>OX243811.1:27831256-27933756 GCA_945859605.1 Lumbricus rubellus
GACTTGAAAATCTCTAAAACCGGCCATATGTTGAAAATCTCTAAGATCGGCCTTATGTTTTGGCGGGAAAATCTCGCTGACCGGCTGTTACCCAACTACTATCCATCCATCCATCTATCCACCTACCCAATGGTACCCATCTATTAATCCATCCATCTATCCATCCATCCCATCCATCCATCCATCCGTACGTACATACATACATACATTCATACATCCATGCATCCATACATCCATCCATCCATCCATCCATCCACCTATTCAGTCGATTGCATTGGCCGATTGATATTCTAAGCAGCAGCCGCAGCAGCAGCTACTGTATGTCTTCACATTTTATACAGATCCGTTCATTTATGATGCTTCTGCGTTCTTGGCGTGATTCTCGTTATTATCCCTTCGGTTTTTTGCACACAGACGAGTGGAGAAATAATGATAGAGTTTAGTCTGGAGATAGGTTAGAGATGTCACGTGACACCGAGGCATCCAGACGTTTAATTGCAGTGAGCCAGCCAACCAGTTTTTTCTTTTATACAATCTATAGTGACTTCGGTTCAGCGCTGTTAGCAGAATGCACGCAGCAGCAGCACCAGCAGCAGCAATCGATAGTCGCTTCAGCGCTTGTCAATGGTCTATAGTGCTTAGCGCTTAGCTTTGGAGTAGCGCTTTGCAGCTTTTTTTACGTTTACGATTGTTAGTTTCTCGAATAAATTCATATTTGACACCGTAACCAGTTATGGAAGTCAGGACGATCTCAGACAACAGTGCGGGCGCCAGCATATTTGACCTGTTTATTTTTGCCTATTTTGCACATGACCTGCCTTAATAATTATTATGACCTGCCAAAAATTCTTTGAAATTTTTAATATCTTCTTTACATTTAATGTCTTCGACCTACTGAATAACTGCTGTGACTTTGACCTGCCAATGACCTGCATAAATTGTAGCCTATAACCTAGCTGACTAATCGAAGATGTTCACAGAAAGCAGAAATCACTCCGCACAGAGGAAGTAGGCTGAAGCAATTATATAAATTTTAAGCTTTCAGTTAAGTTCTGGCGTCAGAAAAGTGAGAACTAGAAAATAATTTTCAATTTATTTGTGGATTCTGACTGTCGAGACAGGTCTGCAATGAATAGGGCCAACAAGTCTGCAACAATGGCGTCTAAATTTGAGATGAAAAGGTTACCACGTGCCTATAGGTTTCCACAGATATTTTTACAGAAGGGGCGAGGCAAAAATCTTGATTGAATTAATTATTAGCAACAGCTTTGAAAATACGAAGCTGGACATAAAGGACATGGTGTTTTTCATGAAGGATATACTAAATGTAAATGTTTAAGTTTCAATTTTTGCATCGTTAGAGCTTTATCGTGAAGAAATTTGTTAACACTAAAATTGTCACCTTGTCACCTTGTGCTGTCAGTTTCTTGAACTCTAGCGACCGTCATGACCAGCCTTCTCCATTTCTTTCTTTCTTTCTGATGTCGCTTCCTTTAGTTCTTCCGGATTCATTCCTGTTGTTTCTTGAATCTCGTCCAACCACCTTTTCCTCGGCCGCCCTTGTTTTCTCCTTCCCTGTTTGTGATAAAATTGGTGAAGAGAACGCAGCAGGTTTCAGATGCATCTTATGACAAAAGCAACTCGACCATCAACATCACCACCACCATCATGATCAAACTGAAAGTGGATTGAGAATTGAATAAGCTGAAGGTGAAGTAAGTCGTGTGTACGACTGGTTTCGTCTATTGCACGTTCAGCTCAGTTGTATGCGTGCACCAGAACGAAACCGCAGCAGCAGAAGAGAAAAAGGTCAGTGAAGCCATCTTGGATGAGTTTTAAATCCTCAGAAGATTGACTTTGGAGCCATCGACAAAGTCAGAAGCAGAGACAAGTAGCAACTAGCAACTGAGTACTAAGTATAGCAACTAAATTTGTAAAGTTAAGTGCAATGCACTGCAGCTTACTAACGATCGCTGTGTCGCGTTAGATGGGTTGTCCCGAGATTTATGACCAGACGAGAGACGGCGACAAATGTACGGTCCAATTAAAGCGACAGAGCCAGCGACAATGAGACAGAGACAGGCTTAGACATACACACACAGACAAGCAGAGACAGAGACACGCAGAGACAAGCAGAGGCAGAGATACATACAGAGGCAGACAATACATAGACAGAGACACATACAGAGACATACAAACAGAAGCACATACAGACAGGCATAGACAGAAACACACACAGAGACATAGACACATACAGAGACAGGGTTGACAGAGACACATACATAGACAAACAAAGACAGAGACACATAGCCTACATAAACAGACAAAGACATGTAGAGACAAATAAAGAGACAGGCATTGGCAGACAATACATAGACAGAGACACATACAGAGACAGACAAAAACAGAGACACAAACAGAGAGACAGACAAAACAAAGACAGAGACACACAGAGACAGGTAAAACAAAGACAGAGACACACACAGAGACAGACATAGACTCATAGAGACTGATCGCTAGAATGATCGATGTCTGTCCAATCATAGATCAGATCGGCCATTGATGTGATCACGTGTGCTGCCAATCGATCACGTGTGCTGTCACGTGTGCTGTCGTCGGTCACAGTGTCATTGATGCCTACACTGCAGAATCGCCATCGAGTGTATGCTGCATCTGTTCGGCACAGTGGTTATTTTTGTCCATCATCGTGTTTTGTTGTAAAACAATGCACGAAACAAAGGCTTACCAATCAGAACACTGATTAAAGTCACACCGAGTATAGACGAGCAACAGTCGTTCAAATTAACGATAAGGTGAAAGGTTGGGCATGAGGATGGATAAATGATGGATGGATGAATTGGATGAGTGGATGGATGGATTGGATGGATGGATGGTTGGCTGGATGGATGGAGGTAATGATGGATGGACAGATAGGTAGGTATAGGAATGGAAAGAACTGGACAGATTATTGATTTGTGGATTGATGAATGGATTAATGGATTGATGGATGGATGGATGGATGGATGGATTGATGAACTGATGGATGGTTTAAGCGGGTCTTTTAGACCTTTGTCGGCTGACTCATTGACCTGCACCAATATTAAGTTTATAACAATTAATTCCTTGCTGAAGTTTTGTTGTTGTTAATGTCTGTTACTGTTATGTGATTATTGATGTGACATTGCAAGTCAATAACTGAACAAATGGTAAAATGGAAGGATGGATGGATGGATGGATGGATGTATGAATGAACTTAATAAAGGATGGAGAGATGGGCAGAGAAAAGAAGAATGGATGTATGAAGGAAGGATGAAGAATTGATGGATGGATTGATGGATGGAATGATGGATGGATGGATTGATGGATGGATGTATCACTCGATCGGTTGTCATGGTGCATTGTTTATAGGAGAACAATGACAATTATTTTTAGCTACCAGATTCGAATCAATCTCCAGCTGTGTTTAATCTTCCTTCTCAGCCGGAGCGAAATAAACACAGGAAAATGTTTCTAATAAAAGAAGTTCAACCAATGGATTATTGTGTGACCTTCGCATATTACATGTAGCTTTTCTGAGAAGTGATCATAAAAATTGCCATGTGCGTTACAGCAACAAAGCTATATATCGAAGCTTTCAATATTAAAAGATCATATTCTATAATTATTCTATTCTATTAGATTGGATTAGCTTGGAATAGAATGGCCCAGATTGTTCAGAAGCATATACTGTCTACTGCATGTTCGTGACAGGCATCAAATTTATGAGACTGAGCGTTTATATAGCACAAGCTACTTTTAGAATGTCATGAATGCTTATAATTATAATTATAGGCACTAGGCAGTGCCGCAGTTGTCTATATAGCGCTAATTATTAATCTGAAAATAAACCTCAAAGCCAAAGTGTGGCTGTCGTCTGAGGAAATAATTATAATTCGATATTCTTTCCCAACGGGTGGAAGCTAGACGTGCATCACTAATGTTGGACCAATCGAAAGGAAGCAGGTCACTGCAGGTGCGAGCGAAGAGAGATGCGCTGACATGCGCACAGATTACGCTGACGTTCTGACTGCAAATTATTCTGCTAGCGCAACATAAACACGAGCAACAATAATTGAATCAGCTACAGATTGTAGACCCATAAATAAATAAGTGAATAAATACGCATGTGGAGATTATATACCATACACAGCTTCTGTATACATTCATATAAGTACAATGACCTCGTGCATGCAATGCCATGCATGTATTGTATGCATTTTTACATTGCCTACGACTTAATTCCGAAGTGTTAATTGGTGATATGATTCATGCTTCATGCTTCTTGCGTCTATAAGCTTACAGTGTATTCTGGCTTGCGGCGCCGAGTTAATTCTAATTTTTCGCCAGCACATTCTTCATCAAAGCTTGCTTGATTTCCTTGGCAATTTGCCCGCGTGAATTCTCGCTCACTTATCTTAAATTTATTTGCTTCGTTGCTTTCCGAGTTTCTTGGACAGCAAAGACCTTTCGTATTTAATTAAAGAAGTTGCCTTGTGACAAAACAATCCACTGTATACTTTCTTAAATCACATTTGATTTCACGTCATCTTGTATATAACCGTATTGCGGTTTATCAACCTGATTTTAATTAAACGAATATATAATAGACTATATATATATGATATATATATATATATATATGATATATATATTATAGCCTAATTATATATGAACGCCTGTCAATAGAAAGCCTCAAGACCCGGATATAATAATAACGCTATGTTTCCTTATCTTGTATGTCGGCCAATTAACCTTGCCTAGGACACCTGTGCCACCAATTATATAGACAAAATCAATGAGCTTGCAGGTGTTTGCATCTTTAGATCGGTCTCAAATACACACACACGCACATGCACACACACACACACACGCACGCACACACACACACACACACACACACACACACACACACACACACACACACAAATGCATGAGTAGATACACAATTAAACATGAATAGGTCTACGAGTACATGCTTACAGTTACATAATTGCATATATATCATAGCAAACATTTGGCCTACAATCCCTACATACATGTACATAATTACATGCATACATATAATTGCATGCACATTTTCATGCATGCTTACTTTCTTACATGATCGTTTTTCCAGTGTGGTTCATGGGCCCACTGGGTTCTCCTGGGTCCCTGTCAAATGTCCCCTCCCCCAAATTTTGGGCAAGTCTGGTTTTTTGTGCAAGCAGACGGTGCAGACCTGTGAAATTATGATTTTTAAAAATATTTTTCACATTTCAACACAATGAACTAAAAAAGGTCTCCAATTTTTTCGGGCAGAAGTCAAATCTTCCTCCCCCCACTGCTGAAATCTCCAGTAAGCCTATGGTCGGGAGCACACCGACTACAGCAGCAACTTTGTAGAGGCGCTATGTAAATTCTTGTAATGAATGAATAAAATACAATGTCATAGTTGGCATGCATGCATGAATGCACACATGATGGAATATACAGAAGTGCGTAATTACATGCATAAATTTGACATCATTTCGTCCATACACATTACACACATGTGTGCATACATATGCGTTAATACTTTTTCGTTTCCAGCAGTGGACGTAAGGCATAATATCCTTGGAAAAATCTACCATGGGGAAAGATGGAACTAACGGGTTGATTTTGTTTCATTCGCCAGGTGGCCACCATGTTCGATTGGCTTTAGGATGATTCAATCAGCAGCTGGCCACACAGGCGACTTAGTGATACGATTAATCCACAACCATGGGCGCCCGCACACAGGGGCAAGGGGGGGGCACTTGCCCCCCCCTGGAAAATTGAAACCTATTTTTCTCACTACTACTTTTGGCGTTTATAACAAATTTCTTCCCATTAGAGAATTTAAAAACCTACTTTTAACTAATAATTTTCGATTTTTAAACAAATTTCCTTGCAAAAAGAAACAATTCATATTAAAAAAATTTAAAGTGAAACTGAAAATTTTACATAAAGAAACCTCTGTGAAAAATACCCATGCATGTTCTTAACTCCCCGCTTTGCATATTTTGACCTCCTGCTAAAAAATTGTTAACGCTGACCATCGTGTTTTGCCCCCTCCTGCAAAAATTTCTGCGGGCGCCCATGTCCACAACACGATTCTAACTAGAGTAGAGGCCTACTACTAGTAGAGTATAGCTCAGTGGAATCGGGATGACTAAGGGTGAGAATTGCCGGGAGGGGTCGGCGAGTTATAATCAACCTCTTTTTAAAAATAAATTTTATGGTTACACCCAAACTACACGTGGATCAAAGTCTGACCCTCTCCTGCTATTGATTTTTTTACAATTCTCAGATCGGTAGAGTCCTGAAACAAATGAAATCGCTTTTCTTCGTTATTATCCTGCTTCATCTATTCAAAAAAACTTATGCCTTATCTACCAATTTCACCCATTCCTTTATCCTTCCTTCGTTTCTTTCATTCGTTCTTCATTCTTCATTTTGACGTTGCAGCGCGTCGTGTACTTCGTTCTTCGTCTAAAGGTGAGCTTCTGGTCCCGCGGGCTCGCTTGGCTATTAAGCAGCGCCGTGCTTTCTCGGTCGTGGGGCCTACTGTTTGGAACGACCTCCCGGTTACGCTTCGCTCACTACTTGTGGTCCATCCGGCTGCGTTCTACAAGTCCCTCAAGTCTTTTTTCTTTGTTCGTGGTTGGGCTGGGAGCGCCTCTGAGTAGTTTCTTGAAGGGGCGCTATATAAATGCTCTGAATGAATGAATGAATGAATGAATTTTATGACCGGAGAGTAGTCTACAACTTCCAGATATTATGGGGCCTTCCACACTCAGTCGTTCAATGCTGAACAACATAACAACATGATCTTGCAGCACGTTAAAGCCACTCAAACGCCTCTATACATTTAGACGTCGTAGTGAAGTCGATTAGACGCGCTGGCAACGAAATCGATAATATCATATCGGTTGGGATCGAAGACTTTTAGAGAACTCGACACTGTCTGTATCGGAGGTGGTGGGGGTGGGTGGGGTAGGGGAAGGGGTGAAGACCTACATGTCATAAAATCCGATGATAGATCGACTCTTCTTGCGTTGGCAGTTGATAACACAGATTCAAATTATGACCATCTTTGAATTACAATGGAGTGGACACTCGTTGGATGGCTTAATGGATGGGTGCATGGATGGGTGTATGGATGGGTGTATGGATGGATGAGGGTATGGGCGGGTGAATAGATGGGTGTGCAGATCCATGGGTGTATGGTTGGATGGGTATATGGCTGGGTGCATGGATGGGTGCATGGATGGGTATATGGATGGTGTGTGGATGGATGAGTGTATGGATGGGGACATGGATGGGTGTGTAGATCCATGGGTGTATGGTTGGGTATATGGATGGTTGGGTATATGGATGGGTGTATGGATGGTGTGTGGATGGATGGGGATATGGACGGGTGAATTGATGGGTGTGTAGATGGGTGTATGGCTGGGTACATGGATACCATTGGATGGGTGTATGGATGGTCATGTACAATTGTACATGTATGGATGATTGTATGAATGGGTATTTGATTGAACGCAACGTTGTCTCCATATACTTATGTCTGGGCGTGTGCATTGCAGCACGTTGGTGCAAGAGTTTCCCTGCTTGTGAGGATGTGTATGCGTGTATGTGTGCGTGTCTGTGTGTGTGTTTGAGAGAGAGAAAGAGAGAGAGAGAGAGAGAGAGAGAGAGGAGGGAGAGAAAGGGGGAGAAAGGGAAAGAGAGTGGTGTGTGTGCTGTGCGTGTGTGTGAGTGTGTGAGTGTGTGTGTATGTGTGAAAGAGAGACAGACAGACAAACAGACAGAGACAGAAGCAGACAAATAGACAGACAGAGATTAGAGTGTGTCTGAGTGTTGTGTGTGTGTATGTGTGTGTGAGTGTGTGTGTGTGTGTGTGTGTGTGTGTGTGCGTGTGGGTGCATGATAGAGATAGAGTGATGAGATAGTGTGTTTGTGTGTTGTGTGTGTGTGTGTGTGCGTGCGTATGTGTGTGTGGGTGCATGATAGAGATAGAGTGTTGTCGGATATCGGTTATTCCTGAATGTAAGAACAAGCAAAATGTGTTTGATTATTTCGCTATCGCTTTTCCATGCATGTCCCTCTGTCTGTTCCTCTTCGTGCATCTGTCCGTCTGCGTGCCTCTCTTCTTCCATGTCTCTCCAACTCATCGACGCACATTTCCGCATCCTCTCGTGCTTTCCACTTTTCTGAATCCAGAGTTCGAATGGATGGAAGGACGATGGGCAATTGCCTGTCTCAGCAGCAGCAGCAGCAGCAGCAGCAGTAACATCTCTGTCTCCGCATCAGTCTCATCCCATCCTACTTCCATGGCTTTCCGTTCTCTTTCCCGCCATCCTTCCACCAAACTGTGTGCTCGGCTTCTGCGCTTCGGTCATTTGATATCGGTCAGCGGCTGGACCTTGGCGACGTTAGAGGAACAGCAGGTAAATTGCACCGAATGTCGTCAGATTTCAGAGACCGCTTTGATATTAGTCTAACTACAGTCTAACCTATCCTTATGAGTTAGTATAGTGTTGATTCTCGTCTTAGTTAAATGTGATTGTATCCGATCTAGTCAACTCTAAAAGTTTCTATCCTAATTGGCCGAGTCTCTGCGACAATAACAATGTGTTAACTAAGCTTTGTGCAGCTTTATCAAAGCTTGGCATGTGAAAATGTCAAAATCAGAAAATCTAGCCTAGATACACGTATGAGAGCATCTCTTATTGAAACGTAGGGCAGTCTTGAAGTATTGCAACCTATATAAACTGTTGTCAAAACTTAAGCTATTCTCCGAAAAAAATTCATAAAAATTATTTGAAACTCTGTCCGTATACCATATTCGTTGTTCCCTAACTATAGACTATCTTTCACTCTAAACTGAAATCTGAATCGTTCCAGTCTTTATGACTGTATGAGTTTCCGTTTGTACGACTTAAAAAAGTTCAACGTACACATCGGAACAGATGTTAGGAAGACAGAATGATAATAATAATTATTGTTATCTCAGTCGCAATGCATTATAGAATAAAATCGGACCGAAACGCCGATATAAGCGAGACTTTGAAACTCTAAAACTGATTCCATCCGATGTGGTTTTCCGATAGGTCTCCCAAGGAGTCGACGAACCCCCTTAGACGCACCATCAATCATGAAACTATAAATACGGTCGTCGACTGCCATTCGGTCGCTAGATGACGCTACCGACCGACGAGGGACGACTACGACGTCACTGGCGGCACCAGCGGAACAAGCGTGACTATCCATAGACGTAGAGCAACGACTGGCGCTATATAAACTGAGACGGAAAGAGGATGAGGAAGATGACGACAAAGAGGATAAAGATAGGTGATGTGACATCGTATCGGCTGCGGAGAATGGCGATGTCGTTGCCATGGAGCTTTGAGGTTATCGTCATCTTCTTGGGAACTTTCAACATTCGTTCGTCGTCCACAGGTCAGTAAGTGCTAACTGAAAACTTGAGCAGAAAGTAGCCTACGTCATCACGGGTTGTCGTCAATTAAGTCTGTTTGTTTTGTATGTGCACTTGTTATGGCGTTCCTTCAAACTCTCTACTCAGAGGCGCTCCCGATTGCAGCGCGGACACTGAATCGAAGTTTCACGCTGAGCTATTGCGAGTGAAGGACTTGCCCAAGGTCACTATACGCGGCGACTTGAGGTGGATTCGAACCTGCAACCCTTCGGCGACGAACATGCCCATTGCACCACCACGCCCCACAAAGTGTTTGATCTATGTCAGGGCTGAGGTTATGGTATCTCCAGCAATTGAAAATATGGGACTAGAGGCTATTATTTTGTTTCCCATATCTAATAATTTGATGCTGTCTTAGAATTGTTATAGCGACATCGGAATGAAGCATGCGGTGCAAATGAAAGGTTCTCCAAATCAAAATCGCATGCGATTCGATGCAATCCGCAGTTAATTTGAATCAGAGACCTTCATACGATGTTAAAAAATTCTCATGAATGAACTCATGAGAATTAACTTTAAATAGATTACAGATAAATAGATGGCGTCTTATATCGATGCAATATGCAGTTGTATTAAACAGCAATAATAATATTGTCTGTGAATCGATTGCGGAGCAATATTCCAACAGCAATGAAGTGTGGCATTGTATGATATATGCCAGTTTATCTTTATACTGCCTTACCTATCCTAGATGATGGGTTCCTTGCGACGAACACTTTCCTAACTAGACCACCACGACGACGACTATGATCAGCCCTACCACCACCACCACCACCCCTACCACCACCACCACCACCACTACCACCACCACCACCACCACAATTTCACCACCACCAACATCAATACTCAGACATCACCACCGCCACCACCACTGCCCTAACATCGCTACCAAAACCACCACTACAAGATTCCCACCACCACCAACAGCATCACTCTCACCCGAATACCTACATTGCTATCCAAACATCACCACCACTACCGCCACCGCCGCCACCAACATTACAAGCATCACACTACCGTCCACCACCACCAGCATCACTACCACAACATCACCAATTCATTCATTCATTCATTCATTCTGAGAATTTATATAGCGCCTCTTCAAGACACATCTACTCAGAGGCGCTCTCTGCACTAACTAGCCGAAATGATGTTAAGAGTCATAGCGAGCGAAAAATAACAACAAGTTGCAAAACAAAACACAGTAAGCTGTAAGAGTCACCGGTGGCGAGCCCTCGCAAACACGTAGAGTTAACCATCGGATTCCCGTAGAGCTGGTAGATGGCGTGGTTGATCAGAGTCTCTGGTAGGTGGTAGATGACTCCCGTCTGGCTAATCGTCGAGGCTCAAGGATGCGTGTAGTAGAAAGCGTTCGTCGCTCGTCGATCGGTTGTTGGAAGCGCCGTCGGTGACAATTATAGTCGAGGTCACTCCATGCACTGACCCGCGTGAACCGACCTCCGGCGAAATGTAAACACCGGCTGGCTAGCAGCGGTGTACACGCAGGCGTATATGGAACGACTCGACTGTGCATCATAGGGATGGTCGCTGATGCAGTCACGCGGCCAAGGCGACTTGCAACAAAATCCCGCTAAACAGCGTAAAATCCTTCAGAAATCCAACGAAAAGTCCAGCACGCGAGTCTAGAAGCAGCAAACTCCAACCAGTCTGAAACAACTGTGAAAATTCTGCATTTTGATGCAATAATCCGTCGAAATGACAGAGAGGTCGGTAAACGACCACCTGGCCGCTGACCTGACCAATATCTCCAACCTCACCACCATCATCACTACCATCACCGCCATCATCATCATCACTACTCATTGTACTCAACCTCACTTCCAACACAGCTTCCACAACCTCACCACAGAGAGCACCACAGTCGCTATGGCGAATATCTCCACATCTCTTCATATGCGAATAGCATTGACCCAATTTTACCTTTACTCTCCCTTGCTTTTTCTCTGCTGATACCCTCTCCATTTCTACCTTCGTAGACCTACCTTTTCGCTTCAGCTTCTCTTTCTGTGTATGTATAATTGTCTCTCTCCTTGCACTTGCATGTCTCTTCTCTTACTTGCATCTCTAAATTGAACTGCCTTACTTCTCTCTTTTCTCGGTCTCCCTTACCCCATATACCCGTCTCTTCAGTGACCCTTTTGGCGGCTCCACGACCCCCATATTTCACATCCTTCGTCCCATGACTAGGCTATCACTTATATAGGCTAGAAATTTTTAGAGATGCATTACGTATAGAATGGTTGGCGGTTGATATGGACGATCGTCTATGTACGACGCAGGGTCAAGTGGGTCAACTGATGACCGAGGGTGGTTAGGGTGATTTGGTCGTTCCCTTCCCTAATTCCGATCTGCATGCATGGGTCTTTGAGGCGATAGAGGTCGGGTTGGGGGTGGAGGTAGTCTTTGGGTCGATGGCGCTACCGTCATCAAAGGAATTCAATGCAGCTAATCAGGCAGAGAACTTCATCTATCGATGACGACCATCGTTAAGTCGATCCGTCTCTTCCCCTCTCTCCACCCATTCCTCTCCCCATCCCCTCTCCACCCATTCCCTCTCCACCCATTTCCCCCACCCATCCTCTCTCCATTCATCTTCTCTCCTTCCATCCCCTGTCCACCAATCCCCTCTCCACCCATCGGATCCATCCCCTCCTATCGCTTCCATCCCATTGCTATTCTCCTCCTTCCTCTTCTCCATCTCTGTATCATTCCTTCGCATTCGTGTTTCCATGGAATTCCTCGTCTTCCGGACTTTCCTCCTGAAACACACAGAGAGATATAGACATACAAACAGACATACACAGACGGTCAAAGACACGTCTAGCCAGGTACAGACACCCAGAAATACACAAATTCATCAGACACTGCATGGTACAGTTATATACAAAGCAAGGCACATGCATAGACGCAACCAGTTAGACGGAGTAATCGAGAGGCGCACAAAGAAAGATAGACGTAGACGTACACAGATTGATGCATACGTAGAAAGATACAAGCAGGTCCAGACAGACACACAAACAGACACACAAACACACAAACTGACAGACAGACACACACACAGACAGACAGACAGACAGACAGACACACAGACAGACAGACAGACAAACAGACAGACCCACACACAGACACATAGAGAAAGACCGAAAGTGAAGACGACGTGTTGGACTGATTGGGATCTTTTTATTCGGCGATGACTCGATGCGAAATAGAGGGATTCGCCGCCGACCGAAAGCCTCGTTTGATTCCATCGGAGTTTCTCATTACGTCGAAATATAACTCGCATCCACAGTCTACGGCCCACCCATCCAGATCCCACCCAGATCCTGTACCATGATCCCACCCATATCACCACCCACCCATATCACCACCCATCCACTCGCAGCACCAAACGAGCTGGCACCAATATACATACATGTATAAGTTACGAGGTAGGAATTAAATTAAATGAAGGCCTGTTGAATAATCTTAAATTTGCTGACATCAACCTCTCCTCATTAGAAGGGGAACAGATAGATCGACGAGAACATGGACAGACGAACCCAGCGTAATATCTCCTCGCCCCTATTGATTAACGCATAGAAACCACAGCAACAGCAGTAGTGTCTAAAATTAAATCAGATACGTCTATTGACTATCAACATAAAAGAAGAAATTATTGAATAGAAATGCATTAATTCGTCTCTCTCGAAGGTCTAATAGCAGCATAAGACAACAGAAAAATACAAAGAGAGGAGGATTTTGCAGACCCCCAAGAGCATGCTTTGGAAAATTGACAAGACTTATGGAAAACCTGAGAAACTACGAGAGGAGCCAGAACAATGATGATTATAAATGAGATAACGAAAGATACAACCCCTAAGGTTCCATAGACTATGCGTACGGGCCAGAAAGTTATACATGCAGACAATGCATGCCAGAAACAAGAGAAAACATGTTCAAAGCGTGAGAGGATTGGGTGAGAACAGATTTAGCAGCAGAAATCAGTAGGCCATGAAAAATTCATGAAATTTTAAGACTACAAACGACCTACAGAATCGATTGCATTAGAAAGCGATTAGACAATTCATCCAGCAACATTTGATTAATTATTAGGCTATCCAAATAACTCTGTTTGACAAATTCGTTCAGAGCCAAAACCGATTGTTTAACCACGTGGCCACGTGATTCCAGTTTTTCATCGAGTCCAATAGAACAACGCACGACGAGTACAATATTATAGTGCTATACTGGAAGGAAACAGAGACAAAGGCAGACAAAAATTGCGCTGCAGGAGATACGATATGAACGAGGACATAGCAAGACCGGTCTAACGCGGATAAGGATACTGGACTTGACAAATGATCAAGAAAAATGGGCGTCATTTATTCTCACTCATCGACTTGAAATGGCAGACGTCCGGCACTGATGACGACGACGACGACGACTATAATGATGATGATGACAAATTAGCGTACACATTATTAGGCTGTGCTACTGTGTGCACGCGGAGGCACGCAGAAAACACACAGAGAGTCACAGAACCACTTAGAGACATAGAGAGCACACAAAAACAGAAAAATATGTAGCCCATAGTTAGAGATGCGCATAATATGAGCAGCAGAGAGAGAGCTCTTTTTTGCACGACGTGCTCCCAATGACGGTCCATACATATTATGTTCTTTTATACCCGAGTTCGTTTGGAGTCTTAGTGTACATATGTAAGCATCAGAACATTTTTATAGCGCCCTCATATAGCTCGTCTGAACAGCTGAGACAGCAACGTAGAGTAGAAGTCTTGGAGCATCTTTGTGCATTTGTAGAATTTTAATCTCCAGCATCTGGTTTGACAATCCAGCAGCACGACAACCACCACACTATGGAAGCAGGGTAAGAATTGCCCGGGGTTTGGGGGTTTTCAACAACCCCCAAATCGTTCTTAGAGCCCCATAGTAAAGTCTCACATCCAAATTCCAAGTGGATCATATTCATATAGTCCAAACCCCGAGTTATTTTTCCCACAATTTTCACACTGTATGGAAGTGACGAAGCGCGTAGAGATTTCTGAAGTTAGAGACAGTCGTCGTCGTTTTCGATACCGGAAAAGCTTTTCTATTTTAAATGGGCCTATAATACTCGTCTAACTTAAGGTTGAAAGATATGCGTTACGAGAGTTCAAATGTGTTCATGGAAATGCCTCCGAAAGCTGTGATAAGGATCGCGCGGAAACCGCATAAAATTATAGGATAGTCTTGCGAATTGCGTCTCCGTAGACTCCGTTCCTATATATATATATATATATATATATATATATATATATATATATTAGTGAACATAGCGGAAGATTGGAAGCATGATAAGAAAGAGGATACGAGGAAGAAGGGGGGAGGTGAGATGAGAAGAATCTGATGAATTGGAAAATGAAAGTGAACATGAGTAGAACAGGAATAAGGCTTTTGACTCATTTGACCAGTACAGCCTTGACCTTCGCCCATTTGACCAGTACAGCCTTGACCTTCGCCCATTTGACCAGTACAGCCTTGACCTTCGCCCATTTGACCAGTACAGCCTTGAGTTTCGCCCATTTGACCAGTACAGCCTTGAGTTTCGCCCATTTGACCAGTACAGCCTTGAGTTTCGCCCATTTGACCAGTACAGCCTTGAGTTTCGCCCATTTGACCAGTACAGCCTTGACCTTCGCCCATTTGACCAATACAGCCTTAAAAATTGAGTGCCTGCACAGTTTGACCAATACTAGCCTTACTTTTTCGTATTCGATGTCTGGCGTAAAAAAGTAAAAAAAAAAAAAGTAAAAAAAAAGTAAAAAAAATTTTCTCCGGCGTATACAAAATGGACTACTCGAAGAAAACTGTTACTGAATTACGAAAAATCGCCGAGCGCAGTGGCAAGCATGCATATTTTACAAGACGGTGGATAGCGAAGTTCATTGCTAAAGTTGACGCCCACACCCGCGGATGCTACGACGATGAATGCTCATGCAAGAATCCACAGCCGGATCGACAACAAGGGCCATGCGAGACCATCGTCGTTCGTCGTCAACGCAATGGCAACTCACCCCCGGGTGATGTTAGTTTGATTGACAACGAGATCATCGTCGTTAATTGTCAATGCAATGGCAACTCATGCCTGTGTGATGCAGGGGCGTGAGCGGACTACGACGTAGATATGGGATTACAATATCGCAAACGATTTTACACCGTTGGTTTATAATCGTCTTTGGATCAATCGAATATTATTATTTTTTTTCTCCGGCGTATAGAAAATAACTGAAAATGGAATATACAGCTCGGCCTAAAGACAGGAGATCCCAATATAAAATGGACTACTCATCGTATAATCTGAAAGAATTACGACAAATTCCTAAACAGAGAGGACAAAGAGGATACTCGAGTTTGCGAAAAGCGGAACTCATAGCGTTCATATCGCAGGGAGATCGACTAGGCGCGAAACTGGTCCAGGTGAACAAAGCACCGGCGCATACTCCCGCCACTGTACGAGAATTGCGGGAAATTGCAAAAAAGAGAGGACAAAGAGGATACTCGAGATTAGCAAAAGCGGAATTTACAGCATTCTTGTCTACTACTTGGAAATTTTTGAAGACGAAAAATCAAACTTTCCCGGATTGGCTGACTAGTGAGATTAGTAAGTTACCCCCGCAAATAAAACCACCCGTTCGTAGGTTCAAACTTCGAGAGACTGCGACGGCCATCAAAGGGTTTACAAAAAGATACACGATCGATGGCAACAACAGGATCGATGTTGCAACTTTTCTCAAGGCTGTAAGACCGCAGGTAGTTAGGTTGCTAGTGAAAAATCGCGGGGTAAAAGTTCAATTCGATCTCATGTGCGTAATGGAGAAAGTAGATATGAAAACCGGCGAAGTAGTAACGGCTGAGCCTAATTTCAAATCAAAGAGTGATATTATTTTAGAAGCAACCGATGTGAGAGAAATATATACCAACGCAGCGGATAAAATTAAGGAGAGCATGGCAAGTTTTCAGATGCGGGGGAGTAATTGGAGATTCAAAACCGTTTTGAAGTTGGATATCGATACAGTGACATATAAACCATTGAAAGGTAGTTCTTATATTCCACTTCCGGATTATTTAGCGAATAAAAAGGCTATTATTAATATGAAGAACGAAGACGATGAATGCTTCAAGTGGTGCGTAACGAGAGCTGTAAACCCAGTTGACAAAAATACAGAAAGAATTACGAAAGAATTAATTAGACAGTCCGAGGAACTCAATTGGTCTGGTATCGAATTCCCAGTAGCGGCGGATGCTAATGTGCTGAGTAAGTTTGAGCGAAATAATAATATTAGTGTTAATGTTTTTGGTTACGAGAAAGAAGTGAATGTATTCCCACTATATATATCAAAGCATGAGAATGATAGGTGCGTGGATCTATTACTCATTTCTGATGGAGAAAAGAAGCATTATTGCTGGATCAAGAATTTTAACAGATTGCTGGCACTACGAACAGAAAAATCCCATAATTCAATGCACTATTGCAGAAGATGTTTAATCGGTTTTAGAAAAGTCGAATCGCTTCACAAACATACTGAGTACTGTTTGCAGCAGGACGCCCAACGAATAGAACTTCCGGAACCTGGGACTATGCTAAGTTTTACACATCACTATCGGAAGATGCGTGTACCGTTTGTGTATTTTGCCGACTTTGAGTCGTTCATCAAACCTATCGGTACATGTCAACCCGTTCCTAGCACGTCTTACACCAACAAGTATCAAAAACATACACCCAGCTCGTTTTGTTATCACATGAAATGCTTCGACGATGATGTTTATTCCCAAGAGCCGGTGCGGTTTACAGCTGAAAACGAAGACGATGATGTTGCACAGTTATTCATAGACTCTATCGAGGAAAATGTAAAACGGATATACAACCAGTTCAAATTCCCCAAGAAGATGATATTCGGCAAGAAAGAGCAGGGGCTTTTCGACTCGGCTACTGTTTGCCATATATGCGGGAGAGAATTTATAGACGATGAAAAACGAGTACGAGATCACTGTCATTTGACTGGAAAATTTAGAGGTGCCGCTCACAACCTTTGTAATCTGAAATACAAAGTCCCCAAGTTCTTCCCTGTCATATTTCACAATTTGACAGGTTATGACAGCCATTTATTTATCAAGAAATTACGAGGTGAACACGGCGAGAAAATCAAATGCATTCCCTGCAACGAAGAAAAGTATATCTCATTCAGCAGAGAGGTCGTCGTCGATAAGTTTGTAGACGCAGATGGAAAAGAGAGAGAAGTCAAGCGCGAATTACGTTTCATCGATAGTTTTAGATTCATGCCCCAGAGTCTCGACGCGTTATCGAAAAATCTTCAGAAAGATCAGTGCAAGAATTTAGGGAAATTTTTTGAAGGTGAGAAGCTGGATCTTTTACTCAGAAAAGGTGTTTACCCGTATGATTACGTCGACGGTGTTGAAAGATTAAACGAAACCGAGTTGCCGCCGAAACATGCCTTCTATTCAAAACTAATCGATTCAGGCATTAGTGAAAAAGATTACGCGCACGCGAAAACGGTATGGGACAAATTTGAATGCAAAACATTACGCCAATATCATGACTTGTACAATTTATCGGATGTTCTATTATTAGCGGATGTGTTCGAAAACTTCAGAGACGTCTGTATGAAGCACTACAACCTAGATCCCGCGTGGTACTACACTAGCCCAGGACTTGCATGGGATGCGGCGTTGAAGACGACTGGTGTAGAGTTGGAGTTGTTGAGTGACTACGATATGTTGCTGATGATCAAGCAGGGAATAAGAGGAGGCGTCAGCACGATTTCACATCGATACGCGAAAGCGAACAACGAGTACATGGGGGAAGCTTTCAATCCCACCCAGCATTCAGTATTCATTCCATACTTGGACGCGAACAACTTGTACGGATGGGCGATGTGCAAACCGTTACCAACTCATGGGTTTGAATGGATGAACGATGACGAATTGAATGATTGGAAAAACATTACCGAACGAGATGGAGTGGGATGTGTGTTAGAAGTCGACTTAGAATATCCAAAGGAATTGCACGACCTGCATAATGATTATCCTCTAGCTCCGGAGAGTGTAAAACCCGCGGGATCAAATGTAGCGAAACTCATTCCAAACTTGAATGACAAAGTAAAGTACGTCGTTCATTACGGAGATTTAAAATTGTACGAACGTCTCGGATTGAAAATCGTAAAAATACATCGAGGAATAAAATTCGTGGAAAGTGCCTGGCTGAAAAAGTATATCGATCTGAATACCAACCTGAGAACGAAAGCTACGAACGATTTTGAGAAAGACTTTTTCAAGCTGATGAACAATAGCGTTTTCGGTAAAACAATGGAAGCTATCGAGAATCGAGTTGACATACGATTGGTGAGTGATGAGAAGGAAGCCATCAAGCTAGCTGCGAAAACTAATTACGACAGACGAACTATTTTCGACGAAAACCTCATCGCCGTTCACATGAAAAAGACCAAGTTGTTTTACAACAAGCCGATATATCTAGGGATGTGTATATTAGATGTCAGTAAGACGCTCATGTATGATTTTCATTATAATTACATCAAGGCCAAGTACGGAGATAGGGCCAAGCTATTATTCACCGATACCGATTCTTTGGCGTATGAAATTAAAACGGAAGACTTCTACAAAGATATTTCCCCCGACGTCCAAAGTATGTTCGATACTTCAGACTATCCGAGCGATCACCCATCAGGTATAGAATCTGGCGCTAATAAAAAAGTGGTTGGTATGTTCAAAGACGAGGCCGCGGGAAAACAGATTGAAGAATTTGTCGGGCTGCGATCCAAGTTGTACTCTTACAAGATGGCGGGTGAAGACTACAAGAAATGTAAGGGTGTGAAAAAGAACGTCGTCAAGAAATCAATCACTCACGCAGATTACAAAGACTGCATGTTTACGAAAAGACAACAGTCGAGAGCGATGAACGTCATTCGATCCTATCGTCATGAAATTTACACCGAAGAAGTAAATAAAATAGCTCTGTCTGCCGACGACGACAAAAGAGTGATAATGGATGACGGGATCCATACCCTAGCCTATGGGCACTACACGCTGAAAACTAAACAAAATAAAGAATAATTTACACTAATATAAAATGGATGCGGCAAAAAAAGTGTGTACCAAATGCAAAAAAGAAAAAAGCTTGGACGAATTTCACAAAGATAAGTTACAGAAGAGCGGGTATTACCCCAGCTGTAAAATTTGTAAAAATGCCAAAGTAAAGGAGCTTGCGCAGAAATACGCAAGACAGGAAAATAGGGAGACAAAAGACACAAAAGTTTGCAGTCGGTGTAAGGTAAGCCAGAACATATCGGAATACGACAACAATCGATTTCAAAAAGATGGAAAGGCGAATGAATGCAAAAATTGTAGACATAATTATTATCTCGCCTGTGTAGAAGCCCGAAAGCTCATTAGTTTGTGAAACATCTAGATGAAATATTAAAATGAGCTATACAACTGTGAAAAATATAAATGTCGAAGGTGTTATTCTCGCAAATCATCCGTTGACGAATTTTGAGCTACTAGATGCCGCGAAAAGGCTCAATATCCCTAATTTCCGAGGAGTATTTCTCAGAGACGAGCTGCCGAAGAAACCTAGACGGACTGAATGCGGGATATTGAATCTAGACGATTCTAATGGAACCGGCTCGCACTGGGTCGCTTTTTCAAAAAACGGCAAGGACAAAATATATTTCGACAGCTATGGCCTGCCCCCTCCTACAGAACTGCTAGAGTATTTGCAGAGTCCCGTGTACTACAATAGCGAACGCGTACAGCCCGACAACGAAGTGTTTTGCGGTCATCTATGCCTACACGTCCTGAAAAAAACATGCAAAGATGGAGTGACTTTTCAAGAAGTTATAAACAGCCTGCATTGAAAATTATATTCAGATGTAAAAAATGCCTGTTGATAAATTTGGACATACGGATTCAGGATCTACGCAAAGAGTAATTGCCGGGGGAGTTACTGAAAGTCAAGTAAATAGTACTTTTCTACGGCTAGATGGAGCAAACCCGGCGACCGGAGACCTAAATATGAGTGGTCATACTATTAGAGGTCTGCCTACAACGAATACAGCGAATACGGCGAATACTCCGGAAGCAGGAATAGATGAGGCTGTGAGCCGGGGGCAAGTAATAGATTTACTGCAGAATCACGGCGACGTCCCGACCGACAATAATCATTTGACGAATAAGAAATACGTCGATGAACAACTTACTTCGAAAGTGGCGACAGTGGTAGGGCCCGCGGTTAGCGCTTGCAGTTCAACTCAGCAGGCTATACTCGCTAGAACTCACACTGCAGTTACTTTTGACGTAATCAGATGCGGTACTGCAAGACACGGTATTGAACAGGGTATCGGAACGACTTCTTTCTTCCCCAGTAAAGCCGGGTACTATATCGTTTCGGCGTACATAGAATTTTGTAACAATAGTAATACCGCGTATGGCACCGTCCACCTGCATAAAAATGGGGCTTCGTACATGCAAATTGCGGGCGGAGGGAGTACGAAAGGTTCGCAAAACCATTCAATCGGTAGTAACATAGTTTTTCTAGACGAGTTCGATTACCTCAGCATACACGCTTTTTCATCCATCGCTACGAACATTTTGTGTAGGGACTTTTCAGCGGCATTCTTACGGCCCTAATTAATAAAAATTATTATATTCAAAATGCCTGTTGATAAATTTGGACATACAGATTCAGGATCTACTCAAAGAATAATTGCTGGGGGCGTTACGCTGTCCCAAGTAAATAGTACTTTTCTAAGGGTAGATGGAGCAAATCCGGCGACTGGGAATCTAAATATGAATGGCAACTTCATCAAAGGCCTGCCTGTAACGAATAATCCGGATGCGGGAATGGATGAAGCACTAAGTTGGGGACAAGCTATCGCCCTAGTCGCCGATAAAATCACTAATAGCGCCGAGCCTGCCGGTATTAGAGATTACGTTTCGGGTATGAGGGTATCCCTAGGCAGTCTAGTGAGAAATACGACGAGCGGTATTACATATAGGTTTGAAGGAACGACTGGAGCAAGTACAGCGGCGCCAGCATTATCCGCGAATTGGAGACCTACAACCGGACCGGCTATTTGTGTGTTGAGAGAGGGTGAAGGGGGAGCATCCGCAATCGTAAGTGGTGGCGCATTCTCGGGCACATATGCAACGCATGGTGGAGCATTCGGAGGCGTATATGTAATGCACCATCAACTAACGGTCGTTGCCATCAATACGGATTCGGCGTATACGACGTCTTTGGGCTTAATAACTATTCCTCGTACGGGCGTATATCGACTTGGCGGATTCGCGAATTTCTTGATAGGAAATGACAGTCCGGGCGAAAAAATAATCAGAATTTCGTATGTCAAAGACGGGATACAAAGTAACGAACTTTTTGAATGCATGGCTGGCGGATCAACGGTTGGCAGCAGAATATCGCTCGTATTACCAACCGTCGCCATATTTTTCAACGCCAACGATAAGCTCGGTATGAGGGTATATTCTTTCATATCCGGAAACAGTCCAACAGCCGGTCGCCTTCTTCTCAGGGGCGGAGCCGGATTGCAGGTCGAGTTTTTGTACTAGGTAAACGTAGATACCTATCGTTCATATACGGACGATAGGTATCTGTAAGTTTCATTATTCTTCAACGTTATCTTTCTTCAATATACCACACTCATTTTCTGTCCGTCCGATTGAAACCTCAGTAACTTGTCTGAAATCACCACTGCGTACGCTTCCGTATTAGCCGGCGGCGCTGTATTAAACGTGCCTTTGATCTGGATATCGACGACCGATGACTTCAGACGCTCGGATTGCTTGCTCACGTCAAACACCATAATCGGAAACAAATCTTTGAAGTCCGAGGGCGTGATATTGCATTGTGTCATTAGTTCGTCCATTCCATAGTATTTTTCACTGAACGCGGCTGCTGCTCGGTACGCCCGCGCGAATTGTTGATTCGGAAATGATAGGTTGTAGTCGACAACTGGGTATCGGTCCTGGTTCATCATCACGAACATGTTCTTCAGATCGCAATGATTGAAAACGGATGGATTGTGTTCTTGATCGCCGCTTTTGTCGGTTTGAAAACCCAAGATGATGTACCTAGGCTTCTCAGGTAATGTCTTGACGCTAAGTCTCCAGCTAAAATTAGTCGACTGTGCGACGGAGGTGGTATCGCATTGACGGGCTCTGTACGCAACTGGCAGCGACGCTTTCGATTCGATCGTTTTGTACAATTGCATCTTCTCCATATCCGCGGGAATAACGTGCGGCATGAACCATGAGATTTTATCCAGCCTAACCTTCCCTGCGCCCGCGGAGGCGAGTCTAAAAATTGCGTCATCATCGGCTTTACGAACCAGAGTTAGCGTATGTTTCACACCAAAAACAACCTTGTCGTAATCATCGCTGTCACATGTCTTTTCCCTCTTCTCTCTACGTGTGACCTTCAGTCTCTTCGGAAGCTTCTTCGTATAAGTTCGTGGTAGCGTAGGCCTATCCCTAGATAACTGTTTCATTAGCTAAATGGCTAGGTTAAAGAATCTACAGTCTTTCACTGTTTTGTTAACCAACAACGACGACGTGTTTAACTCTTCTTATTATACTCCAAAATCCGATATAAAGTAAAACGATCAGCAACAACACAACAATGACTACACTTGCGTTATCATAACAACTACACGACTACTATCTTCATCAGTCTACTCTATCGCAACTCAACAACAACTCTTACAGCCTATCTCAACGACTCTCAACACGCAACTCTCCTTTTTCACTTCCACTCCCTTCTTGTACAATTAACGTACGCTCGTCTAGACGTCACGTGCTGTCCAGACAATCACCTGTGCAGACGCCGCGCGGCAATTTGCACCTGGCCTACTTACGTCGCTGTACGACAATCGGCGTGCACTGATTAAATTAGCTGACATTACCTTCTTCCTTTCTTTTGAAGAGAGCTAATTAATCTTAAAAATTAGCGAACGTATAATGCTTAAACTAAATACAAACAATTCTTATACTAAATGCAATCACAAAATACCTTATACTACAATCTCGATAAGCAGTCTGCTACTACATTCAACTTTCCTTTCTTATAGTTCAACAGAATGTCAAAATTTTGCAATGATAAAGACCATCTGACTAACTTAGCAGACTTCGACATTGACTCAGTCAAATAAACTAAAGGATTATGATCAGTGAACACATTAATCTTGGAACCAATAATGATTTCTTTCAATTTGTTTAAAGCCCATATGATTGCATAGGCTTCCTTCTCAATCGTCGCCCATCTCCTCTGGGTATCTGTCAGCTTCTGGCTGATAAATGAAACGGGACGTTCTATCCCCTCATCGTCCACTTGTGACAGCACAGCCCCCACAGCAAAATCACTGCTATCACAGTACAAATTAAATGGTTTGCCAACCTCGAACATGTACAGAATAACATTCGATAAAACAATTTCTTTAAGAGAATCAAAAGATTTCTGGTGGTCCTGAGTCCAAATAATGTTCTCAGGTGTCTGCTTGCTAGTTAAATCTGTCAATGGTTTAGCAATCTCAGCAAAATTACAAATAAATTGTCTGTAGAAACCAAAGAATATCAATCAATTAGTTAGCAAATGTTAGGATTCTTCGGGTTCAGCACCACTTCCTGTTCTACCAGTGTACATAATCCAGGTTTGTCCGAAACTCTGCCCGCATAACGGTTCAGTACATCCAGTAGCTGTTTCTGTTGCTCGCACGTAAGATGTCCGATCTGTTCATAGTCCAATTGCAGCGATATCTGTGTCGTCTCTGCATGGTCTTCTTTCAATGGTAGCTCTACCACTGATCCGAATTCGTCGTCCTCTTCCACGATGAGACCACACGATAATGTTCTTGCGATGAACTTCCTCATTTTGTTGGCATGGACGATTCGTCGGCCGTTTTCATTCATGTCCACCAGATACGAATACTTGGATCTTCTTTGTAGCACTGTACATGGACCATGCCATCGTGAGATCAATTTATTGGTTGACGTTGGATACAGGACGATGACGTTTTCTCCTGGTTCGAATTCTTTATCCTTGGCCCTCTTGTTGTATTGACTGGCGTATTGTTTTTGCTTTTCCTCTGCACAATTCTCAGCAAATATCAAAGCTTTCTCCATGTCTGCTCTTAAGTTCTTCAGGTACTTTGCTGGTTGTACTCCAATGTTTGGCGGTAGATTTATTTCTTTGGTCCAGCTTTCCTTTAAGATAGTTAATGGTCCTCTTGGCATTTTTCCATACACCAGCAGATATGGTGCCACTCCTGTCGTTGCGTTAGGAACTTCTCTCAATGCCCATACGGTAAACGGAATGATTTTATGCCACTGTCTTGGATTTTCCACAATGACATGATGCACCATCTTCTTGAACGTCTGATTCCATCTCTCAACTAATCCAGCTGCCTCAGGATGCCCTGGTGAATCGAATCGTGGACAGCATCCCATCAATTTCAAAAATTCTCTTGTGAGACTGGCTGTAAAATTTGTGCCTCTGTCGCTGGTGATCACAGACGGCACCCCCACGTCAATGAATAGCTTCATCAAAGCTTCGCACACAGCCTTAGCAGTCAATGACTTCAGCAAGAAGATTGTCGGCCATCTTGTACAAGAATCCACTATGCACAAGCAATACTTATGCCCAGCTGCTGACTTCGGTTCTATTGGGCCTACCACGTCCATAGTCATCCGTCGGAATGGGACATCTTCCCTTGGAATTGGTGTAATCGGCACTCGATCCATCACCAAACTTCGTGTCTTCAGCTGACACTTCTCACAGGATTTACAAAATTTCACCACGTCTCGACGCATCTTTGGCCAGACAAAGGACAACTTGATTCTCTCTCGTGTCTTCTCTTCTCCCAAGTGTCCGCCAAATACTGACTCGTGAGCTAATTCCATTACTTGAATTCTTCTCTCTTTCGGTAACACCAACTGATACACAAGCTGATCCAGCATTTGATGCTTCTTATACAGCAATCCATTCACCACGATAAACTCTGATCCTTGGTCTTCAGCGATCCTCCACCACGATTTCAGTGACTCGTCATTTCTCTGCTGCTCCTCGAATTTCTTCGCATCTTCCAGCTGTCTTTCATCGTTCGAATTCTCTGTGAACAAGTCCCTCATACTTGTCTCCAGTTCAGCGTCGCTTCCGGAATCTTCACTATCATTTCGTTCACATGCAGCCATCTCTTCTTCAGTTTCATTGTTCTCAGATGTTGTTCTTTCGTCATCTTGGATGCTGAGTTCATCTTCGCTTTCCGTGTCATCTTCTTGCGAACTTTCGTTTATCGTTTCATCTTCTCCGTCTTCGACTTCTGCTCTCCGACTTTGTGCTCTTGTAGTCACATTCGCTTGTAGCTCTCCTTGCAATATACTGATTGGTGGAACCTCTTTCAGTTCTGCAATTATCTCTGGATGTAGCAGGAACTTTTCTGGATTTTCTTTACACAGTTCTGCTGAAATGCTGGCACACACTAAAGTTAAATATGGCGCGATATTTATTGTCCTGTCCTCTGTAGCTGCTCCTTCGTTACGACCGCTCATCCGCACTTCGATTTTCACCAACTTAGCTGGAATCGGCTCTCCAGCTACACATTGCAAATGAACTCTGCCGATTTCTTCTACTGTCGTTCCTTTCAGTAGTTCCTCGTTGATTACTGGTATCTCGGTCCCCGAGTCAATCAACGCCTCGACTTGCACAGGCTGCCCATCAGTCCCACGTATCTCCACATTTACATGCTGCAACGATATCTTCTTTATGCGTTGACACTCCTCTTTACTTTTTGTTTCTCGACAACTTTCTGCAATGGAAGTAGTCTTTATCGCTTCTTTCAGTATGGTGAACTGCGGCGTACACTTCATCACTGACTTTACTTCTGTTTCTTGGTTGCATTGTTCTTCCCAACCAGGAGGTGCATTTATCACTTGTATCTGGTTTACTCGAAGATTTTCTGCACTTCTGCTAAAGTTCTTCCTCAGATTTGCCGCTCCTGGTGCTTGGCAATGTTTTATTAGGTGTTTATCAGAATTGCAATTGTGGCAACGCTTCTTGATAAAACTTCTTTGCTCCTTGTTCTCCCACTTGTTGTACGGCGTGTAAGATGCATTACTTTCTGTTGGGCGTCCCAGCGGCGGAGTTCGATTGTAGGCTTGTCTGTCCCACGTTGACTGTTGTTTATCTTGCGACCACTGCTTTCCAGAATAATCATCTTTCTTTGCATCATTACTCTTGGCTTGGCTTCCGGTGTCTTTGCTATCCTCCTTGTTCCACTTGGGTTGCTTTGGACTATTGTCCCATGCTTCAAATTTCGGTTTGTCTTGGAACATCACACCAATCCGATTGTTTACATGTATATCTGCGAGATCTGCAACATTACTAGCTTCCAAGCATTCTGTGCCCTCTTTTGCTAAGACAAACTGCAGTGGACCTGGTGGTAAACATTCTTTCAGCTTATCCGCCACTAACAAATCAAACAGCTTCTCGTAGTCTTTGTCCACTCGTCTACTTCGGACATAATAATTCAACAGGTTCTTCAGCCTAGCCGTGAACATCGTATACGTTTCTTCGGCTGTCTTCTTGGCATCTGCAAACCTGGACCTGTACTCACGAGCTGTTAACTTGAATTCCTTCAACAAGTGCTCTTTCACTGCATCGTATTTATCTAAATTCTCAAATGACAATCGATTCAATACCGTTCGCGCTCTCGGGGTCATCAATGGCAACAACAATTTCACCCAATATTGCTTTTCCACAGCGAAGCTATTGAATGCATTTTCAACTGTTTCAAAATATAATGGCACTTCCATCATATCATACGGCATCTTCGGTAACACATGCTTCATTGCGTCACCTATCTTCTTAATCTTGGACACCATTGTCTCACTTTCTTTGAGTCTAATCTGTTCTGACACTTCTCGGCTCTTACGATCATCTTCGTCTCTCTTCTTCAGTCGATCTTGATCTTCGATTCTCCGCAGTTCTTCCTGTTCTATCTTCTGTTGTAATAGTTCTAACTGCTTTCTGCGTTCTTTTTCAATGGCCATTTCTTTAAGTTGAGCCTCCTTGATAGCAAGTTTCTTTTGTTCTAACTGCATCTGCTCTTCTCTTTCTCTTTCTGCTTTTTCCAAATTGTCTTTTCCGGCTTGAAATTCTTCCTGACGAATTTCTTCTGCTCTCTCCAGTTCTTGTAAACGCATCTTTTCTTTTTCTTCCTCGCGAGCCTTTTTGTCCTCAATCTGCTGCTTTCGTATTTCTTCATCGCTTTTTCTTGCTTTTTCGTACTCTATCATTAACTCCATTCTTCGTCGTTCTGCTTCGTCACGATCTATTTTCATTTGTTCTAACTGAAGCTGGAACTGCTGCTTCTGCATATCTATCTCTTGCTGTCGCAGCCTATCTGCTTTTTCTATCTCTTGTTGTCGCAGCCTATCTGCTTTTTCTGCTTTTTCTTTCTCCTCTTGTTTACGTTCTTTCTCTTCTTGGCACCGTCGCTCTTCTTTCTCCTTCTCTTCTTGGCGACGTTCTTTCTCTTCCTGTCTGCGCTGCTCTTCTTTCTCTTTTTCTTCTTGTTTACGCTCTTTCTCCTCTTGTCTGCGCTGCTCTTCTTTCTGCTTCTCTTCTTGTTTACGCTGCTCCTCTTTCATTATCATGAATTGCAGCAACGCCTCCATAGACATCGGTGCCTCAGGCTTCTCCACTGGCTTCTCCGCAGCGCCTCCGACAGCACCTTCTTCTTCTTCTTCTTTCTTAGCCCAAACCTCGGCTAAATTTCTCATCAATTCTTCCCTCGACATCTGTTCGACTTCTTCTGCGTCTAGATCTGCTTCAATTAGCAGTTTTATCAGTCTATCAGTAGACATCTTCTTAATATTTGCTTGCTTTTTCTCCGTAAGTTTCTCCATCTTACTTCTTTACTTTACAGATGCTCGATAAAATAGTAGGCTACTCTTCAAATGTTTGCAATTGACTGACTTCAATTCTTTAAGCAAACTTCAATAGACAAGCAAGTTTTTCTACCTTGTAGTCGTTGTGTTGTCGTTTCTCACTGACGTACGGATGCTCGATGTATCGTTGCTTCTCCCGTGTGCTCGGCTCCTCGATAAATTCACAGCGTCCGTTCCTCCACAACGTCTGTTGATTGAATAGAATCCCTCCGTTCGTAACTACGATCGTTCTCCTGCAACTTGGATCGTTATCCTGCAACTTCGATCGTTATCTCACCGCAACGACACCAAATGTCACATGTCTTTTCCCTCTTCTCTCTACGTGTGACCTTCAGTCTCTTCGGAAGCTTCTTCGTATAAGTTCGTGGTAGCGTAGGCCTATCCCTAGATAACTGTTTCATTAGCTAAATGGCTAGGTTAAAGAATCTACAGTCTTTCACTGTTTTGTTAACCAACAACGACGACGTGTTTAACTCTTCTTATTATACTCCAAAATCCGATATAAAGTAAAACGATCAGCAACAACACAACAATGACTACACTTGCGTTATCATAACAACTACACGACTACTATCTTCATCAGTCTACTCTATCGCAACTCAACAACAACTCTTACAGCCTATCTCAACGACTCTCAACACGCAACTCTCCTTTTTCACTTCCACTCCCTTCTTGTACAATTAACGTACGCTCGTCTAGACGTCACGTGCTGTCCAGACAATCACCTGTGCAGACGCCGCGCGGCAATTTGCACCTGGCCTACTTACGTCGCTGTACGACAATCGGCGTGCACTGATTAAATTAGCTGACAATCGCAAAATCCGAAAATATGCTTCAATGGAACAACAAAGCTGAAAGTACCTTTGGCATTTGGTTTTTGAATTATATACGACTGTCTCACGGCGAAACCTTGATTATTCGCGATAGCAGCCGTCGCCCCGCTGTCCTTGTACCACAACTGATTCAATCCTTGAGCTAGTTGAAAATCATTCGGGTACTTGAGTAATCCGAGCATCGTCGTTGCTTGACCCGGGTAAAATAACGATTCAATTTCCTGATTCGATAGGGCATACGAAATTTGACTGAAAAGATGCATCAGCCCATTATTCGTAAGAGTTGCTTCATCGGCATCAACGTAGAAGGTGGTGGGGTTGTCCGTCTTCGTCAATCTACCCTCGAACAACAGGTAAGATTCTGATGGATGACAAAATAGATCTTGAAGTTCGATGTTTATTCTAATCTCGCCGGAGGTGTTTAGATTCGCCCCCGATATCGGCTCATACTCGTACCATTCGTAGCGTTCGACGCTTTCATCGCTCAATGGTTGTTCGGTAAATCTCAGAATTTCAGATGATTGCATTTTTACTACTACGCGATAATATTTTTTACGCGACCTTCATTCCGGCGCCGTTTAGCGAGCGTACTAAATCTTGTATCGACATGGCGCCGTTCTTCTTCAGACCATCCCCCATCATCAGATTATTAATATTCGGGATATTCGAGATCGACCCTACGCTACCGACGCCACTCAGCCGCTCTAAAATTTGTCTAGTTTCTGGCGTAACAGCCTGTTTCTGAGGAGTAGGAGCAGGAGTAAACAGTTTGACCACTGCTTTGTCCACTAATCGTTTGCCGGCGTCGATTGCGGTTGTTTTCCCAACATCGATGGCCTTTTTCCCAATTTCTTTCGCCACGTCTTTACTCGCGTTGAGCGCGGTCGTTGCTAATTGTTTGGCGGCGTTCGAGGTAACTAGTCGTTTGAAAAATCCCGAAATTGTATCGAATATTCCAGATCCTCCGATTACGTATTGTTTCCTATACCTCCTTCTATTAATGACCTGCATTTTTTCTGCATTTTATAATGTCATCATTATATTTTTGTAAGCATCATTACTCAGCACTTCCTGCCTCAATAACGCGTCGCACATCGCCACGATCTCGTTTCTCACGCCGGTATTGCCTGCTCTGAAGCTTTGAAATCGTAGTTCTAGCTGTTTCGCTAATACGTTTGGGTCTTCGGAAATAACGATTACACCACCCACGCCTTTACCCACCGCATTACGAGTCCTCTTTTCCCATATCGGCTTGATAATTTCTCTATATTTGACGCTCGAAGATGCTTTCGGTTTGTTAGGATTTTTTGGCTGTCTGATAGCATCCGACGCGAGTAGAATCTCGGCGTAATCGTCTCTATCATTATTATCGTATATCGACGTGTTCGGCTGTTTCATCGTCAACAACTCCCAAAGCCCCGGTGTTCCGCTATACGTCTTATTTCCAACCGTCACATCGTCTCCTTGAATAGAAATCGGAGTGTCGCCGATGTAGAATTGACTATTTTTTGATCGTATTCCGAACGTCGTGTCTACGATTTTTCTATCGGAGGCGTATTGATGAAGGTACTTGGTAGCTACATCACCTAATTCTAAAGTTCTAATATCCTCAGTCGGATCATCGCTATACGCTTCTATCGAGGGATACTGAGGAAATTGAATCTTCAACGAAGCGGGTAGCGTTTGTAGCGCGTTTGTAGTAGCTACCGAGTTTTCTTTGATGGCGGATAGTAAGACATTTTGCTCTTTGGAAATTGCGGATTGCGAATCGACGATAGGCTTGTACAGCTTGGTTAGTTCTTGTTGCAGCCCCGAATCCCCCAATCTCTCCGATAAAAAGTTTTGTTGAATATTCTTCTTGGACTTCAGAAACTCTTCGACTATGAAATTTCTTTTCGCCGGGTCATCTATCTTTAGAAACGACATTTTTAATAAAAAAATTAATGTTTTACGATGTGTTTTTCGACATGTTTTCCGACGTGTTTTTCTACATGTTTTTCGACATGTGTAAAAACACAAGTTAGACGTATTTTCAGACATAGCGACATAGGTCTACATAGGTCTACAAAACTCTACATGACTTCATACATGTTCACGTTAGTCGTCTTTCTACTAGATTCGGTATTTTTCTCAAACATGCTTTGAAAGGACTGCCTGACTTCCTCTCTTCCCCGATCGATGAGTGATTGTTTCGTTTCCTCATCCATCGCGGCTGCCGCAACTTTCGACTTACTTTTGATTTCTTCTTTCATGCCATTGAATTTTTCAATCTCGCTTAGAATCAGAGAATATTCCTCGTCTGAAATGTGATCATCCACGAGTGCTTTTGAAATATGATCGCTGATCGTGTTGAGCTTCGCATCAGCTAGCGTTTTGATCTGTTCGTGCTTCTCCGCCTTCAGGGCGAGCTTTTTACAGATTCGGCTGCCAATTATACTCAATAGCCCCGCACCTAGCGCCGTCCCTTCCATAGCAATAGCGATGGGGGTTGCAATTATGGTGGCTAGTACACCGATTCCCGAAATTCCGAGGCCCATCGTGACCACCATGAGGAAGTTGTCTACTGCGCCGATTACGCTCACACTTCTATGGTACTTTTTACTCAACGTTGCTCTTTTGTCGCGTTCTTGCTCGATCTCCTTTTTGATTTCGCTAATCTTCTGAAGTCGATACGTTTGTGCAGACCCTGCGGCTATTTGTATTTCGCCTTCTGGCGCAGAGGGTGTTATATTTGCCAGGTTTGGATAGAGTTTGATGCCTTCGTATTCCATTCTTTTATTTATTGGCAATATATATTTTTTTTTACCGTTGATAATTTACATAGCATAGCGAATCTCCTTGGTTTATAGTTACTAGCGAATCGGAGTTGTTTTGAATGGAAACTATGATATCGTCAACAACCGCATCTTCTGAAATCACTCCGTCTAGTAGGCTGCATCGTCGTTCTTTGATACTCTGTCTGAGGGAAACGAGGCAAAGTCCTGCCGCCATTTCTACACCGAGTCCAAGCCTTAGCGTATTTGCTGTCTTTGGTTGTATCGTGATATCATTTTGCGCAAAAATCTCCCATCGCAGACCTCCTAGTTGTCTATTTGGGGTGTGAGTAACACCGCTCGTAATCTTCCAAAAGACTGAAACGGGCTGCGTTCTGGCCTCTACCGGTCTAGTTGGTTTAGTTCCAAATTTGTGTATTGGTCTCGACATTTTACATATGATAATTTATAATATCATGCCGAGAATCGGAATGTTTCGAAACGGCGAGTTGGGGCCGAGCAAAAGTCCTTCGCCACTCACATAGCCCGACCCTGTTTTCATGTAAAGCCCGGATCCCATTATCGATGCGCCTTTTTGCCACGGAGACAAGTACAACCCGGATCCGGCCGCTCTTATTTTGCACGCTATGTCACCTTTCTTGACATACATTACGCCCGAACCGCTGATTTTATCGACAAGTTTCGATCCAGCCGCAGCACCTAACCCACCTAATGCGCCCTGTGCTAAACTTGGCAGTACGCTACCAAGAAGGAACCGTCCCGCTGTCTCTAGAAATGGAAGTATGGCGCCTATGAATCCACCTTCGACTTTCTTGTTGTTCTCCAATTGCGTTTTACTCATTTTAATAATCATGCCAGTTCCTTTTTGGTAGGCTGCTGCCATTTTATTGATTTGCGCTTGGGTGAGAGCCAAAACGTGTTCGCCATTCAAATCATCGTGCGATAGTTTGATACTCACGCCGGTTCCCGCTTCAAGTGATCTTTTAATTTTGTCTTGTTGCGCTTCTGAAATATTAACTTTTACGCCCATGTAACGATTCATTTTACTAATAAATTACAAAAACTTTCAAACTTCTCTGATGTGAAATCGAATCGCCAATTCTTCACCTCGAAGATTTAGTAGGTTCCCGTGTTGGTCAGTGAGCCTCGTTTCCATCGTTGAAATTGTAGATAGCAAAATCGGGAGATATATCAAATTATGCGGCACTTCGATAATCTTGTAACCCGGGCCTACGTTTGGGAAAAAAGAATATATCACGTTTTCCGATGTTCCGTTAGTGTACGAAGACCCGATAATGTCGCTGGTCACTCTCAGGCTGCTTACACTCATTATATTTACCAAGTTCTCTGATTCGTTGTATCCCGCCGAATAGATCCATTTGTCAAACCCTAGAACCTTTCCGATCGAATTCTTTGGCGTAAAGTCAACCATATAATCTGCTTCTATATTCACCACAGACCTCAGAGTATTGGTGTTTGGCGCTATTGAGATACAGTAATTTCCATTTACTCCGTCGTAATGCCCATTCCCCTTCATCACTCTCTGTATATATTCATTGATATCCGTTATTTCATAGCAACCCTCTGGAACTGCAATGTTTACCCACTGTGAGTCGCGATTTGGTGAATACCGAAAGACGTTGTTTGTCGCATCGATATTTGGAAAAGAATAGTACGTCTCGAGGGCAACTAAGGCCATTTCATATTTCTTATTCTTCTCCAGTTCGAGTAGTGGATTAAACTTCGTTCTGATTCGCGTGCTCTTTTCGCTGAGAAAAATGGAAAATGATGTTTTTGGTTCCGTGTTGCAGGCCGTCTTTTCCATGTTTTCCGATATCTGTTTGAGAAGCGATGATTCCATTTTTACTATACAATACAATTTTACAATGGCGGATCCTCGATTATATAAAATTCGTCGAGTCCGCATCGGTATTTACCATTGTACTTGTCGCTAGTCAGGTCTAAAACCACGAATCTATGAGGTTGCTCCCATACTGTTTTGCATAGTTTTCGAAATTCATCTTTCGACATGTCTGTACTCACATGATCGTTGTAAATATGATTACAATTTTTCAGGTCTTGTTTGAACAGGCAAATAAAGTTCGCGTTTTCTCTGATTGTTTGACGCGGTAATTTGAAATAATTCTGGGCGAGGTAAAAACAATCTACATTACTATGCCTCCCCCGATTGTAATACGTTTCACATTTGTTTTGTTTTTCCAATTGAAGATCATCAAAAATCATCAGGTTCTTCTTTTCAGCGCTCAAATCTCTCGGGTCCGGTACATCGTCGGCGCTCTCAAAGAACTTGGCAATTATATCGGATTTAGCTTCTGAGTTTTTCGCCATTTCCTCCATAACAAGGTCTGGTGACGCATTTAGGCCCACGATTTCATCTCGGTGCTCGAACAACCGAACGATCGCTGCTTTCGGTAATTTTTCTTCGTATGCTTTTTTGATAATACGATATTCCGGTTGAAACAGAGAAGTGCCGAATACTTGTAAGTTATTATAATCCAACCAGTCTGGCCTGAGTAAAAGATTGAGAAGAAGCGTTGTTTTTCCGCACGCCGATTTCCCAACTATCAAACCACGTATGCTTTTGGGTAACAACGGATTATTGAATCTTTTCGAGAGCGCTGTGCCCCAACTCATATCTCTAATCTCCATTTTAAAAATATAGATTATTAAAAACGAAATGTATTGCGTAAAATGTAAAAAACAGACCCAGACGACAGATGTGCAGAACGCCGTGGCTAATAATGGGAGATCGATGCTCAGAGGTGTTTGCGTCGTATGCGGAAAAACAAAAACTCAATTCGTGAAGGCGTCTGCTGTTGCGCAAGGTGGGGATCTAGTTAGTTCGCTGAACGCTGCCACTAGTAACATTAAGCTACCTTGGGCTAAATTTCCGGGCGAATTACATTTGCCAGGCCATCAGTTTACTGGCCCCGGTACTAGACTAGATTTGCGTCTGAATCCCAACGAAACCCCCAAAGATTGGAGCAAACCTATAAACAGGGTAGATAGTGCGGCGTATATTCACGACCTAGCATACAATCGACACACTGATACGGCTTCTAGGAATGTCGCTGATAGAGTAATGATAAACCAGTTGAATAATATACCAAATCCAAGTCTGCGGGAACGCGTAGAGAGGGCGATAGTCAAACCTATTTTGTCCGCTAAAACGAGTCTCGGGCTAGGTTTAAAAAAAGCCTAGAATTACAGCAGGACCTGAAATGGACTAATCAATTAGCGAATGAATTACACAAACCAGTAGTGAGAAATTTTAGGACGAGGCGGGTCCGTGTTGGCGGGATTGACCAGATTTGGGCGGCTGACCTAATCGACATGCAGGCTTTCGCTAGAGATAATGATGGCGTGAAATTTCTATTGACCGTCATAGATGTGTTTTCCAAGTATGGGTGGATCGTTCCATTACATGACAAGAGTGGGAAGTCTACAGCCGATGGGTTCGTGAAGATACTCGGGGGTGGTCGACAGCCAGTCAAAGTTTGGTGCGACAAAGGGAAAGAATTTTATAACAAAAATGTAAAGAATTTAGTCGAGTTGTATTCTACCGAGAACGAGGGTAAAAGTTCCATCGTAGAAAGATGGGTGCGTACGATGAAAGAGAAGATGTTCAAGTACTTCACAGCTAATTCAACTAGAAGATATATCGATGTATTAGATGAGATGGTTAGTAATTATAATGACACGAGACATTCTTCGATCAAAATGACTCCCGCGAAGGCTAGTATGAAAGTGAACGAAAAGACGGTAGGCCTATTTATGAATTTATACGGTGATGAGATTTCAGAGCCTATTACACCAAAGTTTACAATCGGCGATCGAGTCAGAATAACTAGGAAGAAGAACATTTTTGAGAAGGGTTACTTGCCGAGATGGACGGAGGAGGTTTTTGTAGTATCTCAGGTTCAATATACAGATCCGCCAACTTACAAGATTACTGATTCTGCTGGTGAGGAAATACAAGGCTCTTTTTACGAGCAGGAGCTACAGAAAACAACTCAAGAAATATTTAGAATCGAAAAAGTGATTAGGAAACGCGGGAAGAAATCACTCGTGAAGTGGTTAGGCTACCCAGACTCGTTCAATTCTTGGATTAATAACGAAAACTTGATGACATTGTGAGACGATTATGAAAAAATATGTCGTGTTTGGAGAAAAAATAATAATATTCGATTGATCCAAAGACGATTATAAACCAACGGTGTAAAATCGTTTGCGATATTGTAATCCCATATCTACGTCGTAGTCCGCTCACGCCCCTGCATCACACAGGCATGAGTTGCCATTGCATTGACAATTAACGACGATGATCTCGTTGTCGATCAAACTAACATCACACGGGGGTGAGTTGCCATTGCGTTGACGACGAACGACGATGGTCTCGCATGGCCCTTGTTGTCGATCCGGCTGTGGATTCTTGCATGAGCATTCATCGTCGTAGCATCCGCGGGTGTGGGCGTCAACTTTAGCAATGAACTTCGCTATCCACCGTCTTGTAAAATATGCATGCTTGCCACTGCGCTCGGCGATTTTTCGTAATTCAGTAACAGTTTTCTTCGAGTAGTCCATTTTGTATACGCCGGAGAAAATTTTTTTTACTTTTTTTTACTTTTTTTTTACTTTTTTACGCCAGACATCGAATACGAAAAAGTAAGGCTAGTATTGGTCAAACTGTGCAGGCACTCAATTTTTAAGGCTGTATTGGTCAAATGGGCGAAGGTCAAGGCTGTACTGGTCAAATGGGCGAAACTCAAGGCTGTACTGGTCAAATGGGCGAAACTCAAGGCTGTACTGGTCAAATGGGCGAAACTCAAGGCTGTACTGGTCAAATGGGCGAAACTCAAGGCTGTACTGGTCAAATGGGCGAAGGTCAAGGCTGTACTGGTCAAATGGGCGAAGGTCAAGGCTGTACTGGTCAAATGGGCGAAGGTCAAGGCTGTACTGGTCAAATGAGTCAAAAGCCTTATTCCTGTTCTACTAACATGTGATGGGGTATCATATATAAGATATAAAGAGATACAGGAAGAGACAAAAGAAAATAGGAGGATGTAGTTTAGGACATGGGGAAGAAGCAGAAGCAATAGGACAATAGAAGCAAGTGCCAAGAGGAGAAGGCTGATAATGGAAGAAGTTCGAGGAACAGTGATAGAACAGAACCATTCGGTGAAATGGCTGGTGCAACGGAAGACAAAAAGAAGGGGAAATGAAAATTGCTTCCATAACAATTAAATACCGCAGACAATAAACAGTCTATATACATGTATAGTGTGCTGCCCAGTGAGACCTGATATTTCGGCAGTTAGGCAAGAATTCTATAATTTATATGCTACATAGCAATATCTAGATGCAAGAATATATACAGCATTATCCAGCCATAGGCCTAATACCACAGATAGATCAGTGCATTATACGAGTATTGGAGCAGATCCAGTTTCTATAATATAATTAGGTCTATTATCAGTACCAAATCCAGAACTGTGCGGAAATTAGATAATCAGTTTCCTCGATAACTGCAGGAGCAGACATTCCAAATTATTTTGACAATGCGAACGGTATACGAGATCTAAGATAAGCTACATACATATAGAATGTGACTCAAGATTGATATTCTTCGGCTGTGGTATCTTAGTGTGCACGATATGTAATCGTTGATTCAACTTCCGGTTTATGCAATCTTTCCCTCTCTACGGCTGGTTTGACTAAGTTTATGTTCGCTGCCTTGCACCCGCGGGCATGTAGAAGAAGTGGGAAGCAGAGAAAGACAACCAAAGATTTGGGTGGACAACGTCAGAGAGGATCTGAAGGAGATGGATATTAGTATGTCAAGAGCAAAGGATCTCATCAGAAATAGACAAGTCTGGAGAAGTCATGTGGGAGCCTCGTCGTCGTCGCAAGACTCATAAAGAAAGAAGAAAGATGTTCGCTTAGTGTTGAATAGATATAAGTTTAATTTACGCGACATTTGGCCTATTTAAGCTAAAAGAAAAGGACAATCCACATTGTATACAGTATGCTATAGGCCTACATGTATATACGAAATTGATCCAATATTCCAAGTATATGCGATGAACATCTGTTTTGACTTGAATTCGTCACGGTTGTACACATCGTCGTCCTCATCGCCATCATCATCGTCATTGTCGTTGTCGTCGTCATCATCATCATCATCATAATCATCGTGGAAGCCTAAGTTGACTTTCAGAGCAGCGCCACAAAATCGTGAGTTCTGGGACTGTATACCCAAGAGCTCACTGGTTTTGGGGAGCAGATCAGAAATTTTGTGGCCGCGCAATGTCTGCCTAAAATGCCATCGAGAATCCTGCAATCCTGCCTGATTTCAATGCTATGTAATTCGAACGATGGACCGTTTCAAGTGAGTTTGGGAGCTTAGGGCAGGGCTGAAAGTGAGCCGGGTCGGTCCGGGTCTGAGACCCGGCATCGATTTTCGAGACCTGCTGTTTCCGGGTCTCAGTCGGGTCGCAAAACAGGCCGTCAGGTGCCAAAAGTAGGTAAAAATGGTAGGATTTTCGGTAATTTTTGGCAAATGACTAAAGGAAAAACGTCGTCAGAAAATTTATGGGCTAAAGGCGTGCTCGTCCGCCAAAGTGCTACCCGGCAACTTTTCCGAACCACTTTCAGCCCTGGCTTAGGGTGACTTTCAGAGCAGCGCCACAAAATCGTGAGTACTGGGACTCTATACCCAAGAGCTCACTGGTTTTGGGGAGCAGATCAGAAATTTTGTGGCCGCGCAATGTCTGCCTAAAATGCCATCGAGAATCCTGCAATCCTGCCTGATTTCAATGCTGTGTAATTCGAAAGATTGACCGTTTCCAGTGATTTTGGAAGCTTAAAGTGACTTTCATAGCAGCGCCACAACATCGTGAGTACTGGGGCTGGATACCCAAGAGTTTGCTGGTTTTGGGGAGCATCTGAAACATTTTGTGGCCGCGCAATGTCTGCCTAAAATGCCATCGAAAATGCTGCAATCCTGCCTGATTTCAATGCTGTGTAATTCGAACGATGGACCGTTTCCAGTACGTTTGGAAGCTTAGTGTGACTTTCAGAGCAGCGCCACAAAATCGTGAGTACTGGGACTGGATACCAGAGAGCACGATATTTTTCAGGAGCAGCTCAGAAATTTTGTGGCCTCTGTATGTCTGCCTAAAATGCCATCGCGAATCCTGCAATCTTGCCTGATTTCAATGCTGTGTTATTCGTACGATATGGACCGTTTCCAGTGACTTTGGAACCTTAAGTTTACTTTCAGAACAGCGCCACAAAATCATGAGTACTTGGGCTGTATACCCAAGAGTTCACTGGCTTTGGGGAGCGGCTCAGAAATTTTGTGGCCGCGCAATGTCTGCATAAAATGCCATCGAGAATCCTGCCTTATTATACCGTGCTATGCAATTCGAATGGATGGTTTTCGAGTGATTTCATATTATGTCGGAAATAATTCAAAATTATCATTTTTCAGCATTTTCTTCTTCAGTGTTATCCACTCTTTATCCATAATTTGCAATTTTTTCTGATGAAAGCTTAAAAAGCAGCCATTGTCAGGTGTTAATAAATAGGCCTAAAATAATAATAAGTGGATTCTTTACTCCCTAACTGTTCATGATTTCCATATCCAAGCAAAATGTAAAAAAGGAGAGTTTAGTGGACATGCCTTGATGACATTAACTATTTTATGGCCTGATCGAAATTAGATTTCAGTCTGCACTCCTAGCAATTGAAGCAAACCGAATCATATAACACATATGAATTTGTCATTAAGCAGCCTGCCAATGAAAGGAAGTAAAATTGAAAAATTGACAAAAATTTATCTGCTTCTATGTTTTCAGCTAAGAAATATATAATTTTCAGGACTTGCTCACCGACTCCCATGGCGGCAGATCGCCGCGGACCCCAGGGGTCCGAGGACCCCCGGTTGAGAACCGCTGCCTTATAGGCTTAGGATACTGTAAAGCCAGATTGCCTTTTAATCGACGTACATGTAGGCCTTTGATGCTTCTGATGCCTTTATTTCACACGATTCTTTGCCTCTCAAGACATAATAGGCCTAAATAAATAAAAGTTAGTAGTTCACGATTTTTTACATGCACTCCGAATTGTCCGGTTCCAAATTGTCCGGTTCCGAATTGTCCATCTCCGAATTGTCCGGTTCGAATTGTCCGTTCCGAATCGTCCGGCTCCGAATTGTCCGTTCCGAATTGTCCGTTCCGAATTGTCCGTTACGAATTGTCCGGATACCGTTTCTATGTCTCTTTTTTAATTTATCGGCCGTTCTGTATTCAGTTGATGCGCATCATTTTATCTGTGTCTCTCTGTCTCTGTCTCTGTTTCTATATTTCTGTCTCTCTGTTTTTCTCTCCGTCTCTCTCTATGTCTCTCTGTGTGTATCTCTGCTTCTGTCTCTTTCTGTCTCTCTCTGTGTCTCTCTCTGTCTCTCTTTGTCTTTGTCTCTATCTCTGTCTCACTCTGCCTCTCTCTCTGTCTCTGTCTCGCTGTCTCTGTCTTCGTCTCTGTCTGTCTGTCTGTCTCTTTCTTTCTCGGTGTCAATTTCTGTCTCTACCAACCTGTTTTAGATCTGCCATTTTCTCTGATTAGTCTGTAAACTGATTAGCTTTATTGTCGCAAACGATCCCACCAGATTCTAATTAGTTGTTTGCCAGCATCATCCTACATTGCATCATCGATCTCCGCCGCCGTATCCTACATTGCATCATCCATTTCCCGGTGGCTGCTGCCATTGCAAGCTCAACATTAAGTCGTGCGACAGATTCCGACGTAATTTGGGAAATCCTGGCCATAGGCAATGGCGTAAGCAATCTGCTTAATACTGTGCAGGAGGCATTTTGAGAAATCCCAAGGACGAGGAGGAACAAGAGGAGAAGGGAGGAGGATTAGGAGGAGAGGGATGTGAGGGAAAATTGGAGGAGAAGGAGGAGATGGAGGAGGAGGAATACTGATACGGTAATATGGACAATCCTAAAGAGGGAATTTATAGCGATGGGACAATTTGAACAAAATACAAACGAGGATTTCTGCTGATGAGCTATTGTGGACAATCGCAAAAAGGTGCCATGGCATACCGAGAGATTTTGAGGAGGGAGGGCAATCACCGTGACATACAATGAGACAATCTGGTCAATCCTTCTCACGGAATTGTGTTAATGAGAGAATTATTATGCTGAAGAAACAATTTGGTCGGGTGGATCCTAGAGATGAGATATATACTCATGAAAGAAATGAGACAATGTCTTTATGAGATAATATTTATTCGCTCATCATGCAGTTCGCAGTTGAGTTGGGGAAACAATCCTTATAATGAGGACGAGGTTTACTGACAAGGCAATTTTTACACTCTTAATTTTATTAAAGAAGATTTCTATTCGAAATTCTTGAAGAAAAACGGTCATGGTTGTGCACAGGTCTACTAATAAGACAAATTGGACAATCCTGCAGAAGGTGACGTGTTGATACGACGCATGTGCAAGAACAATTCGGAGTTGGACAATTCGGAGTCGAAAAATTCGGAGCCTGAAAATTTGGAGCCAGACAATTCGGAGTTGGACAATGTGGAGCTGGGCAATTCGAAATCGGAAAATTCGGAGCCGGAAAATTCGGAGCCGGGTAATTTGGAGCCGGACAATTAGGGGCCGGACAATTCGGAGCCGGACAATTCGGAGCCGGACAATTTGGAATCGGACAATTTGAAGCCGAACAATATATGTCAGACAATTTGGAAATAAAATACATGTGGCCTTCAATAATTATTATTCTCGTAAATCCAACCTCTATTGAAGCAAGAATTAGTTTCATCAATCCAACGTCTATTTTAGCGACACAATTTTTTTTAATCCAACTGATAGCTAAACAAAAATGTCGTCGAGACCATGGACAATCATCTTGTTACGTTGCACGACAATATGAACAATACAACTAAATCTATTGTGTTTTTCCAGATGAACCATTCTGGAGGTGTTCAATTGACGATGCGCGGTATTCTAAGCTTAACGTGATCACTCAATCAATCAAAATTTATATAGCGCCCCTTCAAGGTACCTACTCAGAGGCGCTTCCGGCCGAGATCAAGCTGTCTGCGTATAAGGTGCGTGGAATACGGGGTTTAGTGCCCGTAATGTTTGAACATTTGTTTAGATTCCCGTACAAACTACCCGGCTGTCAAATCAACTATTATTGTAAGTTTACTAAGTTATACTTGCTGTACAATGTTGAATGTAAGATGGGGAAGAGAGGGGGGCACTGGTAACCCGCCTCCTCATCGGCATGTGCAGAGGTTAAGAAAAGAATAGAGAAGAATAGATTCGCTGAGACTTCATCTCATGCATGCCTGCCTCACTGAATCAAGCTCAAGAAGAAGCTGCTGTTCTGCTTCAGCAGACACTGTGGCCGGAAGCAATGATGAAGTCGTCTTGACAGGAACGTCATGAATTTTTAAAGACCGCGTTCCAATTGACGCTGAGCTGAAGCCAATGAGGTGGCGTTTAAAATGCCATCGAAAGTCAGACGTTGAAAAAGAAATTCCTAAACTGCGAATGGAACACAACCTTAGCGGAAGAGGGGAGAGAGAGAGGGAGAGAGAAAGACAGAGACAAAACAGAGAGAGACGGAGGGAGGGAGAGAGAGATAGAGAGAGAGAGAGAGACAGACAGACAGACAGACAGACAGACAGATAGAGACAGAGAGAGGGAGAGAGACAGAGACAGAGAGATGGAGGCAGAGACAGAGTCAGATGAAACATAGAAAGATATATGCATGCATGCATGCTTACAGGCGTAGGCTACATACGTACAAACATGTAAACTGTAGAATACATTAAACCTAAGTAAATACGCAAAAAAGTAAAAGAGCGTCAAACAAAGAGAACAGAAGAAAGGTAATGCGAGACAAAGCCAGACAGAAAATGCAGAAAGGCACAGAGGGTAGAAATGAAGGCTCAGAATAGGCGAAACAGACAGACAGACAGTCATACAGACAAAATGGGACAAACAATGGGAGTGTAGAGTGTGTCCAATGGTTGCAGTAGAGCGATCGTATCAATTGGGAAGTCAAGGCACGAGACATCTGGCGACAGGATCTGGTTAATCGATGAGCACCACCACTACACAGTTCCTGTGTGTGTGTGTGTGTGTGTGTGTGTGTGTCTGCTCCTCCCTCAGACAGAGGGAGGAGCAGATACACACACACACACACTCTCTTCCCTGCAGATAACATCGCCCCCAAACGACCGCGTTTGATTTAATAATATCGACGACACGTTAAACGTCCGACTATATAATTATCGTCAGCTTAATATGCGTATCGCGTTTTTAGAATGGAAGGCACTTTGTAACTGTCCCAGTGTCCCTACACAACGGACACTTACTTGCATGCACACGTACAAGCATACATACATTGTAATATATCTAGCAGTTACCAGGGCTTTTTAACGTGCAGTTGTACACAAAATGTGCAGAACTTTCTAAATGGATTTGTGCAGTTGTATACGCACTTCTGTACAGTTAAAACTAGCAAAAAGGTCGTTGTCCTCCGATTGGAAGTAATTTAGCATGGAGGATGGGAAAGGAAAGAAGAGTTTGTGCAGTTCTAAACATTTTTTAAATGCAGCTCTGGCAGTTACTACACACACACATGGGTTAGGCCTACGCAAGAAAAATCGTAGCCTACGTAGTTAACTCTTTAGGTTCCAATTATTTGTTGGGTTTTACTACAAAACAAAACGACCTTTCCAAAATCTTATTTTTTTAGTTTACTGGAGTTGATGATAATTTTTCGTACAAAGTTCAAGGTCATTCAAATCAAGTCAAATGTTCCCCAGTTCAAACTCGAGTGGATTAGCCTAAAATTAATAGTAAATAGGCCGCATGTAGGCCTATTCACCAATCCGCATTTTAAGCATTTCTCGGATAAATCGTTCTTCTTCTCAATAAACCAGAGCGTGAGTAAATATTCATTGTCTAAGAAGCCAGAGAGCTAGTAACAGAGAAGGTGTAACAATATATGATATTAGGATAATTTTTCGCAAGTTTGACGGTTCTTTTCTTTCCGTTTTTTCCGTGACATAGTTAGACCTACAATTCTGACGAGTCAAATTTTTGCTAATTTCCTTTGCGTGCTTACACTGTGCTATAGACGCCCACGCGCTCACGCTTTTTGAAAATGTAGCAAGTAACTGATATAATACCTGCGCGAGTGAAGAATACTTAAATGGTCTATAGTTTCTTTTATTTACTTATTTACTCGGTGTAAATAAATCTGAATACTGTATAAGGCGCGATATAAGTAGCCTATAGGTCTATGTACGAAAACCCTATAGGCCCTATTCGGCGTCACTGCACTTAGTCCTCCCGGGTCCATCACTCAGTGTGTTTGAAGTTTTGAACCTGCAATTGTTGGACTATGCATCCAGCGTCCAACCGAATAGACTCCCACGGAAAAGGATTATACCACGCATGCATAACAACAACAACGCCGAAGTCGTTATCATTCCATCTCTCGAGCTGTAATTCTATACGATGTCATTCTTATCTATACAGAGTCTTATAATTCAGTCCAGTACTATAATTATAATACCGTATCTCATCAAAGGCCCTGCATGGTCAAATATTATTTCAACGATCGCAGGAGTCCCTCTGATTAGCTCCCCTTTCTTCTCTCGAATCGAATCCCTATTTGCCGTCTCCGTGCATGGCGCACTTTAAAGCCGGTGCCAGGGGCTCTTTCCAACGCCCCGCCACCCCGTCCGCCATGCATCTTCCCAGCCTGCAGCAGCAGCAGCAGCAGCAGCAGCAGTGATGCGCGGATGATGACACTATTATCTGCCGCATCGTTCCTGGAACTAATTTCCGCCCGTCAAAAGCTCCCGTTACTGTTGCGCTCGGTTCAACGTTCCTCTATGACACGTCCTGTGTATGTCTCCATCCGTCTGTGTACGTCTCGTTCTGTCTCTCCCTCTGCGTCTCTTTATGGTCGTCTGCTCGTCTAATTTCGTGTCCTACTGTCCCTATTCATCAGGTTTTATTTCGTATACATCTTCATCTTCTACGCTTCGTTTGTGCCCGGTTTTCTTTTCACGTTTATATATTTCGGTCTGTGGCTCTGTCTTCCTCTCGCTTTCTAACGTCCTCTATAAATACTTAGACTGTACATATCCTTCATCCTCGCTGCTCTCAGCACTCGTCTCTTTCCATCTCCCGTTCTATGTCTGTCTCTGCATCTATCAATATCTCTGTCTCTGTTTGAGTTACCAACTCATTCATCTTCTTCTTATGTATACCCTCAAAGCTCTTGCCGTTCTTTTGCTTTTTTGTTCGTATGTCTTTTTAAATACGTCTCTCTTCCCCCTCCTCCTTGTCTCTTCCGGTCTCTCTGTCTGTTTGTCTCTGTCTGTCTCTCTCTGTCTCTTTCTGTCTATCTCCCTGTCTCTGCCCACGCGGTCTACCGGGGGGAGCGAGGAGTCTATGCCACTCAACTCTCACTGACGGTCGGTCGGTCATCGCGTGTTGTTTACGATTATTAGTAGGCGCCAAATTGTCGATAGGCATTTGACGAAGCGTCGCCTTCACCAAAGGATTGATGACGAAAATGACTGGTTCTGCGTAGAATGGCGAAGAAAGGAGATGCGCTCCGTGAAACGCCTTCCTTCCGCCACTGTATTATTTATCGCTCGCTTGACGGGCGGGCGGACGAACGGGAGGGAGGGAGGGCGGACGGGAGGGCGGGCGGAGGGTCTGCTACAAAGCGCCGAAGCCAATTTCACGCCTTGCTCGCCACCGATATTGGGGACGTCCATGCAATTTATAAACGAATTCGCTCATTGACGGAAGGAGACTAGGAGTGAGAGATATAGGGAGAGATTGCATTGGAGATAGAGATAGTGGGAGTTCGAGATATACGGAGCGAGATAGAAAAATGCAGAGGTAGAGAGAGATAGAAAGTAAGATGGAGAGAGGCAGGGAGTGTGTGTGCGTGTGAGAGAGAGAGAGAAAGAAAGAGAGATAAAGAGAAAGAGAAAGAGAAAGAAAGAGAGATAAAGAGAAAGAGAAAGAGAGACAGACAGACAGAGACAGAGACAAACAGAAGGACAGTGACAAAGAGAGAAAGACAGAGAGGGACAGAGACGGAGAGACATAGAGACAGAGAGAGGAGAGACGGACAGAGAGAGAGACGGAGATGATAGAGCTAGATAGGCAGAGAGTTATGGACCTATAAATATAGTCCCTCACTCATGTATACAAAAACTGCGCATGTATACACTTGAATAGTCCGCCACCGAGTATGATTTCTGCACGCCTTCTATGATGATGGACTGAGCCGTCGATGCGACGGATCTCACGTCGTGATTAAAGTTCCAGTCCTGGACTGTCAAGTCTGGTCACATTCAGCACGTTGTTTCTTTGCTTTACGCCGCTGCCGTTTTTGCTTGAGCTGCACTATCCTTTGGAGTTCAAATGTCTCTGTCGCTTCGCTGCATGTACCGCGCCATTCCGAGCGATCTGCCGCTAGTCCTTCCAGATCGGTAGCCGATATGCTGCACTTTTTCAGGTTGGCTTTCAGGATGTCTTTATAACGCTTGTATTGGCCTCCCTGTGCCCGGGTGCCCTGTGCAAGCTGACCGTAGAAGACCTGTTTCGGGATCCGTGAGTCGGCCATGCGTACAACGTGACCAGTCCAGCGGAGCTGTGCTGCTGTTAGCATGGCCTCGATGCCCGTGATGCCACAGCACTCAGCCTTCTATAAGAAGTGTCTGATGTACAAATGTGTGTGTGTATATATATATATATATATATATATACACAAATGTAGCGTCTGATGTACAAATGTGTGTATATACACCGTGACTCAAAAATAAGTAAGCCAAATTGTTTTGCATATATCTCTAACACCTGATGACATATCAAGCTAAAATTTGCCAAATATTTATAGAAGTGGACCAAGAATATGATTCCAAAATTTCATGAAATAAAGTTGAACGGATAAAAAGATATGCATATTTAAACTTCATATACCGAAATTGCAGTTTACAAGCAATTTTCTGTCAGATTCGATAAACTGTTTCCCTATTATCTCCAATGCCTGATGATTAATCATTCTAAAATTTTCCAGATATGTAGAGAATTGAACTACCAATATGACCCCAACAGTATGGTTTGATAATTTAATTAAATAAGATGCTCAAAATGTCCCCCTCCTGCTTGCACGCAAGCCTGAGGGCGCTGGCGCCATTGCAATGGCAACAGCAACGTCGATTATCCTCTGGTTCAGGCCATCCCGCACTTCCAACAAGCGTTGCTTCAGATCGTTTATATCATGGATTGTTGTCTGGTAGGCTCGATCTTGCATCACGCTCCACATTTTATAGTCGACAGGATTCAAATCTGGACTGTTCGGAGGCCATAATGTGGGAGAAATAAAGTCTACACAATAACAGACTTGCTGAAAACTGAAATTTCGGGTGATAAAGTTGAAATATCCATATCCTTCTATCCCTTCACATTTATGACATGAAATTTTGGAATCCTATTCTTGGTTCAATTCCCTAAATATCTGGAAAAAGTTTTTATGATTACTCATCAGACATCAGAGATGTAAAAAAATTGTTTGGCTTACTTTTTATTGAATCTGACAGAAAATTGCTTGTAAACTGCAATTTCGGTATATGAAGTTTAAATATTCATATCTTTTTATCCGTTCAACTTTATTTCATGAAATTTTGGAATCATATTCTTGGTCCACTTCTCTAAATATTTGGAAAATTGTAGCATCATATGTCATCAGGTATTAGAGATATATGCAAAACAATTTGGCTTACTTTTTTGAGTCACGGTGTATATACAAATGTAGCTGAGTCGCTTCTGCAGGGTTGAACGGAATCCGTTGGGAAGGAGGGTGAGAGGGCAGCAAGTATCGAACGATGACGCCTCTATTTTAGCCGAGATTTGAAGGGCGCTATACAAACGTGTTCTTCTTCACATTACATTGCATTCCATTACTTTACATTGCATTCCATTACTTTACATTGCGTTCCATTACTTTACATTGCATTCCATTACTTTACATTGCATTCCATTACTTTACATTGCATTCCATTACTTTACATTGCATTCCATTACTTTACATTGCATTCCATTACTTTACATTGCGTTCCATTACTTTACATTGCATTCCATTACTTTACATTGCGTTCCATTACTTTACATTGCATTCCATTACTTTACATTGCGTTCCATTACTTTACATTGCACTATTTACATTAATATCGGTTGCGCATGTGAGACTGTGTGGAGATCGAAAAGGTTAAGCTTAAGTTAAGGGCGCATGTCGTAATTAAAACCGATTACATTTAATTATTGACTCCAATCCCCTTAACGTCAATAGTCATTTGTTTCCGTTTTCAGATCTCTCCATATTATCGTATACTCTCTGTCTGTCTGTCTGTCTGTCTGTCTGTCTGTCTGTCTGTCTCTCTCTCTCTCTCTCTCTCTCTCTCTCTCTCTCTCTCTCTCTTTCCTCGTTCTTTCCCACGCGCAACGCCTTTCGTTCTCTCACTCTCGTTCTCTCATTCTCATTCTCTCACGCTCGTTCTCTCACTCTCATTCTCTCACGCTCGTTCTCTCACGCTCGTTCTCTGTCTCTCGTTCTCTCACTCGCGTTCTCTCACTCTCGTTCTCACACTCTCGTTCTCTCACTCTCGTTCTCTCACTCTCGTTCTCCCACTATCGTTCTCTCATTCTCGTTCTCCCACTATCGTTCTCTCATTCTCGTTATCTCACTCTCGTTCTCTCACTTTCGTTCTCACACTCTAGTCCTCACACTCTCGTTCACTCACTCTCGTTCTCTCACTCTCGTTCTCTCACTCTCGTTCTCCCACTATCGTTCTCTCATTCTCGTTCACTCACTCTCGTTCTCTCATTCTCGTTCTCTCACTCTCGTTCTCACACTCTCGTTCTCTCATTCTCGTTCTCTCATTCTCGTTCACTCACTCTCGTTCTCTCACTCTCGTTCTCTGTTTCTTGATCTCGATCACTCACTCCAGCATCCAGGTCTCACTCTGTGTCTGTCTGTCCCTGCTTCTACTTCTAACTTTTCTTTATTTGCAGTCTCAGATTTTATTTCATCTAACCTTTTAAATATTATAATTTTAGCGAACATTGCAATGAGATGAATCAGCGATGTTTGAAAACCAATCGCTTACAACGACACAGGAAAGTTGGGTACAGGTCTAGGCCTATAGGCTACCTAAAATTAACTGTTACAGGCGACAGTGAATTTTCTCTATAGGCGAGCAACGTTGGCGACAACACGGTATAGTCACAGACCAAAATATTGTCAGCTTATTCTATTGTCTTGTATCTATAAATTTGGAAAGCGCCTTTCACAGTGCAAACCAATCACAGACGATTCTAGTGCTAAAGACCCAGAGAAAGTGGTTTTGATACAGCGAAAAGATGTGCTTCGTGTACCAGTTAATATTGAATAACGTGTTAATGGGGAGCGTTGATATTCCAAAGTGCAGGACCATGTCCAGTAATGTCTGCATGCCGACGTATACAGCGGTGGAAAATGTAGATTTATAAGGCGGTCGCAACAACACAGTTTTGTGGTGGTGAAATCGATTGATATAGCCTGAGTAAAAATGTTGTTGAGGTAGATATGTATAGGTGTGACACATCTACCTCTACCACTGGTTGCACTCTGTCAGTGCCAGTCCCAAGCCTGGATAAAGGAGGAGGGCGACGCTGATCATCGATGGCATGGCAGTGTTGTTAAACAGTAGCAAGTAAATTTGGAGATGTGAATAACTGCATGTATTATTCTGAAGCATTGTTTTTTTTATCATTCATTCAGATTTTTGTTTAGTATGAATTAACCTTTAAATCAGATCGATTACCAACGTCGGGAGTCGTTGAAACTTAATCTAATCTATAGTCTGATCTAGTTCAATCAAATCTTACATGGTATGACCAACTCTAGAATCTAATCTATGTGGAATCGATTCTACTCTAGTCTAAACATTCTGATTCAGGGCGATCTGATTGGATCTCATGGTGTAATCTTTTGTAATCTGTGACTCTGTAAGGTAAATCTAATCAGTGCTCGTGAATAAGCTGGTGCCCTGCGCATGGCTTTCGAGTAGCGCTTTATAAATTTGGAGTTTACGAATACGTTTACGATCTGATATGATATTACCCATTGTCATCTGATGTAACACAGGAGTTTCTATAGCGCTAACTGAATAGAATATTTGTTTACACATTACCAGTCATTATGTGCTTATGACCACAAACCCCAAAACATGCCCCTCAATCATCAATGGATACGTCAGGCACAATAGGTGATGCTAAAAAACTACAATGCCAAGAAATGCTATAAGCTAAGCATTGCATAGTTTGACCTTGTTGTTAACCTTTGCAGAGACGCGAGAGTATTGTCAATGGGAGACGGTGAACATGACGTGTCCCACCGACCACGTGATCGTAATGACTGCCGCCAAATACGGACGCATGCAGCCGGGCAGGTGCGTGAGTAAGTCCTACGGATCCGTCGGTTGTTCAACCAACGTCCTGTCCTACATGGACTCCACGTGTTCCGGTCGACATGACTGCAGGTTCCTTGTTCCGGATGAACGACTTCGCGAGGTGCGTCCGTGCCCACGTGACTTCGCCGCCTACCTTGAAGTCAGCTACAAGTGTGTTCCAGGTAGGTGCACGGAAGACACTGGAAGTGCATTCCAGGTGGCATGAGCAATTGAGCATGTGGGTTCAGGTATACAGCACGTTTTGAGTGCATTATGCTCCACGCTTGGAATTATGCTCGTACAGGTCACCAATGCGCCTCTGGTGAGCGTCTTACAGGTCTACGTAGGATTCATTCATTCATTCATTCTGAGAATTTATATAGCGCCTCTTCAAGATATCTACTCAGAGGCGCTCTCTGCACTAACTAGCCGAAATGATGTTAAGTTAACAGTCATAGCGAGCAAAAAATAACAACAAGTTGCAAAACGTTGTCTTCTACAGGTATAGCTTATCTCTGGTAAGTGTATTGTATTGTATTGTATCTATAAATTTATAAAGCGCCTCTCACAGTGCACACCAATCAGAGGCCCTCCCAGCACGTTAGACTAAGAGAGAAAAAATAGTCTTGAGACATCGAAAAGAGGCATTTGGCCCACCAGTTAATATGGATGAACGCGTTGAAGGAGGAAGCTGTGTAGCAATACCATGCGCTGCACGTGCTCTCCAAGTACTCTAGACACGCGCAGGACATGTAAGATACACCATGCAGTTTTGTACCAGGTTTGTTCAAGTGTGCGTGTTTATGTTTGTATGCATGTGATACGTATACGTGTTTGTGTGTGTGCGTGTATGCATGCATGTATTCACGTACGCTTGCATGTAGATTGTATAGCTATAATATAACCCCTCTGTGTGCGTGTTGCTGATAGTTCTTAAAGTCCACTCAACGTCGAACCTGATAAAACAAACTGTTGGTTAAAGGACGTTGTAGAATTGCTGAAGTGATTGTGCTTCAGCCAAGAAAGTCCTAAATAGGCCTATAATGAATCATTACATTTAGAATATTTTTAAATGATTCTTCCGATGAGTCATATATTGCTTCGATTTTTATCTATTGTATACACCTTTATTATATGTTTTATTCTTTTATCTATCATTAAGTCTCACTATTTTTTTCACTAATCTATTCTCTTACTTTATTTTCTTTCTACTCTTAACTTAGCATTTTAGACTAGAGGCGACGTGGACTCAAGTGCTGATTTTGTTATGTTTATTTCTGTACCGTTATTAAAAAAATTCTTTTTATTTGTAATTATTTATCATTAATTCTAATATCAAATTTGATTGTCCATCTGACCCATCATGATCTATATAATATTTAAGCTTTGCACTATTTTTGAAAATAAACTTCTATGTAAGAAGACAAACATCGGTTTATTTATAGCGTTCAATTGCATGCAGCTTAATATTATTAGCCTATATCAATCAAATGTCCTAAAGTCGCACGTGCATGACATTTAGAGAATCAGCAAAACGATGTTTGTTCAAAACATATATCAATCAAACTATGACTTGCAAAGTTGCAAGTGTACGCAGTTGTATGTTGTTTGTGCTGTGGCAGAAAATGGCGGGCGCTAAACTTATAGCAGCATGGCTGTATCTTAAATAATTCAGCAGAACTAATCGAATGTCTATATGGCATATCTGTTCGGAGTCGTCGCCTATAGGCCTACTGTATGTGTCGACGTACGTGTGAGTAGGCCTATATGTTTGCGTATGTGTGGGTTCGTGTATGCGTGTGTGTGCATATATGTGTGTAAGGATGCTAGTGGATGTGTGTGTGCGTGCGAAAGGTTCTTCTTCCGTGACGTGAGAAGGTCACGAGTGAGGGATGACATGGAGATCATGACATGACAAGCCCTGCATACGAGATAAGATGGTCTCCGGAGTCCATTCGAAATGCCACTGAATGCGGTGAAAGACAGATCGTATCTGAGCAAATCACGTGAGCTGCGGCAAGTAGGTCATTGATCACGTGAGCTCTAGCAAGTAGGTCATTGATCACGTGAGCTCTAGCAAGTGGGTCATTGGCAAATTGCTGTCTTAAGGCTGAAACGTGCTGAGTATGGCAATTGTTTATCGTGTCTTTCCCTTTTGCAAGTTCTATGCTTCTTATCTTATCCTCTTCTTTTGCTTTTCTGCTGTCGTCGTCGTCGTCATCATCATCATCATCGTCATCATCATCATCATCATCATCATCATCATCATCATCATCATCATCATCACCAACAACACCAGAACCATCGTCATCTACGTCATCATCAGCAGCAGCAGCTATGCCAACAACAAAAACGACAGCGACGACATCACTATAAATAGAGCTTTTTGATATTATATAATCATCGTGAACTTCAGTGGTAATGGCGGGCGCATATCGAATGGACGCCGGAGACCATCTTATCTCGTATGCAGGGCTCGTCATGTCATGATCTCCATGCCATCCCTCACTCGTGACCTTCACACGCACGCACATCCACTGGCATCATCTCATTCATCATCAGCGCCATCATTTATAATCACCAGCTGCAGCAGCAGTAGCATCATTGACACGACTACATAATTATACCTCCTCGCTGTCATATCCTCATGCAATTCTGCCTCTTAATATTCTTCGTATATTTTCATTCTCACTTTGCCAGTTAACTGGTGTTAATTATTGTCTTCGCAATTAATTACGTAAGCTTATGACCTTTGAACTGTGCAGTGATCAGCGGTAGTGACCTACCGTGCTACGAATCGGAACACCTCGAGGTCGGCTCCGCTTCCGGTTACCTGGCGAGCGTCGTGACCGACCGTACCGGGCGAGGTTCCGTCGACTGTCCGTGGCTGATCCGGGCAGAGCCGTGGCAGCGTATCAACCTCACCCTGTGGGACTTCGCAGGGGCGGCGGCCGCGGCATCCGGGTCCGTCTCCTACTCGATCCCTGCATCGAGCGGAGGAGGAGAGGCAGCGGCGGGGATTCGGGATGTTGCCCTGGTTGGTACGCACTGCCACAAGTACGCCGTCATCCACGAAAAGCTCGTCGTGCGGGAGACGATTGTCTGCGGTGACCTTCAAAGGGAGAAGGTCGTCTATGTATCGACGACGAGCGAAGTGTCCGTCGAAATTACGAGATACAACTTGCCGAAGAAGTCGTCCTACTTTCTTCTTCATTTCAACAGTAAGTGAGGACTACTTTCTTCTTCATTTCAAAAGTAAGTGAGGACTACTTTCTTCTTCATTTCAACAGTAAGTGAGGACTACTTTCTTCTTCATTTCAACAGTAAGTGAGGACTACTTTCTTCTTCATTTCAACAGTAAGTGAGGACGACTTTCTTCTTCATTTCAACAGTAAGTGAGGACTACTTTCTTCTTCATTTCAACAGTAAGTGAGGACTACTTTCTTCTTCATTTCAACAGTAAGTGAGGACTACTTTCTTCTTCATTTCAAAAGTAAGTGAGGACTACTTTCTTCTTCATTTCAACAGTAAGTGAGGACTACTTTCTTCTTCATTTCAACAGTAAGTGAGGACTACTTTCTTCTTCATTTCAACAGTAAGTGAGGACTACTTTCTTCTTCATTTCAACAGTAAGTGAGGACTACTTTCTTCTTCATTTCAACAGTAAGTGAGGAGGACAGACAGGTTTTAAGTGATGCATTCATTCATACATATTTTATTGTATCTCGTTGGATTAACAAACAACGAACGGAAGAAATCCTCCAATTCCTATAGCCTATAATTATACTCTCTCCTTCATTAAATTTCACCCGTATGCGACTAAAGGATTTAGCATGATTGATAAAGTAGTCGATGCATCGTATCGTGTAAGACTGTATCTGTTGCATTTTATTACATAGCAACCCTCTTATATTGTGGGGCGCGGTGGTGTAGAGGGTATGTTCGTTGCCTTGCAGCCGGAAGGTTGCAGGTTCGAATCCACCTCAAGCCGCCGCGTCGGGACCTTGGGCAAGTCCTTCACACGCAATTGCCCAGCGCTTCGGCATGAAACTCAAATTCAGTGTCCGCGCTGTAGTCGCTGTCATCGTCGTCGTCATCATCATCATCAATCATCATCATCATCTCATTTGTGATAGTCAACAACTTGCGACTTATGCCTAGGCTAAATTCACCTGCTTTTTATAAGTCGCTCAAAAACCTTTCTTTAGCTGTGGCTGGGAGCGCCTCTGAGTAGATTTCTTGAAGATGCGCTGTATAAATTCTCGTAATGAATGAATGAATGAATGAATGAATGAATGAATGAATGAATGAATGAATGAATGAATGAATGAATGAATGAATGAATGTAAGCAGCATTAGAACCAGCATCTGCAATTCTGCATTCTCCTATCTCCAGCCAATATAATCTTCTTATGCTTCCATAGCTTTTTACAGAGATTCTTTATTGACGAAACATAACGATGTTCATTGTACGAAATGTAATCTGCGTTACAATACACAAAGCCGTATAATTTATTGAGAAGATGCAATAGGCATTTTATGGAAAATCAACAGTACTTAAAGAGGTAGCTCATCTATATAGGCCTACAAACATTGCCATTATTTTTGCTGACGTTGTAAATCTACTTGGTAGTGCTAAGGGTAATTATGGATCCCTTTTTTAGACTAGTTATTTTGCCGTTGCTCTCTCTCTGTTTAGGAATTTTATTCACCTAAAGGGCGATATTTTAAGTCACTTCATGGTCGGTTTTACACCGACGCGTGCATCCAATAACAGCAGAACATAAACCTATATCAAGCCCATGTTATATATAGGCCTATATATATATATATTATATATATGAGTTTCCATGAAATGTATAGGCCTATATATTTATATTGGGTTTCAAGAATGCGTAGTTGAGTTAGCCATAATGCTGCATATAAATCCATGTATACTGGACGCATAAATAAAAAATGGTTTCTTCTAATGGATTTCTGTATAGGTCTATATTTTTTTTCATGAATAATTAATCAGACATTTATCATTTAAAGTCATTTTCAGTCAGTAATTACATGCACGGTCGGTGGGAAGATGAGACGGCGAGGAAGAGGTCTGACCAATGGTCACCCACGCCTTAATATGCCGAGGCTAAGAAATTGAAGTCGCTAGCGCTTCATACCAGTTGCTGCTTCAGAGCTATAGCTAAAGAGACTGCTCTTCTATAATTGCCTGAATATGGATAATTAATATGCAATATTGTCGCTTGGAAAGAAAACAGACAACAGACTTAAGACGACTTAGTGCGATCCTGGTGATTTGTTTTCTACTTTAAATACCTATAGTCCTATGCCAATGACCCTATGGATAAAGTTGAATCTGACTGTTGAACTGTGTGTCCATTATGGACAAGCTTGCATGCAGTGTCCTGTCATCTTCCCTCCAGCTCCCTCTGTCTCTGTCTCTGTCTCTGTCTCTGTCTCTCTCTCTCCCCCTCCCTATCTCTTGGGCAAATTACAGTCATCTTTGGTTTTCGAAAATTGTTTCTGCAGATTGAAAGCAGCGTCGTCTGCAGAGCCATAAATAATTCTGCATTCAGTCTGCATTGCATTGCATATCTAATCAATTTAGCAGAGTCAGAGCATGCATGGCATTGCATGCATGCGAACTGCATGCCATACGAATTATTAGCAATTATCTGTGGCTCTGAATAAGCAATCCTCCGGCCTTATTCTGCATGCGGCGCATGCGCACGTGCATGCACGCTGAGCACGCAGATTAGATTCCTGGTAATTTTTTGCATCTTTCTAGAACATCTCTCTTTGTTGCAAGGGTGCCATGAGCATCTGTGAGAGATAATGTGATTGGGGTATAGAAGCTGTGTGAGACAAAGTGGGCCTTACAATACATTTACATTACATTACAAGACGACATGCAGACTACGTAAACGGACTGCATAACAGTTGTTAATCATTATTGTTATAATTATTACAGCAAAGATCAGCAATAATAAAATATAGGTATAGGCCTAGCCTGGTGCCTGCAGCAATTAAAATTTAAACAAACTCGAGTGCAGAGACATAATAATTGTGAAGAAGGCATCGGACACGTATACGAGCATTACGTCGTGCACGGTTACTGTTGTTGTTGTTGTTGTTGTTGTTGATGATGGTGATGATGATGTTGATGTTAATGAGGATGATGATGATGATGACGATGTTGATGATGACGATGTTGATGATGATGATGGTGGTGGTGGTGATGATGATGATGATGATGATGATGATGATGATGATGACAATGATGATGATGATGAATTATAAATTCGGTGCATGCTCTGTGCCTATAATAATGCATAGAGTCCATAGACCATGCACCGACCGACGGCGCTCCTTATTCGTCGAAAGACTATATTACCATCCAGCCGAGTTGATGACAGACAACGTGGTCATGAAATGAAACACCAGATGGAAAAACTGTCACGAGAGGTTCCAGCTTCCGACGGAAAGTCAAGGATGTCTTCCAGTGCAGTCCGTCCTCGTTGATCCGGAAACTCTTCTGTGCAGAGTCGGACTTGACGGACTCAGAGAATGGCACTTCCGGTTTCGCTTTCCACCTGCCATATGCAGTGTGCACGTCCAATTGCTGACTATCTCTGTCCATTCGGATGAAGTTCGACCTGCCAAGACTGACAGCTGCATATTTATTATGCATAGACTAATAATTATACACATCGGCGTAGGGGACATTTCAGGAGTGGGGGGTCAAAAGTTTAACTTTTGCCCGAAAAATCTGAAGATTTTTTTTCTGTCCGGCCGAAAATTCCCGTAACTTTTGACTTTTTCCGCCCAAAAAAATCTGACGACTTTTTTTTTTTTTTTTAGTCGTCCGGTCGAAATTGCCCTCGAAAATTCCCTTACTTTTCCGCCCGAAAAAATCTCACGACCTTTTTTTTTTTTAGTCGTCCGGTCGAAATTCCGAATTTCCTTAATACATTTTTTTACTTTTCACGGGATGCTTGCCCGAAAAACCAGACTTGCCCGAAATTTGGGGGGGCATTTGCCTTCTCTGGACCCCCGTCTTCTACGCCTATGATTATACAATATATATGAAGGACATTGAAGGTTCATAGGCGTAATAGGCGGGGGTTCAGAGAGCAATTCCCCCACCCAATTTCAGACGTGTCTCTTTTCGGGCCAATGGGCTCCGAGAAAATATAAAAAAACACTTGAAGTGAAACTCTCATTATTGAACACAGTACACACTATATGACCAAACTTACTTAGATCCAACTTTCCCGAATCCAATTATAATAGGTATACTAACTAACTAACCAACATGGATATAGGAGTGTAGATGAAATTTCCGGGAAAAGTTATACTGTCAATTCACGGTAGCGTTGATCAAAATTGCAAAATTGTACCATACAAAAATATATGTAAGGTGAGTACACTCACATGTAGTGTAGGCTATACCCGCGTATAACCTAGACTACAGCCCTGTCTGTCTCTGCCCCTTCTCGGCGGGTCTGGTCGCAAGCATAGACACTCTGCCTTTGTAGAGAGACCTAATACCTAGAAATGCACGGCGCTAATTATTCGGATTTTTTTAATTAAGGGGCAGAAGTTAAATCCTGCCCCGCTGCTGAATTTTCCTCTGCGCCTATATAATGTGCATAAACACTGCATATGTCTGACTATTGCTATAGCGCCTTTTGCTAACGTTGATCTTTTGTATCTTTACAGCGATTGGCTGTCAGACGATAGTGCCGCCATCCCACGGCTGGCTTGAGAGATCCGGAAATGACGTCATGATTGTTGGCTGCAACGTAACAAAGGAGAGGTGGTACTTGCGATGCGATGGCAGACGGTGGATTGGCGACATCAGAAACTGTTCTTCGTCATCTGGTACGTGTACGACACTGTAGTACTGTACGTGGTACTGGCCTCCTTCGTAACAAAAGTTTCCTCGGTGGTGGTGCTCAAAATGTGCTTCTGTGTAGAGGGAATTCGGATCACAATCCATAAACTGATTATCTGAAAGGGTGATGGGAATACGTAACGGTATCTTTTTTCACAGATAAACAATAGTAAACAATGAGTAAATCTGAGAACTTCTATAGCGCCACTGTGAAAATGTTCATGTGCAAGTCGGTAATCAACTGTTAAATGAGCCACATCAGTTGTAGGCCATGTTCCAATCTGAATCTTGTTCAGCGAGTTTTTTGGACGATTGCTTCATCGTCAATATGGTCAATAACGGAAATGGCACACACGCTAACAACACCGTGGGATCGGCCATTTTTTCTGACGACCTCTTTTCAGTCTTTCAGTCAAATCTAAGAAAATTATTTCCTTTTCGCTAACCTAAAACTGATTACCTTTTTTAGTCTTTCATTCACTTTGACCAAAAATGCACGTACACAAAACCTGTGAATTTTTCTGAAGGGGCAGAGGTTGTTGCACATTTAGTCTTTCTGGGTGTGTGGGGAATGGTACGCAATTGCATGTATAGCCTACAACACCTCGCAATTTTTCCTGGGAGGGGGACTCATTCCCGCGAAGGGGGAACTCAGACTCCCCCCCAGAGACGTCTAGATTAAACACTGACTTGCGGCGAGTGTAAGCATCCATGGGGGGGGGGGGGAGAGGGTTGGGAATGGTATGTAGTACGTTGTGCAGATGTATACTATATTGTTTCTTTGTATCTTAGATGCAGAAGAAGGCGTCGTAGGAGATTGGTCGTCGCCTTTTGGTAAGTATACGTATACTGCGGTGACTCTCGTTCAATATAAACCAGTATCAGTATGTAATATGTATGTGCCACTTATAACAGTATACTTTCAAGGACAACTATTTTGCATGCTGCTTTTTATCCAACGCGCTACATAATAATTGTTGGTCTACTCGTCAAAGGGTCTTCATTCTATAGGGTCTTCTGTTTGTGGTCTTCATCCAGCTGTGTGGTCTTCATCCTGATTAGCTTATACCATTATTTTGTCCAGAAAAAGATGATTTATAAGATTTGCGAAGCGTTTGCAATTAGGAATAGATTCAATATACGAGAGGTATGCTCTCATCTGCAAGCTGCTGCTGCTGCTGCTGCTGCTGATGATGATGATTAAAATAATAAAGATGATATACTGGTGCATGGTTCTTGTGACAACGTATTACTAAGAAACTTAATTTACGATGATTTGAAAAATCCTACTTGGTCTTTAGTTCCACAATTAATTAAGCCAATCAGCGACCGGCTCTCACAAGTTGGGTGTGGGCTCTAAAATTTCCATATCATGCTTGAAACGTCTTCTATACGTTTTGTATTTTATTATATCTTTCTATTCTGTCCTTCGATTAACACAACAAAACGCAGCAATGACATAGCATCTACTCACACATGCTATATCATCAAAGCTGTTCCATGAACATATATATGCAACTCCTGAATTGACGAACTTCGGCTGTTATTTTGGGTCGTTAAGCAATTTGCAACTGCATTGCATATGCATCTCTTTTTCTTGCTTCTTCAAACTATTTCCCTTTCATCTTTTCTATCTTAATTCTTCGTCCATCATCGTCTTTTTGTCTCTTTCTGTTTCTCTCTGTCTCTTTGTGTTTCTCTGTCTGTCTCTTTGTGTTTCTCTCTGCCTCTTTGTGTTTCTCTGTCTGCCTCTTTGTGTTTCTCTCTGTCTCTTCCCTGTCACCACTTCTGTCTCACTGTGTCATCACTCCATCCTCATCATTTCTGCCTTTTCAATTATTTCTTCATCATGCTCATCATCATCCTATACTTCTCCAATATCCATTATCCTCACAGTGCCAGCTATTTTATGTTCGTGTATACCTCGAATTCTTCAGATTCTGAAGCTCCATCAGTCCATCCTATCTTCGTGTGATAGATGGGTTGATCACTAGATGGCAGCAAATTCGCCCTCAAACTGACGACGATTTCTTCAACGACAACGATGATGATGAATAGAATGATGATGAAAAAGATGATGATGATGCTGACAGTTCTATCTCGCTGGCATTTAGGGATTCACCCTCGAAGCACTTGTACAATTTCAGCCGGTGTTTTTGGGAGATATTTTGGCCGATTGATTGATTGATTGCCGGATTGATTGACTGGCCTTGTTATCGATCGCTTATCTAAATCTTCCACCAGCTTTGTCATCGATGTCAATCTCTGGATAAGCACGACATTTAATCGTCCTCAGACTTCAGCAAACCTACTATAATAATATTATTTGCACAGCCTTATTCGACCTTCGAATTGATTAGGCTTTTGTGTTGGATCGGTGAAAACAGCTGCAGTGGCAGGTTCATCGTATCCGTTTCTAAAAATAATATCGTCAAAAACTTATCAAGGCGCAAATCATTGACAAGTGCACGTACAAACATTGACGCAGTTATATGGTTCACAAATGAAACAGAAAATGGCGACAAAATTCTTCTCTATACTTCTCTTTGCTTCCATCTCTGTCTGTAGTAATCCCACTTTTTGTCTGTCTTTTGCTATATATCTGCTTTATTCGCCTATATATATATATATAGGCGATATCCCTGTTATCCTTTTCGTTTCTCTGTCTATTTAAGAAATTATCTTGCCTCAACGTTAAGAGAGGTCAAATTAAGCAAATTAGAACACAATAAGATAAGGTGAGACAATAACAAGGTAAGGTTAAATGAGTGCATGTCGGGCTGGTCATAAAGTCAGGTCTTGCAAGAACGGGATAATTATAGGCCTATGTGCATGATATATAATTAAGGTAATGTCAATTTATGTACAACGAGGTCGGGTAAAATGAGAAAGATTAAAGTCTAGAGTAAGGCCAGATAAGTCTTTAGCGCATTGCTAGACCGTCAGAATATAGGAGTTAGAACAGGTCATTTCAGGTCACAGCAGAACCTTTCAGGCCAGGTTACCGCGCGTGTTCAACGCCGCTGCTCTCTCCGCTCAGCTGCACAAGCGGTACTTATTGTTCCACGCTCACGGACTGCGATCAGGCAGCGCCGTGCTTTCTCTGTGGCTGGCCCTGCGACCTGGAATGAGCTCCCTGTTATCCTTCGTCAAATACCTATTGGCCTTTCTACTTCTACTTCATTTCTTTCTCTTCTCAAGACTGTCTTATTCGACCGGGGTTGGACTGGGAGCGCTCCTGAGTAGTAACCTTGAAGGAGCGCTATATCAAATTTTCAGTAAATAAATAAATAAAATAAATGATAGTTATTCGTCAACGGTGCATGCAGTATGTATGGTGTTTGTATTTTATTATTGTAGGAATCCTGTTGGTCTCAGCGTGCGGCGTTGGTCTCGGTCTTGTCATCGGGTCTTTTCTCTTGTCGGTCCTACTTTTCATCATTAGAAGGTTTGAGTTCAATGTTGCCGCTCTCACTGAATCTGACGTCGTCATGCATTCATGCATGCATAGCCTAGATCTATATAATTTGGAAATACGTAGGCTATAGCCTAGGTATATAGGATTTTAGGTCTTCATGAATGCATGCATGTAGTCATTGTAGTGCATACGGCAATGTGTATGAAAATGTTTGATTTCGTGAAGAACAAACACCTCATGAAATTATGTAAGGCACAAAATGAAAGACAATTTTTGTGAGAGTCGGAAATCTTAGGGCGCCCATGCATGGCACCGAGAAGTCTTATTTCGAATTAGATCTATAGGCTTTAGCTACAATTTTTTTATTTGAATGAAAGGAATTGTTTTAAAGAAAAAAGAAAGTGTATGATAGGATAGACCTAGTTTGTTAGCTATTTACCAGTGTTGTTGAAAGTATCGGGGAAATGTACTTAAGTAAAAGTAAAAGTAAAATGGATTTTAATTACTTAAGTAAAAGTAAAAGTACTCAAAACAAATTTTACTTAAGTAAAAGTAAAAAGTAGCCCCTTCAAATAATACTTTTAAAGTAAAAAGTAAAAGTACCGAGTCTTTCTATAAGCTTAACTCAATCGATTACTAACCTTCAAAAATAATAAATTCTCGAAATGGTTATCGGTGAGTCTACAGCGCACTCTTCCGATTCATTGTTAGCAACTTAGCACAATGTACAGCTGAAGAGTCGTTCTGCTGCAGAAATGGCAGTGCATCCAGCGTGCACCACCCATCGAAAATCTATTTTTAGGCATGCAAATTTGAATAAGCTGTCTTAGCTTAGGGAAACGGTTGGTTAATTAGCGCTTTGAAGTAACGAACATTGTAACGAGTGTCGCATATATTGTAACGAAGTAAACGTAGGCCTACTGAAAAATTGATAAATTGTTGAAAGTAAAAGTATTTCATTTTTTCGATACTTCGTTACATGGGAAAGTACTCAAACTTTTACTTAAGTACAGTAACGCGTTACTTTTACTTCGTTACTGTACAACACCGCTATTTACAATATTTGCACTATAGAACAATGTGGTACAATGTGACACGATACCACGCGAAATGTAGAACAATGTGATTCAATGTGACACGATATCACGCAATCTGATATGAAACTATTCCATAAAATTCAAAACTGTGAAACGAAACACTGTAGGCCTACATGTAGAAAATGCAAGAAGTTACAATTCCATTGAAATGTGTTTTTTTTATAACATTGCACTCTTACTCTGCTATACATGCAGTGATATTATCTGACACCTGTAACTGCTGTTATTCCATTCAGGAAGCAGAAGACATGTTTCGGCATTGACCCTCTCTTCGTCTCCCCCTCTTCTCAGTACGGCCAGATCCGGACACAGACACCCCCTCACCACCCTCCGCCAATTCACAAGCACCCCGTCACCTGTAACGGTGGTCACTCCCAGGCGGACCATCTGGAACTCGTCGGCTTCACAGCTGCAGAACCTGCCACCTACGGGACCGTCTGGCCCTCACGGCCACCATCCTACGCTTCCGGGAGCCCGGTCTTCAGCTGCCGACACCCGCCGGCGCCCGTCCGCCTTCAGCAGGGCCACGACCGACCGACGATGGGCTTTGCTTCGCTGGCGAGGACCGACAGCGCCCCGCTGCCTCTCGAGTACTTCGCCGCCGGCAGCCAGCGGATTGCTGAGATGAACTGCGATTATGATTAGTACCGTATACTTCCAGAACTCCACCTATAATTAATAGGTGTGGGTGTGTTTGTGTGTACGCATTGTAATGTATGTATGTTTTGTTGTTGGTTTGTATGTCTGTATTGAGCCACAAGAACTGACTATTGATTATGCGAGACCTCCAAAACTGTTCCCAGGTTCACTAACTGTTGAAAATATATACCTTTTTGCTTGATATCCGCCGGGAGCGCCTCTGTGTAGGTAGCTTGTAAGGGCGCTATATAAATTCTTCTTGATTGGTCGACAAGGTCCGCCTGTGATCAGAGGGGAGGTTTACGGTAAAGTTTGGACATGGTAAGGTAAACTTTGTGCAAATTACCTCAAGTGGTCTTGCCTTTTCAACCGTTATTATAAACTATGCAACGCATGAATGGCGAAACGATTTCACAATGGTTTTTGAAATGGTCATGCATAAATTTTACTCAGAGGCGCTCCCGACTGCAGAGCGGACACTGCATGAGCAATCGCGAGGGAAGGATTTTCCCAAGGTCCCTACGCGGCGACTTGAGGTAGATTCGAACCTGCAACCCTCCGGGTGCAAGGCAACGAACATACCCACTACACCACCGCGGTCCACAATCTTTAATCTAGTTTGTGAAGGGGTTTTAACACTATTTGCCAAATCATCTTTTGGAATTATCGGCAATGCTCAAGAGCGCCGCCAGGATTGTTATTGGAAAATGATTCTGCAAAAATTGATAAACAATTTCGATTGAACAGTTCATGTCCGATTGTGTATGACAGGCACTGAACAGCATTCATTCTGATGCACAGTTGCATTATATCTCAGATATATTAATTGAGATCTAGTCATGGCGCCTTGTCAAGCTATTTTAGACAATAAATTAGAATATTGTTTACTGCTGATAACTATTGTTCAGTATTTTTTGTTTGTTCAAGATAAATTAAAATGTGAAGTAACTTTAACTGGTAGTGTAGGCCCTATAATAGTGTATTGGACCAGTTATAGGAAATTTGTCTGGAAACAGGTAACTAGGCCCTATATCCGAAACTTTCGATGTATATAACTTCCAGAACCAGTAATATAAACGTAATAAAATATGACTATGGTATTCAACTTAGGAAAACTCGATGCCCAGACACACAGTGTAGACCCCTATTACAGTGTATTGGACCACCCTTTTGGAGTAATCTTTTCAAAATTTGAAGTCATCCAATCGAAGCAGCCGAAAAATATTTTCGGGCGCACTTTGGGGTTGTTTGTTAGTTGTGGCAGCCCTTCAAATATGCCCTTTATATAGAAGAAGAGAAGGAGGAGGGTGAAGAAGAAGCAAAAGAAGACGAAGAAGAGAAGAAAAAAGAATGCGAAGAAGAACGCGAAGAAAAAATAGAGCAGGAAGAAGAGCAGCATAAAAAAATGAAACTTCGAAATTCGTTCACATTTGCAGGGATAACAAGGTGAGAAGATTTAACTAAGGATTCAACAAAAACAACAACAACAACATTGCTTTAGTCAAAGAGTGAAGCGGAACGATCGAATGACTAAGGTGGTCATATGAATAAACCAGTGCCCTGCGCGTTTAGCTTCGAGTAGTCCTTCAGATGTTCGGAGATTACGATTACGATTAAGGTTTAAAAAACTACGATGAACTGTAACGGTCGATAACAAGAAAATATGTTCAGAAGAAGAGATAAATTGAAGCCATTGAAATCCGAGATGCTTCTTGTTTTAATCGATGCTAAAAAATTCGTCCAATGTGTGGACAGGACCACAATGCAAAGAGCCTGCACAGCAGGAACTTCTGCCTCTGGGGAGTTTCTCTCGTGTATAGGCGCTATATGAATTCATGATTACGATTACGATGAGATGTTGTGCATGACGTGGCAGGTGAAGTGGAGGAAGAAAAGGAGAAGAAAGGTGAAGTTGATCCGGAGACGAACGGGAAACACCGATGAATAAAAAATAGTTTCAAAACTTATTTAGACATAGACATAGACATAGACATAGACAATTTAGCGCTGAGAAATAGGCCTATACAGTTTACGATTGCCAGTATTTTGACAGATTCAGCACTATCTTCGAAAGAGCAAAAGGAGATTCAGTCAATGAAGAAATGGAGGGATGTGAGCGCTGCAGCGAAGTATTCTGAAATCTTTACCTTTTTACGGTCTCTTCCATCGCAAAGGAAAAGGAATTTGAACCACAGACAACAGACAATTCTTAGTGAAAAGAAAAAGCATTTGAAATGAGTCAAATGAACCAGTTTACGGAGAGTGCGTGGAATGTAAGCTGCAGCCTGCAGGGCACTGTATGAAAAACAACTCACGGAATGCATGGAAGACAGTGCAGAGAATGAGTGAAAGAGTCTCAAATCCTGATAATCAATAGTCTAAATCTGCGGTTGCTAACTGAATGAATTGGGATACGCTTGAAAGTCCAATCTGAATTTAACAAGTTTATACCAGGGTATATCATGTTAGTAATTCACTGCAAAATCGCTAAGGCACTCACGTTATTAGCCTAATAATCGGACAGCTGCAGTGTAGCCTATACAATAGTATCCGTTGTTCCCTAGCAATGCTAGCATACGGACAGCAATTGGGCCTTTCGTTGTGAACCTATATACGACTGGAGACGGATTAAGACATCAAAGCGAGTTCAATAATGTATGCGCAGAGTTCGAAGTAGTGGTGTGAGCATAGGCTAGGTTCCAGCAATGAACCTAAAGTTCTAAACTTTCATCGTCGGCTTCTATAGCGCCATTCGAAACATAGTGCGATTTGTCTGAATGACGCTTAAAGTGCAACAATGGGCTGGCTTTCAAAAGATCGATTACTACAAAATTGCGGGTCACACCTCATATGCCTTGAGAACTCATTCTGATTCATAATATTGCTCATCCTGCTATGACTACACACGTTGAATCATGTTTACGTATTAATTATTTGTTAGGAGAACTTATATAGCGCTCTTACTCAGAAAAGCTCCCAACCCAACACGGTTAAGTAGGACAGTCTCAAGGCTAGATAGTAGAGCGGCCTGGTGAAAAATTGTTCACTTTGTAATACAAGCATGTTAGTATTTCGCCCTTTCTAAAGCTTAAACCTAATTTTTATAGACAAAAGAATGATATAATTATCTTGGCATTACGTTATGGTTACCTTCTGCAAACTCTACCATTTCTACCATTTCTGAATGTAGGAGTCGCAGATATCAGGTGGTGTAAGTCTAAGGGTCCTTTGCGCTGGACAAGTTTCTTCATTTTTTATATCTAACACCTAAGCCCATAAATTCAACCACCAACCCTGGCACACTAATCTTTGCCACAACCTGAATTCGTGGCGTATTGAAGAATTAGGTGTCACGACTATAGATTATGCTCATGCAGGGACGACTGTGGCAAACGTAGGCACATTGACCTGCACTCGTCTTGATCGCTGTGACTAGCTGCATGCTGGAATAGCATGTTCAAAATGCTGTAGGGCAGTGTAGGCCCTACTTATTGACTAGAGCCAGAGCTAACACGTTAAAGTCTTTAAATCTGCCTTCTTGTCTAAGTGGACTGATCCTCTGGAAGTTGGCATTATCGTGACTTTCCTTTGATGAATAATCCGCTGGTGCCTTGGGCATATTATAACACAAGCGCCACGTAATTCAAATTGACTAATTAGTAAAATTGATAATATGCATGACGTCATAATGCAATATTGTAATGACGTAGCAAGTAAGACTCTGACTGAAGTAAAAATCGTTACAATTTGTTTTTGAATCGAAATAGTCGACGGATCGCAATATTGCTTAACTAAAGGATTACAATATCGCTTAGCTAAAGGATCACAATATCGCTTAGCTAAAGAATTACAATATCGCTTAGCTAAAGGATTGCAATATCGCTTAGCTAAAGGATTACAATATCGCTTAGCTAAAGGATTACAATATCGCTTAGCTAAAGGATTACAATATCGCTTAGCTAAAGGATTACAATATCGCTTAGCTAAAGGATTACAATATCGCTTAGCTAAAGGATTACAATATCGCTTAGCTCACCGATATCCGAGTTTCTCTAATTTGAACCTTTCTTGTAAGTATGTATGATCGAAGCTGTTTAATCGGTATGCATGTACATGTATGTTTCTATGTATAGGCTACGTGCAATGTAGCCTATGCATGTATCAACCTCATTGCCTACGCAAACCTATGCACCTGCCATCTACCCTGCTTACCTGTCTAATGTCTATCAACCTACTGACTAATTTATCTAGCAACTTACCTATCTACCTATTTAGTTTCTATCCATAATTATACAAACCTGCGTAGCTAATTAAATACGCACTTCTTACTAACCTACTTAATTACCTACCTAACTACCTATTTACCTACCTAACTACTTAATAGCTTATCTACCTGCCTAGGCCAGGCCTACTTACCTAATTAGCTACATGTACCTACACACTTATATGATCATCTACTTAAACATACATGTATAGATACCTACCTACCTATCTACCCATCTGCCTACCTACCGATTCTACCCACCTGCCTACCTACCTATCTATCTACCCACCTGCCTACCTACCTATCTACCCACCTGCCTACCTACCTATCTATCTACCTACCTACCTAATTGCCTACCTACTCGCGGCCTTCTTACCTAATTAGCTACATGCCCATCTATATAATTTTCTACCTATCTACCTGCATATATACCCAGTCATACACAATACCTAGTTACCTACCTACATAGCAGCAGCATAGCTGTTTAGCCATCTACCATCTACCCACTGCCGAATTACCTACCTACCCACATGCTGCATGTCTACTTGTCTACATACCTGCCTATCTACCTACCTACCGCCTAATTACCTACGTACCTATCTATCCACCTATCTAATAATTTCGTCTCTTGAACACTTGACAATGCGCGACCTGCACATGATAAAATGGTGCAAGCATTTTAACCACGAGCTGCATTGGTTTCCAGTCGCCTTGAGTACACGTGCGTATTTGAAGAATGAATATTAGAGCATATTATGTTTTATTAATATCTAAGCAGTGATCGAATAAAAAGAAGCAATGCAAGGTTATGCGATTTCACGATGATGGTAATGCACCGATGACAACCATAATAATCTAATTAGGGCCTATGTGAACTGATAATTATTTATTGGTATAATTTATTGTGAATGATGGGTGAATGTCATACAGCCATAGCCAACTGAAACATTAGAAGTTTGACTCAGTTCAGTGAATCGTGTGCTTGTCAAGCAAACCGGCAAGGCTACACGCTTATCCACCGCATGCCTTACCGACTTGCTATCGACATCATAGGCGATGTGGTCAAGGGCGGATACAAAAATTTTTGAGGGGGAAAAATTGGGGGGTCTCAGGTAGACAAAATATTTTGTGGGATCTTTCACCGGAAAAATTGATGACCATTTTTTTGTCATTTGGTCGGACTTGTCTTGAAATATACACAATTTTCTTTCCCAATGAGACTGATGACCTTTTTTATTCATATAGCCGAAATGCCATTGAAACCTGATGGGACCTTCCCGTTGCACTGGTTAAAAGATTGTTGAAACCAAATGGTGGGGGCACGTTTTATGGACATTTCTAAATTTCAAGCACATGGATCTCTGACTGCATCTTCCTCTGACGGCTGACTATCCGCACCTCAGATTCACATTTCGGTTTGACCTTGCGAGCATTATGAATTTATTTAATAATAATAATAATAAATGGTGGGCATGGCCGGATTTGCCCCATGGATCCGTCTCTGGGTGTGGTGTATTCATAGCAAGCTGGCCACCGAGAAGCTGCAAGAAGAGGGAAAATGTCAGGGGCCCGGCCACTTTTTGGCAGTTATATAGCCAAAGTTTATGACTTTAGGCTAATTGCAAAACACAGAATAACTGCACATTGCTTTTTAATTAATTATACGATGTAATGAAAAGCCATCGGACGACTATAGTACTACACAGAGTTATAAATAGGCTAATGTGGATGTAGTATAATTAACGTACATCGTGGCCCTTTCCATTCCCATTGTCACCCGTAGGGAAAATCGTCTAAATTCGACCACTCCTCCTTTCGTTAGTACGATTATAGATGGCCCGAAACGTGCTTCAGTTAGCCTATCTCTTTTTTGCCCCACTTGTCTTCCTGTTTCTCGTTCAGTGACTTAAATACAACTATAGCAGGAACATAAACCGAAAAGTGATTGATGAATGAACAAGATTTTAAAATGACTATAGAGTAATAAAAAATTGAGATGATTGCATTGCAATAAAACCACGAGTAATTGCACGCTCTGTTATTTAGCCTACATAGATCTACTGGATTCAAATCACAGTTTAAGATGGACTTTCGAAAAAGAAAATACGATTTTCCTGGAATAAGGTGAGCTGCACGATGTCACTCCACAAAAGTCTAACCTTCTTCTCTTCTTTATTCTTTTAGCGCCTTTCAAATCTCTTCCTTCCAATTCATTTACCATCTTAATCTTGATCCACGTCGTCCACATGTGCTTCTAAATATTCCGCAAAGGGTGATGTTCCTTCTGCTTGCTTTCTTCTCTTCCTTGTTATTTATTATCTCGTTATCTTCTCTGCCTTCCTTATCTGTCTGCTTTCATCTTCTCCTTTCCATCGCTGTCCATCTGATGTTTGCTACGTTTCTTACCTAATAAATGAGTTTCTCCTTAGGCAATGATGTACTTCAGTAGCCATCATTAACTCCGCCACCATAGTGCCAGTCCCAAATATGGAGAAGGTGGGAGGGCCACGCTGATCTTCTTTGTTGCTATGACACAACGACGTTGAACCGTAGCTGTTCAAACCAGTGGCGGATAGACATCAACCGGCAAACATTCGCACTGACATGCATACAGACAAACAGTAGGAATCATTTATGAGAATTCCATTTGAGTTGTGCACCGTTTCTGCTTAACACCTTTCGGTGCCTCGTCGTGAGAATCGTCTCTGACTCAATTGTCAAAGGCACTGAATATAGATCCAGCTTCTTGCTCTCGGCTGTCCTTATCATCATCATCATCATCATCATCATCATCATCATCATCATCATCATCATCATCATCATCATCATCAGCTGCATCATCAGCAGTAGCAGCAGCATCGTCGCCGCCATCATTGAATGAATGAATGCATTAACTAAATGCATTATATGCGCAATATTGATTCATGCTTGATTTCAGATACGTTCCGAAAAACTTGAATCCTGATGAAATAGAGAAACGCCTGCACACGGAGAAGCCCTCGGCCATCTCGCTCGTACCCCCTGTAAGTGTAAAATATTGTCATATATAGATGCTAAGTATTTTACAGTAAGTGCTGCCATCTGGTTCTGAATAAATATCAAGGTGCAATAAGACATTCGTGTTCAAATTCAACGACTAGATCTGAACACTGATGAGCTGAAATCAATCGTCTATTGAACTCGTTTATACACGTAGAATTATAGATTGTCTAACACACTGCTGTACGTAGCAAAATTTAATACTCGAACCATAGCGTGCCAAAGCATATTTCCAGACCAATTGTATCACGTATGGCTGTCCACTTATACATGTAGGCCTATGCAATGAGGCGCTGGAGCAATGAGTACAGAATGACGATGCCGGTCAAACATGATTATATCCACTAAATCTATATTCTGGTCATCCATCCATTTATATATCTACCTACTTCTCCATCTATCAATCCATCCATCTGTCTGATTTAAAACTTCTTTATCGTCGTCATCAACGTTGTCGCTGTGGTCATCATCATCATCGTCATCATCATCATCATCATCATCATCATCATCATCATCATCATCATCATCATCATCATCATCTTCATCATCATCATCATCATCATCATCATCATCATCATCATCATCATAATTATCATCATCATCATCATCATTACCACCACCACCACCACCACCACCACCATCACCACCAACACCAACACCACCACACCACCACCACCAACATCAGCAGCAGCAGCAGCAGAGCTTCAATTCTGTGGTCAACTTCTGCATTAGTCGCTGGCGATATTGAAGTTAGTAATGAATAATAATGACAGTCGAAAATTACAATAATTTTAATATGCGTAATATGCTTTGTATTCACAGCCGACGGTCTTTCCCCAGGCGATGAAGAAGACAATTAAAAGGGTGATCGACGCCATTCGCCTGCCGATTGAAAGTCCCGAGACCTTCACTCACAACAATTGGAAGCCGGACCGTGGTGCTTTAATGCACGGACGTCCCGGTGAGAGTGATTGTGACTGCAACCAAACATTTATATAGCGCCACTCAAAATCAGCAGCGCTCTAGACCAGCATCAGTGAACAAGAAAGTTTTAGGGTGTCTCCGGAACTGAGAAAGAGAGAGGACTTGTGGTGATATGATAGAGCGAACATTTACTCATGACAGAGACTTCCTCCTCTCTGCTCTCTTCCGATGTATCTGATTTTGGTCGCGAGTCTTCCTAGTGCCATTTGTATTGCGCCATGCCATGCATGTTCTCCGGGTAATTTTCCTACTTCACAACCAAACAGGTATGACATACGTGCCAGGACGTGCAGACTTAGTAGCTTCTCGCTACTAAAATTAATAGATCTATAAGGATAGCCAGAACTATATTCATCGGGTTTTATTTCAAGATGTACAATAGTCAACACAAAATTACCCTAAAATTCAATAATATATTTTTAGACCGACTTCTAGTAATTTGCTACACAGTTACAATGTCTATAACACTGGATTTGTTTAGTTAAAGTACGAATATTGGTTTTAGAGTTGCAAAAGACATAAATATGATTTCTGAGGCATCGGCAAAATATTAAATCTGCCAAGGCCGTAGCCAGGATTTTATTTCGGGGGGTGTTTTCAGTGGCGGCCAAATCTTTGAAATATTCTCCATTTTCGCCGCCAAAATTTCTGATGACCTTTTTTTAGTCATCTGGTCGAAATCTTTTAAATATTTTCGCCGTCAAATTTCTTTTACTTCATTTCGGGGGGGTGTTTTCATCGCTTTTTCATGGTTTTTGTATGACGAACTACTACAAAATGCAATAGATTTTTTCTGCATTTTCCATTTCGGGGGGTGTTCAAACACCCAAAACACCCCCCTGTCTACGGCCTTGAAATCTGCAGATACCTTTGTAAAACAATAGTCTATCCTATTTTTTAATTCGAATATTATATAGTCAGGGGTAAAAGCCTATCCATCTTGTATTGATATTCTTATCTACATGTATCATGGACTTGTTTGAAATTCAATTGTGATAAAATATTATAACTAACATCCAAATTTTACTATATAGGAACTGGGAAGTCGGCGATCGCTCACGCAGTTCGCGCGGAGTGTAACAGGACTGTCGAGAAGAAGATCTCGTTCTTCTCACACAACGGAGCTCAGCTCATCAGAGGCGACGCCACTGAGAACCTGGAGGATCTATTTGAGTCGGTAAATGCATAGACTATTATTGCGTCATTTGACCAAGTGGAAAGGAAGACACCTTTCCCACTTACTTAACCACTTGCGCTTCATTTCTTCACTTCAACTATACGACACCTCTGTGGACAGTCTCGGTATTACATTCTGAGCCCCACCTCTCTTTATATCGTGTTGTGCTGCAGCTAAAATATTTATAAAGCGAATCTGACAGGCGAACCGTTCAGAGACGCTTCTTCTCTAACCATATATCTTTTTAGCCGGGGCTGGGCTGGGAGCGCCTCTGAGTAGACTTCTTGAAGGGGCGCTATATAAGTTTTCGGAATGAATGAATGAATGAATGAATATAACTCGTTCTCTTACGCTTCTGCGTCGTGCACATCAACGACCTTTTTTGCATCTGACACACGTTCAACTTCAAAACTGCCTCCACCAGTGCTGCCTCCAAAGTCATTCAAACTTCGACTTTTGCAGTCCCCTGTTTCTCAACCTTAAATCCACCCAACAAGGGTATCTTCATTTTAACTCGCTAGCCCGAACTGTCATCAGAACGTTCAAGCATCATCGTAATCATTCCCATCGGAAAGCGGATCCGCTTCTAAGTCCTACCATCACGTATCTACAAATCCCTACAATGCATGTGTATGCACTCAGATTTTATATAGCGTCCGTATTTGGCCTCGAACCTGTTCGTTTTTGAATGAATTGATCGGGTGAGATCTTTCCCCACCTCTGCACACCATTTCGGTCCACGCGCACGGACCGTGTTAACCCGAGATTTTGAATCTCTGAAATTAAGCCGCCTTCAGGAAGCGAACCGCTGCCCGCACGCTCTCTTTGACAGAGTCGCACATATACAGACGCTCGGCCAGCGCTCTAACCGATGTAGCTAACTGGGCCAGTGCTCCCAGCCCTGATAATATCATCGCGATCTCTTCACCATCCAGCAAATTAGCATCGCCCGATCCTCCTTCTTTCTAAATGTGTTTATCAACCTCGATGTTGTCCATGCAGCGCTTAGCTTTCGAGAGGCGCTCTCGAGGTTTATATATAGATAATGGTCAATGAACATTATTGTTATATATAACACGTACAAATGAACGGCTGAACGACGAACAAGTGAATTTAATCAGCCGATCAATGACTGCATGCAATGACTGATCAACCGGTCGTTGAAATGGTCAACTGATCAGTTGGATCAGCTGACTATATATATATATGTATATATATATATATATATAGTCAGTATAATAGAATGATTGAACAACTCAGCCAAAAGATGATTATCGCTGCGGGATCGTATGTATGACTTAACAAATTTCCATGTTCTTGTAATTCTTATAGGCGATGCGTCTCGCGCCATCAGTTGTGTTCATCGACGAGGTCGACTGTCTCGTCGAGGACCGTGCGTCTGGCTCTGCGACCGTCCTAGGTCTACTTCATCAGCTTGATGGGTTGGACGCTGACGCGCGAGTCTTCCTGATGGCCGCAACCAATAATTTCGACGCCATAGACAAAGCTCTTCTACGTCCTTTCCGATTCGACATAAAGATTGAACTGAAACTGCCGACACCCCAGGTAAACATCTATATGCTCTATATAGTCTATATTTATAATGGACAACAGTACCAGCGCGTAAATACAGACAAGTTGATGTTGCACTTGAGTTGCATGTATACATATATGAACACTTGCTATAGCACCCCTAGAAGAATCTACTCAGAGGTCCTCCCGTCTACAGAGCGTACTCTGAATCGGAGTTTCGCGCCGAAGCGCAAGAGCAATTGCGAGTGAAGGACAAGGACTTGCTGAGGGCTCCTACGCGGCGGCTTGAGGTGGATTCGTATCCACAACCTTCCGGATCCAAAGCACCGAACATTCCCCTATACAGACTTACACCTCCAATATTGTTGTGTGAAAGCATAATAACCTAAAGTAGAAGAGCCATTCCTTAACACCTCTCTTTATTTACCTCTTTATTCACCTCTTATCTACATGTGCGAGCTTTGCCTCCCCTTTCCACTTACATAGCCGCCGCGCACTGCGCTCTGTTGTCCATATGGTGACCTAAGGATTCCTTTCACTCGCTCTGCGATAGCGCAGAGCCGTTCGTTCTCTGTGGTTGGTCCAACCACCTGGAATGAGCTTCTCTTAACTATGCGACACCTCCCAAGCTTGTTCTAAGTGTTCTTTTTGAAGGCTGTTCTTTTCGCTTGATCTTGGCCGGGAGCGCCTCTCAGTAGGTAGCCTATTTTGAAAGGCCCAATATAAATTCTGATTGATTTACCGTTACTTACTTTCAGGCAGATAGATAAAATCAGAAAAGCATATGACCTGTAAATTGCATTTCCTCATCATGTCCTTAACCTTACGGAGCTGATTAGCATCGTGTTAAGCCGACTGCAAAAATGCATTCATGCCTCCTCCATTCTCTTCATGCATTCATTTATGTCCAATAAGTTACTGAGTTATAAACGTATTGAAGATGTAAGATATAATAGACAGAAAATGCAATGTTTCTTTGATTGAAGGAAAGACTGGAATGGTTGGAAATTTTGACAAGCCGAATGGAGACCAAAGATGTGTCTCTGCGAAAAGTCGTCGACCGCACAGATGGTACACCATACTGAATAATTTAAAAACAGTAGCAAATATTAAAGGTTGAGAGCGAGAGAGGAGAGAATGGGGTGGAGGGAAGAGAACGAAACGGACGGAGATGAAGAAGAGAGATATCAGATATAGATATCAGATCAGATATAGAGGGATGATTAGATATTTACGGAGAAAGAGGTAAAATTTACCTCTTTCTCCGTAAATATCTATATACTTTTATCTATATAATTAATGGACAAATGAAGTGATAGGAGGAGAGATTGAGAGAGGAAAAAGAGGAAGAGAGGAAGAGAGGGAGAGGAAGGGAGAGATAGAGACAGTGACAATGAGGAGGAAGAGTGAGAAAAAGAAAGAGAGATTAATAAATTTGCTGCCTGCTTACTGGTAATTTTACATTGCACGGTATAATTGTATCGCATATTCCCCGTTGGATTTAGGACTGCTGACACATACATGTACAATGCTTGTAATTTATGCATTCGTATTGTATTGTATCTGACCATTTGTAAAGCGCTTCTCGCACCAAGAGCCTTCGAGAAGCGCTCCCAGTGCATATGGCCTATATATATACTGAATAACGTACGGCTCTAACGTATGTGTAAAATTTTCATTTACAGACTTCAGTGTGGCTGACCTTACAGCTTTGGCTAAGGAGGCTGGTATGTCCGCCCTTAGACGTCTGAACCCGACCCTTCTGGGGGAAGCAAAGGATTGGACCCGAGCGCTCACGAATGCAATCGTCTTGAAGCAGGAGGACTTCAACAGCGCCCTAGAGTTGATCTCTCCCTCCTGCAATCTATAGGCAGATGGACAGACGGACGGACAACAAGAGAGAGAAAGAGAGGAAAGAAGTAAAAGCGTGACAGAAGCGTGACTGTTTTGATTTGTGTTTGTTTCGTTATTGGCAAAAGCTTGAATATGCGCCACAACTGCTTTTCCAGCTGATTTCTTTGTATACCTGGTGTAGATTTAATTTGTTTGCCCTGAGGTTTTGTGGAAAAAGTTTCAGGAAAAAAGTCGGATTTTTGCAAAATAAATGTTGCACTGAAGTGGGCTATAAAGTTCATTGTATATACGGGATATGTACATAATATATTATTTATAGACCCTCTGCATGTTGACCATCGTTATTACTTGCATCTTTCAAATTGCGTATGCACCTTTGACAACTTCTGTCTTAGCGGACTGATCTAATGGATATTAACCAGCAGCTTACGTCTTGATTCTGAGGCGCCTAATTATATCTCGTCAGATCTCAATTCTCGAACAAAGCGACGCTTATCTTTTAGAAACTGCCTTGACCTTCTGGTAACCGAACTTAGACTTTCTTTTGCTGTATAGATCTACCCGTTTGAGCAAACCCTCGAACTTGACGCAGCGCCCGTAAATAAGCTGGAGCCCGGCTAGCTCTTGACTTTCGATTGGTGCTTTAAAAGTTCAGAGCTCTATAGATTGCGACAGTTCTACTAAAGCGGGGGTTCCTCAATCTTTGCTACGGCTTGGACCCTAGAAAATGCTTGACCAATGTTCGTATACCATTGCAGAAGTATTATGCCATCATTTTGAAAATGCATAGTTCTACATGAAATTATTACGCTAGTAGGCCTGCCATGCACAGATCTGCCCACAACGCCATAATACGTTGGCGATCGTGCAATTATGCAAGCATACATGCAGTAAACGTCTGGACAAAATATTAATTAAACTTAAAAGAAAATAGCAGAGCTAACAGAAAAGTCTGAGCTAACAACTTATGCTACGATTCTTATTATGGCCATCTCATTTAGCCAGGCAGACAAACACTCATCTTACACCTTACCCATACTTATCCAGCATGACAGCTGAACAAGTTGAACTATAATCATTCGAGCATTATTATATCATTCGTACTTTCCCTCCTTATCGTATCGCCTCTCCCCGAGTACAAGCACCCAAGAATTTGAACCCGTGTATAAAGAAACCTCTCTATCCCTGGTCCCTCTGAATTTGCTTTGCAAATATTTAAACAGGTGTGGCCTGGATTCGTACACGACGTCGCCTTTATATCTCTATTTCAAGAAGTTTTCTTATCTGTGTAGTAAAAACTATAAAGACATCAAACATTACATTACTAGACGCAAATAGGAAGCAAGGAAGGACATGAGGCTTTCCAGCCTAAGACCGAATTATACGTGTTATGCAACGTGGTGTTCTCCACAGTGCCGGCGCTAGGGTACCTGAGCTCCCCCCCCCCAAAAAAAACCTTGAGGCCCCATACATTGAGCTGTCACCTCAGCAAAATTTCTCATAATATAAGCGCTGAAAGACATGGTGCAAGACTTCAATTAATGTCCCCTCCCGATTTATAAAGTTTTTGGAATTTCCACGCTGTAATGGTAGAATTTTATGCTGTCATCTTTACAATATCGCCCATTTTTCAATGCTGTTAGTCGGGGTTTAGGACTTCAGAGTGTCCCCTCTCCATTGTTTAAATTTGTCCGAATTATTATTTCTAAAATAATAATAATAATAATAATAATAATAATAGCATATTTTTTAATCCCGAGGGATCCTAGGTACTTCGGGTAAAAAATTATAATTATGACAATTTATATGGCGCCTTAACAGAAGACTACGACACGTTAATCTCGCCCTTTGCTTCATGACCTAAGATCATAGAGAATATAATCTGCCTCCAAAATCTAAGTGAATGTTTCTGGTGTACGTTACTGCGTGCGCCATGGAGGCGCATATTTTGACGATCTTTTTTCTTAAGAAGACTGTGGCACAATAGGTTGCCATAGGAACCATTGTTCGAGAAATCCTCTCTTTCAATTGGTGGACGATAATTTCTACGCACGACTCCAGCCAATCACGTTCCTTGTTTGATTGACTGTATACTTGTGTATCACCTAGGTCTGCGCCCGGTCAGCACACACTCGGCGTTAGGGACTGACAGATAGACGGTGCTTCTCTGAAGTCCAATGCGTCACGTTTATACGGCATCCAATCGCAAGACCATTTTGTGGATAAGGGACATTAAATAATATCTGGAAAACGAGTTTCCTTACAATAACCGACCACTAATGCATCGGGTGATGCATTAACTTTGTCCATCAGCGAACATTTAACAGGCAGAGGTTCAATAGTTGAAGCAGAGGCATGCTGTCTTCGGCTGGTTTTAGCTTCATATATATATAGACCTGGGGTTTTTCCGGAAGGGTTAAACTCCGCTGTCGAAAGATTTAGTAGTGCAATCTACTGACGCTTTTCTGTTTCTGCCACTACACATTCTTTAACAGCACACGAAATAAGCAGAGGTTCAATATTCATGCACGTAGATGGACAGGTGAATTATACAGGTAAGCAGGTCCGGTTGATTAAAGCTTTATATATATAGACACGTAAGGGTCTCCGGAAGGCTTAGATCTCGCAGTCCAGGGTTTAGCAGCGTGCTTAGGCAGACGCTACCTAGTTCTACCGCTATAAATGTCCGTCTATGTTTGAACAGAATTGAGATTCTCATCGAATTCAGTCTAAGACCCAGCGAAAACTCAGCAATGTCAGCCCACATTTATCTCTTCTTTACATTTTACTACTATTTCAAATCTTCTAATCTGTCTTTTAATTCGAAGAACTTACATGTATTCATTCATTCATTCATTCATTCGGACATTTATATAGCGCTCCTTCAAGTAAAAAAACTATTCAGAAGCGCTCCCTACTCCAGCGCGCCCCAAAATAACAGTTTTAAGTTTAGTAAGGAACTATCCTGGTAGAGTCCCAGGGTGTAGGCTTAGCTCAAAAGGAAGGCTATTCCAGACCGCCCACAGAAAAGGCTCGATTCTTCATGGTAGCAGTACGAGCAATATAATATCCATTTAGTATTTGCGGTGAATTTTGCGCATAGAGGATACAACAGCGATAAAGCTGCGAAATAGTGTCTATAATACACATGGGGCGTTGTGGTGTAGGGTATGCTCCATGTCTTTGAGCCGGAAGGTTGTGAGTTCGAATTCACCTCAGCGCAAATGACGTTCCTTTCTGTAGGTTGCCCTCTTGCTTGAACCTAATCTGGAATATACAAAGTCTAGACGTTTTCATTTGAATTATCGCTTGAACTATGGATAGCTGGGTTCAATCAAGATTGAATGGCAAATTGCCATTCAATCAAGATTGAATGGCAAATTGCCAATCTATATCGTCCATTTTTACTGCTGCAATCTGGCGAATAATTCCAATAGACTAACAGGCTCAGTGTTAGTGGTCTTGTTGGTGGTGGTGGTGGTTCGGTGGTATACTGGTGGTGGTATTGTAGTAATAGGTATTTTGGCGATGGGAGCTGCAGTAGTAGCCTAGTAGGCCTATAGTTGTTGAAGTTGTTACAGTAGCAGTAGTAACAGCTGCAGTTGTATAAGTGGCTGTATTAGAGTAGTAATAGCAGTAGTGGTAGCATCATTGAGATCAATAGGTCCAGTAGTGATGTAGTAGTGTCCAACTAATAGTTGGAGTAGTCTGGCAGTAGTGATAGTGGTCGGTGATGTTAGATGACATTTATGATGAAATTTCGTAGTAGCGACATTTATCGTTCAAAATAGAGCTACCCTTGGTGATTCTTCCGAAAACGTAATACTCTTTGCAGTGAATAGAAAAAGAAAATAATATGACCAACATTAATTTTCTACATTTCATATTTATGAACCGCCCTAACATACAATACTTCTGTACATACATGCATACACACATAGGCCTACATGCACTTACACACATGCCCATAGTTATAATTACATACCCAACCATTTTAAATTAAGATGATTTTAGAAGACTATATCGATACAGTTGACATTTCGACTTGAAGCAAATTCCTTATAAGCTTTAAAACAACAATCTGACTCTGGATGTTTCTGTTTCAAGTCGGATCATTTCTCATTTCTTTGGCGTCCTACATGTGAAGGAAACAGATAACTTTGCTTATTCTCTTTGAGGTTATTGTGGCTTTTCACACCAAATGATCCTGTACTACCTGTAGGGACGCTTCGCCCTCTGTTAGTCGTGGTCGTATAGTAAATTATTATAGATAGGCTACATACGATTACATACAAACCTGAATACACACACATGCGTTCAACGCAGAGAAAATCAATTTTGCTGACATCTAGTGACTGACTCGCAACAAAGTCATACCAGTTGTTCCCAGTGCATCCCACGCCTTGCTTGATGAACGTAGTCTTTGGCCCAGGACAAGGATCAAACTTATAGGCCCACACGGGCTTTGTGATGCCATCGTAGATTATAACCCATTTTATCAAGTATCTTGTGCTCCGTACTACAATTTACTATTATCTTAAACAATGCCATTTCATAGCGCAATTCAAACCATATATAGACCCTAGGGCCTACTGTTTCCGCTTTACTGAGTTCAAGTCATAACATTGTCAGTGAGTATAGACTATAGTTTAGATGACCATTTACAATTCGGTCATAGACTGTCGATCTCTTGTTTACATGTACGCAGGACACAGTATCATTTCGGGACACTCGTTCCTTGTTGCTCTAGCGCGCAAAGCCATCTCCAATTTTCCGCGTTTTGTGCTGACATTGAAATCTTCAGTTCAATCCCAGATTGTACTCCAACGATCTCTTTCTATCTATTACATTAACGGTGGAAAGATAGTTCTATGCTTTTCAGCGTAATTCGGTCTCTGGACTGATCATTAATTTTTTACTGCGTCCCTATCTACGCTCTGATGTTGCTGTATGCCTCTTCTACACATCATAGTCAAGCCGGGTCATACACTGGCCCCCTGCCAGTAGGCCCCATCCGGATCACCGGAAGCCGGTTCGACGTCATGGCAACAGGACTGGGCGCGTTCAAGAGCGTGTCTACAATCAACCCTATATTCAACGGTCATGGCGGTCGTTGCTGCGGCGGCTGGTCGGTCGTAGTTGCCCTGCTGAGGAAGGATCTGAGCGGCGAACTCTCCCTGCCTGCACGCCAGGTCGGCATCCGAGGACGTAGCCGCCTGGAGGGCAGCCGCAGCCGCCGCTAGGCAGTTGGGCGAATGGGTGGACGGCGGGTGGTTGCCCTTCATGAAGACGTTGCTGTAGTCGTAGTCGTTGCTACCGTGGTTGCCACCCATGCAGATGTGGTGGCGACTCGTCGTCGTCGTCGTCGATTTCTCGTCGGTGGTGTGGTGGTGGTACGGACTGATGGGAATGCTCGTCAATGTTGTGGCGTTGAAGAAGTTGCGAGCCATCGTCGTCTGCGACGGTTTCCGCCTGCGGTTCATGAATCGTATTTGAAAGTTATGAGTGTACAAAAATATGTACAAGTGTACATGTAACTGAAAAAATCATTCAAACCAATTAATTTATATGGTGCGTGGATACCCAGGAGCACACTGCTTTTGAGGAGCAGCTTAGAAATTTCTGGCCTGTCTAAAAGTCAGTCCAAGCTCCCAAAATCACTCGAAAACCGTCCATCGTTCGAATTATGGCATTGAAATTGGGCAGGATTGCAACGTTTTCATTGGCACGTAGGCAGACTTCGCGCGGCCAGAAAATTTCTGAGCCGCTCCTCAATAACGGTGTGCTCTTGGGTATCCAGCCCCAGTACTCACGATTTTCTGGCGATACTCTAAAAGTCAGCCGAAGCTGCAAAAAGTCACTGGAAAACCGTCTATCTATCAGAGCATTGAAATCAGGCTATTACAAACATTTTCAATAATTGCTTTTGGCTTAGGTCTAATTGAATTTCTGCAATTAGTTTATTGGTCAGTTTTATATGTACAACAGACAGAATTGAAACACTGTCCAAATCAATAAACTACTCAAAATCCGAATTTGCTTTAGTCTAAGCCACTATATTAAAGAATCTCAAGCCGAGTTTAATGAGAGGTAGTCTATAGCCTATGTAAGGCGTAGTTGGCTATAGAAAAAGACAAAGCGAGAGAGTGGAAGTTAATCTCATGCAGGTATAGTCTATACAGGTAAGGCAAACTATGTATAAACAGGAGCAACGTTAAGTACAAGCAGATGACTTGTATAGATCTATGAAAGCGGTCAACGAAGTATTGAGACAAAAACTTCAGATATTTTATGGATTTCAAATGAAGATTAAGATTACCCATTCTGAGGGGCACCCGGTGTCACCCATCTCTTGAAGCAAGCGATCACAATGGCCAGCATTGCGATTCCTAATAGGACACCAACGACGAGTCCAGTTACGACGGCAACCGGTAAACCTACAGAGCAAAAAATTAAGGAATTAATGTCATCTTCATTCAGAGAATGTTGTTCAGCAAGATCAAAATCTAAAATAGAGGAGATCATGTGCATGAAATGAAAGGTAAAGCGGATGGAGAAGAGGGGAAGATAGATGAAGCTGCATAAACCGGAGATGGCCTGGAAATTATAATATACGCACTCACCTTCGTACTTACACGTACGTATACACAGAAGAAATAATACTAAACAAATGAATCACTGGTTAAACATAATAATATAAGTTCTACACGGCAGCGTATTGAATATAGAGGGTCTATACTCTATAGTCTATACTATAGGATCGTTGCTTTGGTTCGGCAATGTCAGCTTGGTATTGCTCCAGACCACCTGCAAGAGCTCCGTTGCTCCACAGGTATCCAAGGCCACTGCCCACTCCGCTCTGCACATAATGGAATGCTCTTGGTTCCATTCGCACGAACTGCAACCATGTAGAATAAAGACCTTTTTGTGGTGGGCCCAGTTGTCGGGAATAGACTTCCACAGAAGTTACGTCTGCTTCCTGGGCTCTAGCTCAACCATTTTTTCATATTAAACTCAAAACAGTTCTTTCTGCTGTGTTAGAGCCAGGAGCGCTTCTGAGTATATCCCCTTAACGATGCGCTATATAAATTCTGGAATTAATGAATGAATTGATATATACTTAGGTCTATATATATCCTATAGGTATTTATATCCCTGACCAATGACCACGTTTAACCAAGCACGTATTTGGGTTAAAAGAGAGCAGCCAAGTTCGTATAAGCATGCAAGCGCTTCCTATAAGAGCAATGCTGCTGCTGCTGCTGCTGCTGCTGCTACTACGCTTGATTCAAATATCAGCTGAGCCAAGCGAGCTTGACAGGTTATCGTCAGTCTGCGTGACGATGACGTGACATTGCGCCCCACGGTTCAGTCACGCGTGACTCTCAGGAATTGGATTAGCCGACGACGACGACGACGACGACGACGACGACGACGACGACGATGACGACGACGATGAGTTGGCCTCTATATACATTAAGATTCTCCTTCCTTTGCCATACCCAATAGTGATGCTCTTATTTCACCTCCTACTTGGTTTTCTTCTCTTATTCCTTTTCTTCCACCACTGTCTTCTTTTCTGCCTTCTTTTCTTGTAATATTCCACTTAATCCTCATTTTCCTACTTCAATTCCTCGTGTTCATCTTTCTTTATTGTCCCACCTCGCACTACTCTCTTCTCGCTATTTCTCGATTCTTTCTTTTTTCATTTACTTCGTCTCTTTCACAACTTAGTCTTTCTCGTCCGTCTCCTCATTTTCCTAGTTTGTCCTCTTAGGCTCTTCCTATCCACTCCTTCATCCTCTTCCGTTTAACCTTTTTTGTCTTTATTCTATTCCTCTTTCTGTTTCTTCGTTCTGCTCTTTGTCTGTCTTGCTAATACTTCTGTCTAAGTTTTCTAATCGTTCGCTGATTTGTCTGTTTTTGACTCTGTCTCTGTCTCTATCTCTGTTTCTCTGTCAACTCCTCTGTTTCTGTCATTTTTGTGTCGTCATCTTCTGCTCTCGATTGTCCTGCATGTTCCATTTGGTTCTTCATTTGTGCAACTCTGTTCTTCATCATCCTCATTCTTTCATATTCCTATTGTTTTACTGTCTCACAATCTTGTCATCATATTCCTCTTATTCCTTGTCTTTCTCCTGCAGCCCCTTATGCTGTCTTATTCCTCAACATCGATGTCCTATATTCACTTTCTATCGTTTCTTCTCCTATTTTGCTCCCTGTACATTGTATTCCTGCTCCTCCTCTTCTTGTCCCTCTTCTTCTCAATATTGCTTCTCTTCCTCTTCTTCGTTATTCATCCTCCTTTCCTCCTTCTCCTCCTCCTCCTCCTCCTCCTCCTTCTCCTCCTCCTCCTCCTCCCCTCCTCCTTCTCCTCCTCCAATTCCTCATCTTCTCAGAGTCTGCACGCAACGGACGACGTGGCTTTGAAATCGAAGAACGCAAACCGATGAAGTGCAGAAATTATATTTTAGTCGGCGAGGGGAGAGAGGTGTATGTATGGTGGTGGGGGAGGATGTTGGCTGAGGAAGGGAGGAAAGAAGGAAGGGATGATTGAGTAGGGAAGAATGATGGAAGAGCTTTTCGCCTCTCACCCCAATGCCATCGGTAATCTTCTCCCTCTTCTCCCTCTTCTCCCTCTTCTCCTTCTTGTTCTCCTTCCTCTTCTTCTTCGGCTGCGTGTATACGAAAGCCGTAAGTGATGATATATCAAATATTTTGACCACGCGATGCTTTCACTCTCCTCCTCCTCTTCTTCCTCCTCCTCCTCCTCTTCTTCCTCCTCCTCCTCCTCTCACGAACCTTGATAAACGCAAGACTGGCTTTGCTTTGCTTTGCTTTTCTTTGATCGAGCAACGCTTAAGCAGCGCTTCTGCCCACGGACTAATTGCCTTTGATTTCGACGGTTACGTAGTCAGGCGAGAGTCATATTATTTCATCTAAAACTTGGATGGCATGGTGGGGGAGGCCTGGGAAGGGCTGCAAGTCTCCATCGATAATACGGTGGGGAGGTTTGGGAAGGGCTGGGTGTAAGCAAAAACACGGGGTAGCTTGATTTGGTCGAAGCAGTGGGGGGATTCAGCCACTCAAATATTTCCAGTCTCTATCGATGATACGACGTGGATGGGGGTGGTTAGGTTGGGTGGAGACATATCAAAGCAGGGAGTCAAAAAAAGACAATGATGGGAGCGAGATATATGAAGTGTGTAGAAGTGTGTGTGTGGCGGGGTGTGGGTCATTGCGCCTTTCTCGTAGATCACACGAGTGACGCTGATTGACATTGGCAGGTGGTTGGCACCTCACCCCACTCTCCCCGATCTATTTTATGCTGTGGCGTCAGTAGATGTAATATTTGCCCTCTGGATGTCTTTTATTATTTCCTGAGGGGGGTGCTCGGTAGTACAGTGGATAGCGCGCTGGACTGTCGACTCAGCTATGATGAGTACACGGTCAGTGGATGATGAGACGGCGAGAGAGAGGGGATTGACCACCGCCTTCATATGCCAAGGCCTTGAAAATGAAGTCTTTTTCCCCTTTGGATGTCTTTTATTATTCCCCCCCCCTGATTCCTCCTCTTCTCCTTTGGATGTCTTTTATTATTTCCCCCGATTCCTCCTCTTCTCCTTTGGGGTATTTTATTATTTCCTGATGCATAATTAATTACTTAGCTATTTTTTAAGAAGCCTGATATTGAAGATAAATTAAGTTAAAATGGTGCTAAAGGATAAGCTAGGGGGTGTTTTCCGTTGAAGAAAATATCAGCTAATAAACCAGTTAAAACCAGTTAAAAATTAAGGTCGTAAGAATACCGCCGAAAAGTCTCTAGCTAATATATTTAGTGCGATGTGCGAATAAACGAATATCTCGAGAAAATCGGTATTGGCTACGAAAATTATGCAACTACCGGTTGAATTGTTAAACGCAGCTCCCGTTCCCCCTCCGCCCGCAATTTGCATGTAATTCGCCCCATTTCTATACAGGTAGACGTTACCAGGAGCGGTACTACTGTTACCAAATTCTATGTACGTCGAAACGAAATAGTATCCGGCTTTACCGGGAGTGAAACGGGTCAGTCTCGTACTTATGACACCATCGGTTTTGAATCTTACACTATCGAAAGTAACTATTGTGTGAGTTTTAGCGATTAAGAATTGCCAAGTTAAAGAATGAATGCTAAGCGCGGGACCGATTGAGATAGAATCTACATACTGCTTCGTAGCTGCATCGCTGGCGCTGTTGGGTTCGTGTAGCCCTGTAATGTAAGCATCATGCATAAAGATGGACTTATACACATTTATTTTAGACGGAGGAGTGCCATCGAGTGACTTAACCATCTCTAACATGATTTCATTGTTTATTCTAAAACGAAATCCATCCATCGATTGTAATGTAATAGGATTGTTTAACGAACATTGTAGTTTATTTCGTATACTACCTAAGAAAATAGTGAATTCTTTATTTTCTCCTCTCAAGTCCTTACAACCCATTGAACGCAGACGATCGGAGCCAACGTTTAAGAATAGATCACCAGTCATTGTATCACCAGTCTTAGCCACCTTCGATGCAACTTGTTCATTAACGTATTTCTTATTCGTCAAATGATTATCGTTGGACGGAGAATCGTCGTGATTTGTTATCAAATCAATGGCTTGACCCCAACTTAAGGCCTCATCCATTGCTGCTGTCAAAGGTTTCGTTGTTGGTTGTCCTTTAATTTTGTGACCACCCATTTTTAAATTTCCAGTCGCGATGTTTGCTCCATCCAATCGAAGAAAACTAGCATTTACTTGACTAAGAGTAACACCTCCAGCGATTACTCTTTGTGATGAACCAACATCGGTGTGACCAAATTTATCGACAGGCATTTTATATATAATAATTTTTAATGCAGATTAGTCATCGTATACATATAATTGCATTACCTGAATCCCTCCTGTAGGATCATTATCCTTTGTCACTACTGCAACTCTATAATATTGATACGCATCCATAGGCATAATAATATCATAAAATGTCAGAACAGCCTCTGAAGTAGTTGAAGAAAGACGTGATGATATGGGTACAAACACTGCTCCATCATTGCTAGCGGTTAAAATTAAATCATCTATATATTCGCTTTTAAACGCAATTCTCCAAATTTTAACTGGCTCAGGACATTTAATTTGTAACCAAGTGAACACACCTTTACCTGGAATCCAAGCTGCGTTCACATCATCGGTAAGATTAGTGAAAGCATGGTAGGCTTTGCTTCCGGAAAAACAAAAACCGGCACTAGCAACGAATCCTGTCACACTTACATCAGCTTCCAAGGGAGGAATATACCCAACACGACACTTTTTCAGAGATTTATCGACGTAATTCTTTGTAGCGGCATCTTGAGCTGAAAGAGGATCGCTTAAATCGTTGATATTATTACTATTCATTAGGATATTTTGGTAAACGTCGATTTTTCGATCGTTAGACGCTCTACCGATTCTCATTATATTTTCTGCGCCTATTTTGCATAGAAATCCATCCGTCGATTGTAATGTAATAGGATTGTTTAACGAACATTGTAGTTTATTTCGTATACTACCTAAGAAAATAGAGAATTCTTTATTTTCTCCTCTCAAGTCCTTACAACCCATTGAACGCAGACGATCGGAGCCAACGTTTAAGAACAAGTCGCCAGTCATGGTATCGCCAGTCTTAGACACTTTCGAAGCATCAACGTATTTCTTATTCGTCAAATGATTATCGTTGGACGGAGAATCATTGTGATTCGTTATCAAATCAATGGCTTGCCCCCTACTTAAAGCTTCATCCATTCCGGCAGTCGAAGTATTCGTTACTGGGAGACCTTTTATCACATGTCCATTCATTTTTAAATTTCCAGTCGGCAGATTTGCTCCATCACATCGAAGAAAATTAGCATTTATTTGACTAAGAGTTACACCTCCAGCGATTACTCTTCGTGATGTTCCTCCAAAATCGGTGTGACCAAATTTATCGACAGGCATTTTATATATAAAATAATTTTTAATGCAAGCCGTTTATAACTTCTTGAAAATTCATTCCATCGTTCATCGTCTTCTTTAAGACGTACAAACATAAATGGCCACAAAACACTTCGTTATCCGGCTGTATTCGCTCGCTGTTATATAACACTGGACGGCGTAAATACTTTATCAGTTCCAGAGGAGGAGGAAGGCCGTAACTATCGAAATATATTTTCTCGTTACCGCTCTTTAAGAAAGCGCACCAGTGCGAGCCCACCCCATTAGAATCATCTAGATTCAATATTCCACATTCATTCCGTCTAGGTTTCTTCGGTAGCTCATCTCTTTGAAAAACTCCCCTGAAATTGTGAATCCTCATCTTCCCAGCAGATTCGATTAGATCCACATTCGATAAAGCAATATTCGGTAGCACTACTCCACAAACATCGATTTGTTTGACGCTCATTTATTTAATATAAACATTAATTAAAAATTTTCAACGAGTAGTGACCATATGCCAAAGTATGAATGCCATCTTGCATTATTACCCGTTTGTCGTCATCTGCAGATAATGCAACTTTATTAATTTCTTCCGTATAAATATCGTGATGATAAGATCTAATAACATTCATCGTTCGTTGTTGTTCTTTTTCAGTAAATAAGCAATCTTTATAATCTTCGTGAGTAATAGTTTTCTGGACAACATTCTTCTTAATACCTTTACATTTCTTGTGCTCATCTCCAGCAGCCATCTTATAAGAATACAACTTTGCTCTGAGTCCAATAAATTCTTTTATCTGTTTCCCACTAGCTTCATCCTTGAACATTCCAATAACTTTTTTATTTACTCCAACCTCAATACCAGATGGATGATCTCTCGGGTATTCACTCGTGTCGAATCGAGTCTTAATATCGCCTGCGATATCTGAGTAAAAGTCTTCAGTTTTAATTTCGTATGTCAAAGAATCTGTATCGGCAAATAATAATTTAGCTCTATTTCCGTATTTATCCTTGATGTAATTGTAATGAAATTCATACATCAGCGTTTTGCTCAAGTCTAATATACACATGCCAAGATATATAGGTTTATTATAGTACAATTTAGTTTTTTTCATGTGAACGGCTATTAGATTTTCATCGAAAATAGTACATCTCTCATAATTAGGTTTAGCGGCTAGTTCAATAGCCCTCTCCTCTTGACACACTAACTCTACATCAACACGATTTTCAATGTTCTCACAAGTTTTTCCAAAGACACTGTTATTCATTAACTTGAAAAAGTCTTTCTCAAAGTCATTAGTAGCTTTCGTTCTAAGAGCTGTATTTAAATCGATATACTTTTTCAACCAATCACTTTCTTCGAATAGTACACCTCTATGCACTTTGTTATTTTCAAACCCAAGCTCTCATACAGCTTCAGATTATCGTAATGCAGCACATACTTCTTTTTATGGTTTAAGTTTGGAATTAACTTTTTGACTTTGTTAATCTCAATGCTTTCGGGGGCTAACGGAAAATCGTTATGCAGGTCGTGTAACTCTTTAGGATATTCCAAATCAACTTCCAATATGCATGGAATACTTCTCCAATTATTTAATTCATCTTCGTTCATCCATTTGAACCCGTGAGTAGGTAAATTTTTGATCATAGCCCATCCATATAGATTATTCGCATCCAGGTAAGTAATAAATGTAGAATTTTCGTTACTATTGAAATCGCTCATATATTTATTATTCGCTTTCCCGTAACGATTTGATATTGTGCTCACTCCTCCTCTCATCCCTTGCCTAAGCATCAGAATCATATCATAATCATTCAATAACTCCAATTTCACGCCTGTCAATTTTAAAGCGGCATCCTAGGCTAAACCAGGAGATGTAAAATACCATGCAGGGTCAAGCGTATAGTTCTTCATACACACATCTCTAAAGTTTTCGAAAACATCGGCAAGTAACAGAACATCCGAAACGTTGTATAAATCGTGATATTCTCTGAATGTTTTGCATCCAAATTCCTTCCATACCGTTTTTGCATGCTCGTAGTCTTCATCGCTAATATTCGAATCATTTAGCTTAGAATAGAAAGCGGATTTTGGTGGTAGTTCGGTTTCATTAAAGGTAGTAAATGAATCGACGTAGTCATAAGGATATATGCCTTTTCTCAGCAAAAGATCGAGCTTCTTTCCAGTATATCGTTTCCCAATATTTTTACACTGGTCTTTGCTTAGGTTCCTCGATAAAGCATCAAGACTAGAAGCCATAAATTTAAAACTGTCGATAAAGCGCCATTCGCGCTTGACGGTAATCTCTTTTCCCTCTTTATTTACAAACTTATCAACAACGACCTCTCTGCTAAAAGATATATACTTTTCCTCGTTATTAGGTATGCAATTAATTTTCTCTCCATTATTACCTCTCAGTTTCTTAATGAACAGATGACAATCGTACCCGGATAGATATTGAAACACTACAGGGAAAAACTTGGGGACTTTATAGTTTACATTACAAATGTTATGAGCAGCCCCTCTAAATTTACCGCTAAGATGACAGTGATCTCTCACTCGGTCTTCGCCCAACGTTTTTTCACAGATATGGCATATAGTAGCTCCATCAAAACACTTCTTGTCCTCTTCTGTAAATATCATCTTCTTAGGGAATTTAAATTGATTATATATTTGTTTTATATTCTCTTCTAGTTTATCTACAAATATTTGACCAACATCATCATCTTCGCTTTCAGCCGTAAACGTCACAGGATCTTGAGAATATACACTATCGTCGAAACATTTTATGTGGTAACAAAAGGAGCTAGGAATATGCTTTTGATATTTATTAGTGTACGACAACTCTGGATTTGGTTGGCATGTATCGATCGGTTTTACAAAAGACTCAAAATCTGCGTAGACTATAAACGGAACCCTCATAGAATTGTTATAATTTTTAAAACTTAACATAGTTCCTGGTTCTGGCATTTCTATTTTTTGTGCGTTATGGTGTTTGCAGTACTCATCATGGTTGTTAAGCGCTTCTGTCGTTGTGAAACCATTCATACACCTTTTACAATAGTGCGCTGAATAATGCGAATTTGCTGTTCGGAACGTCATCAATCGGTTAAAATTCTTTATCCAGCAATAATGTTTTTTTTCTCCATCAGATATAAGCAAAAGATCTACACAAATATCGCTTTCACAGTTAGACAGATAAAGCGGATAGACATGTTTTTCGTAACCAAATATATTAACACTAATATTATTATTTCTCTCAAATTTACCTATCACATTAGCATGAGTCGCTACCGGAAACTCAATACCACTCCAATTAAGTTTTTTCGATTGTTCTTTCAAAGCTTTCGTTATTTTTTCCGGATTTTTTACAACCGGATTCAAAGCTCTAGTGATACACCATTTGAAACATTCTTCGTCGTCGTTTTTCATATTTATAATAGCCTTTTTATTAGCTAAGAAGCTGGGAAGTGGAATGTAAGAACTACCTCTTAAGGGGGTATATTTTACCGTATTTATATCTAATTTTACAACAGCTTTAAATCTCCAATTACTTCCTTGCATCTGAAAACTAGCAATAGACTCCATGATTTTATCCTTCTTTCTGCTGTATATTTCATTCAAGTCGGTTGCTTCTAAAATAACTTCTGCCCTGGAAACGAATGGTATATCCTCAGAATTAACTATTCCCGATTTCATATCTACTCGTTCCATATTACAAGTAAGAACTAAATTAGTCTTTGTCTGGCGATTACTCGACAACAGATTAACTACCTGCGGTCTGACGAAATCAAGAAACGACGAGGCGTCCATTCCATTAGTTCCATCTATTCTATATTGCTTGGTGAATCCTTTAATAGCCGACGCCGTTTCTCTAATTTTAATTTTATCAAATATCCTAGAAACAGTTGACTTCAATGATTCTAGTTTTTCATTAACCTCTGCTTGTTCGGGCACATAACTAAGTAGCCAATTCGCAAAATCATTTATTTTAGCTCTAACCCTATTTTTGTATTTTCTCTTAGGCGCTACTGGTTTGTATTTACCAGGTGTGGGTGTAAGCGTAGGAATCTTAATGTCAGGAACCGGTGAGTCGAGCAAGTGTTCAACATGGTTCATGTTTCTTAAACTACTTTTCTTTAAATACATTTTATCTTACCACGCAAAAATATTAAAACATTAGCTGTGAGATCGAAGATCCACTTATCGAACACTTTAATTGCATATCATTCTATCTCTCAAACACTTTAATTTCGTATCTATCTCTCCAGACATTTCCGTTATGATAAGCTATTATACCAGCACTCTGACCATACGCCTTAGCAGCTTTATACATCGATGGATACGAGGTAACAACGCCAGTCTCTCGATCTATAATATCTACTCTTCTCGGTTGTTTCCTGATACTACCCAACGTGTCATGTCGATATGACACAGACTTGTAGTCCGACGGAAGAATATTCTTTTCAATCAGTACAGCTATCATTTGAGGTTTGTTGAGATGTGAAGTGCCTGTAACATTGTTATGCTTGGCCAACATTCTAAGCTCTGGTAGCTTCATAATATATAAGTATTCTTTAAATCAATTTTCCATACACTACACTCATTTTCTGCCCATCCGATTGGAACTGCAGCAACCTATCTGAAATTACGACAGCATACGCTTCGGTGTCGACTGGCACTGCTGCATTGAAAAGAGCCTTAATCTGAATATCAACGACTGACGATTTCAAACGCTCGGATTGTTTGCTTACATCGAACACGAACAACGGGTATAATTCTTTATAATCTACAGGTGTTATATTGCTTTGGGTAATCAACTTATCCATACCATAGAATTTTTGACTAAAGGAGGACGCGTCTCTGTACGCTCTGGAGAATTGTTGATTAGGAAACGACAGGTTATGATCGACAGCTGGATATCTTTCTTGATTCATCATCACATATATGTTCTTGAGATCGCAGTGATTAAATAGCGACGGATTACTTTCCTGATTACCGCTACGGTCCGTCTGAAATCCTACGATGATATATCTAGGTTTCTCAGGTGATGTTTTTACGCTAAGACGCCAACTGAAACTTGTCGACTGAGGAACCGTTATTGTGTCGCATTGACGAGCTCTATACGCAACTGGCAACGTTAATTTTGATTCAATCGTCTTATACAACTGCATTCGTTCCATATCGGAAGGAATAACGTGTGGAATAAACCATGAAATTTTGTTTATCGCAACTTTTCCAGCAGCTGCAGCGTTATCTCGGAATATTGCATCATCGTCGGCTTTACGAACTAATGTCAGCGTCTGTTTGAAGCCGTAAATAATCTTGTCGTAATCATCGCAAAACCCGAAAATATGCTTCAACGGAACAATAAAGCTGAACATTCCTTTAGTGTTTGGTTTGCGAATGAGAAAGCTTTGTCTAGTGGCAAATCCGGGGTTATCCGCAATAACAGCAGTCGCTCCAGTGTCTTTATACCACAGCTGATTTAAGCCTTGAGTCAGCTGAAAATCGTTTGGATACGTAAGTAAACCGAGCATCGTTGTAGCTTGACCCGGATGAAATAGCGTTTCGATTTCTTGATTAGATAACTGATAGGATATTTGACTGAATAGATACATAAGCCCATTATTCGTAAGAGCGACTAAATCGGCGTTAACGTATGCGGTGTCATCGGCTTTAATTAGTCTTCCATCGAATTGTAGATATGACTCTGCTGGGTGACTGTATAAGTCTTGTAATTCAATATTTATTCTTATTTCACCAGAACTGTTAAGGTTAGTTCTCGCTACAGGTTCGTACTCATGCCATTCGTATCGCTCGATACCTTCATCGATCAATGGTTGCTCTGTGAATCTTAGAATATCGGATTGCATTTTATTATACATATATTTTTAAATAAGAAAATAAATTTTTACACCTAAATAAGAAAATAAACTTAAGCAAAATAAATTTAAACTGCCATTTTCAAACCACCTCCGTTTAAGCGTTTTACTAGATCTTGAATTCTAATAGCTCCTCCCGTCATTTGCGGATTCGACCCGAGTAATCTAGCTAGAATGACTTTAGTTTCCTGAGTTATCGGCTGTTGAACGGTGGTTGGTGGGAGTATCTTATTGAGTAATCGTTTTCCAACGTCGATAGCCTTATCCTTAGCAACACTCCCAATCTCTTTGACAGCTGTGCTCGCAATTTGTTTGGCTGCATTCGAAGTTAGTAGTCTCTTGAGAAATCCTGCAATGGAATCGAATATTCCTACTCCACCGACAACGTGTACTTTTTTATAACTTCTTCTCGCAACGACCAGCATTTCTATATCATCAATTTTTAATTAGATCATCAATTTTTAAATTAGATCGTCAATTTTTTATATTCATCTTTGGTTATCACTCTTTGTCTTAGTAACTCATCCGTCATACCTACAATTTCATTTCTTACACCCGTATTTCCCGCTTTGTAGCTATATATTCGCAACTCTAATTGTTTTACTAATTCGTTAGGATCTGAAGGAATGGTAATTATTCCGCTTCCTGTTTTACCTCTTAACTTCATGTAATCGTCCCATATGGGTTTTATTATCTTTGCATATTTTACACTTCTAGACGATTTAGGTTTGTTTGGTTTATTTGGCTGACTCATGGCATTCGTTTTAATTAGAATCTCGGCGTATTCTTCGAGATCACGATTATCATAAATTGAACTGTTTGGACTAGCTAACGTTAACAATTCCCATAATCCTGGAGTTCCTTGATAAGTTGTGGTTCCAACTGTAATATCATTTCCTTGGATTGAGGCTTCGCTGTCACCGATGTAGAATTTTCCATCTCTTGATCTTAATCCGAATGTTGTATCCACAAGTCTTTTATCAGAAGCATATTTTTTAAGGTATTCAACTGCAATATTTCCTAATTCTAACCTTCTAATGTCTTCTACTGGGTCATCGTCATCGTACGCCTCTATAGACGGATACTGGGGAAATTGAATAGTTTTCAACGAATCTGGAAGTGATTTTAGAGCAAGTGATGTTGCTGCAGAATTATCCTTTATTGTCGACAGCAAAGCGTTTTGTTCTTTCGAAATTGCTGATTGAGAGTCGACTATTGGTTTGTAGATTTTCGTTAATTCTCGTTGAAGTCCAAGATCATCTATTCTCTCTGAGAGAAAGTTTTGTTTAATATTTTTTTTCGTTTTTAAAAACTCTTCGATAATAAAATCTCTTTTTGCAGGATCGCTAATTTTCAGTAGTGACATTTTTTATTATAATGTTTAAAACGTAACGTAAAACGTAAACGTAAAACGTAAACGTAAAACGTAAACATAAAACGTAAACATAAAACGTACAATTTATGCATCGTAGTAATTAACATAACATATGGAGTCTTTTTCGTTTATAGTAACTGGTGAATCGGAGTTGTTTTGTATTGTAATTATTATATCCTCTGCGTCCTCTAGTACTGTACCATCTTGAAGGCTCAGTCTGAGTTGTTTCAACTTCTGTCTAAGAGAGACTAGACACATTCCACTGGTCATTCGGACTCCAAGGCCTGCTTCTACTGTAATATTTGTCTTTGGTTCAATCGTTATCGCTTGCTGAGCAAAAATCTCATATCTGTCGCCTGCTCGTTGTCTTGCAGGAGCGTGAGTGACCACTTTAGGCATCCAAATTATCGGACTCACACGAGGCTTCCGTTTGGTGATAAATTTGTGTATTGGGTGACCGTATCCAGACATTTATATAAGTGGTTTTTTAAAGTAACATTCCAAGAATAGGAATATTTTTAAATGGTGAATTGGGTCCCAAGATAAGACCTTCACCGCTGATATATCCTGCTCCTCTTTTCATAAACAGACCAGAACCCGATATCGAACTACCCTTTTTCCACGGAGATAGAAAAAGACCTTCCCCAGCAGGCACTATCTTACAGCATATTCCTCCTTTCTTAACGTAGAGCACTCCAGATCCACTTATCGGGTGTGAGATCGAAGATCCACTTATCGGGTGTGAGATCGAAGATCCACTAATTTTATCGACAATTTTGGAACCAGCTGCAGAACCCAATCCTGTTAAGGCTCCTGTGGCTAAACTCGGAAGAACACTAGACAGAAGAAACTTTCCGGCTGTTGCTAAGAACGGTAGAATAGCGCCAATAAATCCGCCTTCGACTCTCGCATTGTCTTCTAATTGCTTTTTACCCATTTTAATTGTCACTCCAGTTCCATTCTGATACGCTTTAGTTAACTTGTTGATTTGCCTCTGGTTTAGAGCTAACACATGCTCACCAGTTATGTCTCCATGAGAAAGTCTTATACTCACTCCAGTTCCTACTTGAACAGCTCGCTTAATCTTCTCTTTTTGCCCTTCAGAAATATTAACTTTGACCTTAGCGTAAGCGCTCATCTTATATTAACCCATTAGTGCCCGACGTCCGTTATAAAGGACGCTCAGAAAACACGTTGCCAAAATAAGATGCAACTGTACGATATAGTCATCACTATTTTTTCAAATTGGTGGGTCAATTGGCTATAGATTCCACTATTGTGATTGCCGGATTATGTGGAATAGAAATATTTTATTGCTTGTGCTAATGTGTCTATTGCAGCATGTCTAAAATCCTCGCTACCCCTAGTTATTATATTTATGTTTGGTATTGAACGAGGATGAATTTAGAGAAAGTGTAAATGTTGTTTGTAGTAGCCATGTGGGTCAATATGCTGACAAAATATTATCCCAATTGCCGCAAGTTTTCCAAAGAAAATTTCGATTTCAATGTAAGCGTCCGTTATAACGGACGTCGGGCACTAGCCCAGAGATGACGTTTCCTACAGCAAGTCTCCATGCGCCATTGTTCCAGCAATTACCACCGTCATTGCATTCTTGTAATATGCAATAAGCTTCAGCCTATAGTTTATTCAGACTGGCGACTCACTATTTTGACATGAATATTGTAGACTTTTGCACTTCTGACATGAGTTTGGGTACGGTGGGGCATGTGATGAAGGAGCCTGTAGCCTACTTGAGGAACCTATAGGCCTACACAGGTCAATTTACTTTGAAACCCATAGCATGCAGCCAGGTGCAAAGAACTAGTATCACGCCTCACTATACTGATTATTTGCTGTTGTAAGAAACTTTACCCCCCCCCCTCCCAACTCGTGAGGGACCGGACTCAATCCCTGTCCGTCCTCACCCCAGCCGACCATCCCATCCCGACGTAGACTTTGGCTCATTTCTGATTTCCCCTGTTTTGCATTTGGTTCAAGATGCGACCACCCTGTATAGAACATAATCCCTAGTAGGCCTATTAGTCTTCAGTGCATAAACTTTTAGGATGGTGGACGAGGGTCGTGTGCAGGGATAGTCACACAGCCAGAAGCAAATCATCTGTTTTTCAAACTTCCATGTTTCTGCTCTACAATCAAGGCATGGGCGATGTGTTGATAAGTAATATCGGCGGATGCTAACATGATATGAATCAGGCAACGGAGATTGTGATGACCAGTCAGTCTACCTGTGTGACATAGCTTGGTATTTCTTGCAAAGTTTACTAAGGCAGCAGGAGTTTGACTCAAGGCAACAGATGTAAGTGTACACAAGTGTCATGGCGTACCATCCAGTACTCAAGTGCTTGGCGTACCATCCATCCAAGGTCAACGTGCTGCTGCAGTCCTGTAATCCTGATGTACAATGCGATGGTAACACTCATTGGGCTGTACTATAGGAAACACAAACTGCCATTGCAAGGCTTGAGAAATGTGATGGAAACCTTTATCGTGGGAGCCACAAGTACTATCACAATGCATGAAACGCTCGTGAATAAGCTGGTGCCCTTCATGGGCATTAGATAAATGTAGATAATTAGCTCATAGAGTAAATAGATGTTGCAAATCATCAAAAACATTCACCAAGCATTGTATGAAATCAGAAGGAAGCCGATTCTGCAATGGTAACCTAAGCACTGGGCTAGTGCCCGACGTCCGTTATAAAGGACAGTATGGAAAGTACTCATAATGTAGCAGCAATCAATAAATAAGTTACCAGCCATGTTACTGCACCAAGTTGTTGAGATTACTGAAACCACAACTTAATTTGTTAGGTTTTACCACTTTGGGCACTAATGGGTTAAATATAAACTTTAAATTAAACCTCTCTTATGTGAAATCGTATCGACAATTCCTCACCTCTTAAATTAATTAGTTTTCCATTTTGGTCTATTAGTTTTGTTTCCATCGATGAAATAGAGTATAGCGTTATTGGAAGATACACGAGATTATGAGGAGATTCGATTATCTTGTAACCAGGCCCGACCGATGGAAAGAAAGAATAAATTATGTTCTCCGTAGTTCCGTTGGCATACGATGATCCTATTACATCACTCGTAACTCGTAAACTATTCACGCTGTTTATATCGACTATGTGCTCGGATTCGTTATATCCTTCGGAGTATACACGACGCTGAAATCCTAGAACGGTGCTAATTGAATTTTCTACTGTAAAATCAACTTTATAGTTCTCATCAATTTCCAAAACCGCCTTTAACGTGTTGTTATTTGGTCGCAACTTTATACATTGACCATGACCTTCTTCTTTCAAAATTCTTTGTATGTAATCGTTTAAGTCTTCGATTTCATAGCAACCGGTTGGAATGTCTAAATCTTCCCACGTTACACCGTTATCTGACGAATATACGAATTTATTTTTTGTTTCGTCTATATTGGGAAAACTGTAGTACGTTTCAAGATTAACAAGGGCCATTTCATATTTTTTACTTTTATCCAGTTCGATTAGTGGATTAAATTTCGTTCGAATTCGTGTGCTCCTTTCGCTCAACAAAATGCAAAAGGATTCTTTAGCCTCTGTGTTGCGTGCAATCGTTTGAGTATTAGATAAAATTTCGTCAAGAAGGGTTTCCATTTTAGATAGCTATTTTTAAACCTAGAATATAAAATCTTAAATTTTGTTATCATTTTATTATTGCTTTTATTTAATGTAAAATGTATCTAATCCAGATCTGTACCTGCCCTTATTTGTTTTACTAGTAAGGTCTATAACCACAAAACCATGCGTTTCATCCCATGCAGTTTTGCATAGTTTACGAAATTCTTCAATAGTCATATCATCTACACCTATATGATCGCTGTATATATGATTAATATTTTTGAGGTCTTGAGGGAATAGACATATAAAATTGGCATTCTCCCTGATAGTTTGTCTGGGCAGCTTGAAATAATTTTGTGCTAGGTAAAAGCAGTCTACATTACTATGCCTACCTCTTATATAATAGGATTCGCATTTATTTTGTCGCTCTAACTGTAAATCATCAAAAATCATGAGATTCTTCTTATCTCGACTTAAGTCTCGTGGATCTGGAACATCTTCAGAGGTTTCAAAGAACTTGCAGTCTATATCCGATGTTTCCCCCATGTTTTTAGACATCTCCTCGACTACGGCGGTCGGTGATACATTTAATTTCATTATCTCATCGCGATTATCAAAAAGTCTTATAATTGCTTCCTTTGGTAATTTCTCTTCGAATGCTTTCTTAAGTATCTTATACTCCGGTTGAAATAAACTTTTGCCAAAGATCTGCAGGTTATCGTAGTCTAACCAACCAGGTCTCAGTAATAAATTAAGTAGTAATATTGTCTTGCCGCATTGAGACTTACCTACGATCAAACCTCTGATGCTTCTTGGTAGGAGAGGACTGTTAAAGCGTTTAGATGTATCTTCATTCCATGATAGGTCTTGGACTTCCATTTTAATTATATTATATTAAAATGGAGCACAGCTCGTATTGCGTAAAATGTAAACGAAAAACTGAGTGTAGAGATATTCAACGAGTCGTTAGTAAGAATGGTAGATCTATGCTTAGATGTGTATGCGTTGATTGTGGCGCTAGAAAAACTCAGTTTACTAAAATGTCTACTACTGTACAAGGTGGTGATTTGGTATCAGCTCTCAATTCTGCTACTTCCAACATTAAACTTCCATGGGCAAAGTACCCAGGGGAAATGCATCTTCCAGGACATTCTTTCACAGGTCCAGGAACTCGATTGGATTTGCGTTTAAATCCTGATGGAACACCAAAAGATTGGAGTAAACCAGTAGATAGAGTTGATCAAGCAGCCTATCGCCATGACATGGCTTATGCTAAACATACTGATACAGCAGGGAGAAACGTCGCTGACAGAGCTATGATAGATGAATTAAATAATATACCTAATCCTTCGTTCCGCGAACGAATTGAACGATCTATAGTTAAACCGATTTTATCAACGAAAACCCATTTTGGAATGGGGTTGAAAAAAAAACTCTGAGATGGACAGACCAACTTGCTGACGAATTGCATAAACCTATAGTCAGGAAGTTCAGGAAGCGAGTTGTTTATGTTCAGGGAGTTGACAGAATTTGGGCGGCTGACTTGATTGACATGCAGGCTTATGCTAAATTTAATTCTGGTGTGAAATATTTGTTAAGCGTCATCGATATATTTTCCAAATATGCATTTATTCAGCCGTTAAAAGATAAGCGCGGAGAATCTGTGGCAGATGCTTTCGTTAAATATTTACAAGTAGTGGACGTAAACCGGATAAGGCCTGGATTGATAAGAGATCTGAATTCTATAATAAACAGGTAAAATCATTAGGTATGGAGTTGTACTCAACTGAAAATGAAGAGAAATCTTGTATCGTAGAAAGATTCAATAGAACAGTAAAAGAGAAGATGTTTAAATATTTTACAGCAAATTCAACTCAGAGATATATCGATGTTTTAGATAATATGGTTAATTTATACAACAACACAAGACATTCTTCCATTAAAATGACTCCTGTTAAAGCGAGTATCAAAGCAAACGAATGGGTTGTGTGGATGAATCTGTATGGTGATGCTGTACCTGAAACTATTAAACCTAAATTTTCAGTCGGAGATAAAGTAAGAATTTCTAAGAAGAAAAAGACATTTGAGAAAGGCTACATGCAGAATTGGACACAGGAGGTTTTTACTATAACACACATTCAGTACACAGACCCTATAACCTATAAAATATCAGATTATAATGGAGAACAAATACAAGGGACATTTTATGAAGCTGAACTGCAATCGACAACGCAAGATACATTTAAAATAGAAAAGATTATAAGGAAAAGAGGAAATCGGTCTTTGGTGAAATGGTTAGGCTATGATGATTCATTCAATTCATGGATTGATAATAAAGACTTGATATCATTGTGATTTTACTACTACTATTAGGAAACTGATTTACTACTACAGCCCTTGTGCAATCATTACTTCTCTATGAATAACAACACGCTGTAATAACAAGTTCTAATGTACATTCGCAGCCTGTTCTAAGAAGAAAAAGACATTCGAGAAAACAAAATTCTTGACTTTTTGGAACGGATGACTAAAAAAAAAAAAAAAAAAAAAAAAAAAAACCTAGGGAAAAAAAAAACCTAGAAAAAAAAAAAAAAAAAAAACCTAGGGAAAAAAAAAAAACCTAGAAAAAAAACCTAGAAAAAAAAGTTAGAAAAAAAAACCTAGGAAAAAAAACTTAGAAAAAAAACCTAGAAAAAAAGTTAGAAAAAAAGTTAGAAAAAAAAACCTAGGAAAAAACTTAGAAAAAAAAACCTAGAAAAAAAGTTAGAAAAAAAAACCTAGGAAAAAAACTTAGAAAAAAAAACCTAGGGAAAAAAACTTAGGAAAAAGTTTATTTGCGTCTTCTTGTCCTGTAAAATTGCCTATCTCGGGACAAAAATTTATCTTGGGGACAGAACCGGAAGTTTGGGGACAGATTCAGAGGTGAAGGACGATTTTTCAACAAATTGCACCGCGTAGGA
>OX243811.1:27938756-27990755 GCA_945859605.1 Lumbricus rubellus
CCAATCCATCTCCGTCCATTCACATCTCTACCCATCCATCTACCTAACCACCCACCCATCCACTCAGCCACTCATCCATCTATCCATTGGTCGTACGTGCGTTCCTTTTTTCGTTCATTCATCCATTTTTCACAATATGATTGCTTGTTCTGTGCAATTCCAAGTGTAAAAAAATGCGCTACTCAAATTACGTGCGGCTATTACGATTACGATGACGATTCTTACGCGTTGTGCAGTTGTCGACGTTTCCGTACCATCCGCTTCCTTGGCAGACGATATGCCAAGTCTGCGATGTATGGTTGCACGAAATGATCGCCTTCTCCCCTGCACGCTTCATCCACGCTCCCCTCGGAACCCACGGATCAGTACAACCAATTGCTGTATACACACACACACAGGTAATAGAAGAATAGTCACTGAATAGCCACTGAATAATTCTCGAATAGTCACTGAGTAGTCACAGAACAGCCATTGATTGAATAGCCACTGAATAGTAGTCACCGAATAGGCGCTGAATAGTCACTGACTATACATGTATAGTCACAGGATAGCCGTAGTATAGTAATTGAATAGTGACTAAATAGCCAAAAGGCATAGTAACTGAATTTTAACTGAGCAGTAACGTCACTGAATAGCAAGTGAACAGTGATTGTCAAATTCAATGAGTAGCCACTGAATAGTCACTGAATACTGATAGCCAATTAAAATTCATTGAGTCATCGAGCAGTGCTTCATTCGTTCTTCCTTTCATCCTTTCATCCGTTCTATCTTCTGTCTTCTTCCAGTCATCCTCTATCCGTCCGTTCTTCCGACTATTTTATCCTCTAAATCAGTGGCGGATACAGAAAGTTTCGAAGGGGAGCCAAAATTTTAGGTCTTGAATTGGAACAGGAAAGCATTTCGTCATTGGTCGCCAAAAAAGTTGATGACCTTTTTTAGTCATCCGGCTGAATATAGGCTACCATGACACCTCTAATCGCGTTGCTAATTTTCTCTCTCGTCTTGTTCCACTCCATTTAATAAAAAAACCTTCTTGAAACCGAATGGGGGGCCACGTCCCATGAAAGTTTTAAATGTGGGGGCATGGCCAGATTGCCCCTGGATCCGTCCCTGGAAGTAGTATGGGTTGGAATCATAGGAATTGATGACAATATTGAGAGAGTAATCGTCGCAATACTAGAGTCCTCACTTCACGATGCCCTGCAAAGCGGTGCAAACACCACATTAAGCACTTACAAGTAGATAATAAATTAATAATTAATGGAAACAAGATAATTAACCAGACCCTGGTATTTGAGCAGGAAGTAGATTGGCTGTTCGTTATCCTTGAGACTCATGATGGCCACCTCGAGCCGATTCGTCTCCGATATGTAGATGCTCCTCTCCCTCGTCCTGCTCCCACAGACCGTCACCTCCGAAGCCATCCGGGTCTCCGAGATCTTTGCGTACACGTGACACATGTTGCCAACGTCGAGGAACCGGGACGACACTCCGAAGTCGACCAGGGTCAGATTGATTCGCTGGCCCCTCGGGACGCTAACGACCCAGGGGCAGCGCTGCGACCCGTACCCGTGCTCCTCCGTGATGATGTTGGCCATGTAGCCGGAGCGGCCTTCGACGGTCAGGTCGCCGTAGTACCTGCAGGCGGAGGCAGTTGATGGACCCTCGACTGAAACACAGACGCACGGCCATGACTGACTGATATACTTGCACGGTGACTAATTGGTGATTTTCTGGCTGAGTGATTGATTGGTTTAGTTACCTTACTGATTGGTTTCACAAGCTGATTGACTGGTTTATTGATCGATTTATTTTAGGACTGTGACTGATTAAAATAATTTCAATCGATTAATCGAAATTTAATCTCGATTAATAATGAATAAATTCAACTGCTTTGGTCAACATGAGATAAAGCGCGCGTGAACTCTGAAAAATGTAACCATTGAGTTATAATTGCTACTTCCTTCCTACAAAAATAGCAATTCTAATTGTTTATTGTCATGAAAGCAATTTTGTCACTATCTTTGGGTTTTTCACGAGCATTTAGGCCTACATCAAATGCAAAATGATTGCATAATTATCCAATCAAAAATTTCACAATATCATTGCTCACCATGTTTTTTTACTGCGGAAATGACCGCATGACATTGCCAATTAAGCACAAAAATTAACCCAAAAGAAATCGAACAGGGCAAAATTAATCGATTAATTAATCGATAAAATCTGCAACCCTAATTTATTTATTTGTTTAATTATTTATTGATAAGTTAATAGAAATTATTTATTTGTTGGATTTGATTAATTGACTGACTGACTGACTGACTGATAAACTGGTTTTTTTCAACAAAATGATTTGTGATGAATTTATCAGACTAATTCCTGTGTACCGTTTGAACACATAACATGACCTATACAAAAATATATAACCGCTCTGCAATCTGCATTCATAGGCTTACTCATAGTCTAAGCAGGGCCGGATTAAGCAATGTGGGGGCCCTGTTCGGAAATTTTTTGCGGGAATTTTTTCGAGAAAATTTTAAAACATTTTCGGGAAAATCATACCATTTCATCCGCCGAAAAAGTTGATGACCTTTTTTTAGTAATCTGGCGAAATTTTCGGAAAAATAGTCATCTGGTCGAAATTTGCTTTAAATTTTTTTTCCACACATTTGTGGGGGCCCCCTAAAGTGTGGGCCCCTGTTCAGCCGAACATGTTGAACATGCCTTAATCCGGCCCTGAGTCTAAGCTAATCTCTTTAGGCATGACCTGATCTCATACAGTCGACCTAATCCAGTCCAATCCACTTTAGCCCATCTTTCTTAAACAATTGCTTCCATACTGCCATTTGCTCCCTTTGCACCAAGTCTCCTCCCTTCCATAAACTCGCTGTCCTCCTCCTCCTCCTCCTCCTCCTCCTCCTCTCCTTCTGGTATTTCTTTTCCCGCCCTACATCAGTAGCGTAAATTATTTAGCGCCAGCACCTTCGTGCCTCTTCGACCGCGGTAGACATTCACTCATCCGTGGCTGGAATTGAATTTGCCACCTACCGTCCGCGACAGAAACAACACGAACACGTGTCGTTATGCGTGTATGTGCGTATGTACATGTAAATGCATGAGTTTTTATATAGCGCCTTTTGGAAACTCCCAAAGGCGTCGCAACTCGCAACATGTCAACTGCGGGTCAAAATACATGCATAAATAGACGACTCAAACACGTTCGGCGTCGTTCGCATATCCGTTCGTATACTTCTTCGCTTTGTACTTGGGGCATCGTCAAATTATTTTAGTTGTACCGTAAGCTTATTGCGTTAGTTCAGTTTTACTATCTGTCCGTCCGTCCGTCCGTACGTCCGTACGTCCGTCCGTACGTCCGTCCATCTAAGTATCGATTTGTATCTTTATGGCATGTTGATAAGCTTTTATGGTTAAGTTCTCTTACGAAAGAAAAAGCTCGTTATCTTCAAGAACTTAGTTTGCTAGAACTAACTCGCATGGTGGATCCTATCTATAGATCCCACAAGTGAAGGATTCAGTCCTATGAAATACATTACAAATTTACAACAGAGCCTTAGATATGCCCAACATCAAGTTACATCAACCTGTATACTAGTGTATAGTGTATAATTAATACAAAAGAATAATATAAACGAATGACAACTACTGAATGGAATTTCTGTTTTCTTCTCCATTCAAGACATTTGACTTCTTTCCCTGTGTTATCGGTTAAGTGCTGTGATGATAATCCTACTAAGCTTATGAATTGACTGGTGTTACTGTATTGATTGATTATAACCTATTGATTTGTGCTTAACCTGCTAAATAACTTGACAGATAATCGGGAGCACTGGTTTATGGGATTTTACCCCTTTGGTCTCGGTTCCCTTTGTGCTCTAGACATGGACGATAATATCATTGTGCTCAATTTATTTTAATCAAAAGGTGAACTTAATGTTCATGTTGGCCTACCACTCCATAGCCTGTACCGATTTAGGAAATACCGTTGTTAATATTATCTTAATGTTGGGAAATAACAGTGTCATTAAATTCTCAGCAAGTTACTTTTTGACATAAAAAATGATAGGCCTAAATCTCCTCGATGAAAGCTATCAATTGTGTATCTCTTGGAATAATTTGCCATCTTTAGAGGAGAAGTTAATCTATTGGGTAACACTGGCTTGAATTACTGAAGTACGCAGTTCGAATCCCATAGGGCCCTCGGTTTAGTTCCTCCTTCATTCCCTAGGTGGCAGCTAAAGTACTTGGAGCATGCGCCTGGCATGGCTGCAACCACGTGATTTATGTCTTCTGTGATTTGCATAACTTGTTCATCTATCGTATTGCATAACGAAATACTATAGCTATGACCGGATGCGGTCTGTCTACCGGATTATTGAGTAAACAAATTATTATAATTATTATTACTATTATTATCTTGTGTGCAATCTCAGGCTAATCTGGAACTGTTTGAATGTTTCAAAGACTATTTTCATGCTTCGTGAGGAGGATTCGAAGAACGAGAGAAGCGAAGAGAATGAAGCGCTGAAGGAAGAGCTCCAGAAGAAGATGAAAGAGATGGAAGAAGAAGAAGATGATGAAAACTGCGACGACATCTGGAACAAATTACGGAGTCAAAACCCGTTTAACGACGCGCCTTCATCGGCTACCGCTAACGACACGCAACCGTCTGCGCATGCGTGAACAGACGTATATTGAGTGGCCAGCAATGTCGCAAGGTTCGCCGACACGAGAGCTGGACCTCCCGTAAATCATTTAACAGAATGCGACGTGTAAAAACAGCCTGTCAGCCGGTTGCACTGGACGGGCGATTCACTGGCGTAGTAATACAGCAGCAGCGCAGAAACTGACTGGCGCCCTCTAGAACTGTTATTTTGCGGTCGCATATTTCGACACGCAAAATAATATGCACAGCTACACGTAGGCCTACATGCTATGCATTCACAATTATGTGCCCATAGGCCTACACACGTTTAAGTGCAATAGTTGGTATATGCACGCAAGCATAGTTAAGGGGCACACATGCACATAATTATGCAAACAACTACACAAAATAGTGCGTCTACATTTGTACAATAGTCGTTGCACTCAAACGAATTCATACAAAAGTGCACGTACGCACAAATACACTCACACTTGCACAAGCACAGATAAATGAGTTCGACACATCCTATATGAGTTACGAAGCTGTTGTGAAAGCTTACCAATGATTTCAGACGACCATGGCTCAGGCGCTATATTAAACCTCACATACGACAATTATAGTCGACATGAAAGAAGTTTGGATGGCTGAAGAAGAAGTGATAATTTATATGACTCCTCAACAAAACATCGAAGCAGCAGAGTCGATAATTTATATAGCGCCGTGATAAAGGTACGCGTCCGTCATCCTACCTTTCTGACAGACGTACTCCGTTTCCAGGTAGGCGAGTAGATCCTTTGGACACGGTTGCAACTGGTGAAGGTCGCTGTCGGGGATGGTGATGAGGCAGTGATGGCGACCGGAGCACTTCCGGTCGACATGGTAGAGCACATCCGCCCAACAGCCCACGTGGTAGTCTGACGTCAGACACTTGCCTTTGCTCATTCGACCGTAGCGTGCTGACGTCACGACGATGACTGCATCCGGTTCACACGTGATGTTGAAGGCGTTCGGAAAGCAGTAGTCGCGCGACTCTGTGTGCAAGACATTCACTCACTCATTAGTCATCAACGACGTCGTCGTCATCATCATCTTTTATGTGGGGAGAAGGTTTAGGGTACTGGCAAAGGTCCACTCAACCTTCCAATCTGCAGGTGGCGTTGGTAATATGAGTACTACGACGTGATGGCTGACGACAGTTAAATTCCATTTCTGTACTAACTTGTGATTATAATCCATCGCACTATAATATATGAATAACTTTTGATCATTCTGCGTTGTGTAATTTTGAAATTAAACGAAGCTTATTACTATTATTATTATCATCATCATATCATCACCATCATGATAATAATAATGATAATAATCTCCATCTTCATCATCAACATCATCATCATCATCATCATCGTCGTCGTCGTCGTCGTCGTCGTCATCGTCATCGTCGTCATCGTCATCGTCATCATGGTCATCGATTTAATTCAAGACGATTATAGATTGCCATTGATCATCGAACTATTCGTAGCATGGCAATTGCTTAAACAAAAAAATAGGCGACTGAGCATTTCTTATACGTGGAACAAGTCTTCATACATCACTCATATAAGACCAAAAGTCTTCTGGCTTTAAAAAACTGTCGAGAATCTATTAATTCTTTAACGCTGATCATTTCACGTTGACGTGTAAAGCAGTCTTGAAGTTGCTTGATATGACGACGCTATATAAATTTTCGTAATTACAACTTACATGCGTAATTGTAATCTTAACGTCCTTTTCAACGCTGTCGTCGTCAGCACATTACATCATATCACATTTAATCACCACTTTACAATGCATTACTCTGCAAGCGAAAAGAGGGTTTAGAATTGCTTTGCTAAACAGGTGCTAAAAAAATTGCATTTGTTAAATTTACAACCCGCTACGCTATAATTTTTTCATCATAATGTATCGAAATATGTCAATTTCATTAATTAAGCTGCACTATATTGCCTAGATCTATAAAGTTAAACGACTCATATATAGAGATCGCCTTCTATAGTAAATGCGCTACGTAAATTGCATGTGCTATTTCGATTACATTACCTTGAACGCTAAACACAAGAAAAACGACGTTACTACGACGGACAGTGATCGAAGGCAGTTACTGTAGAGTATCGTTTGCCGTAAGCGACATCAATTTATTTGGGGCCATTAGCGCCGAATGTTCGTTCGGCCGAATGTCAAAGCGGTGTCATCGTCATCGTCATCGTCATCGTCATCGTCATCGTCGTGAGCCGATGACGTCCCGAATCGCCTCTCGTCGATTGGAAGATTCTCGCCTTAAGACGACGATCGTTGATGGAACGATTGCCACTATGGATTGTGGCGATATTAGGCGAGATTGCCCATGAGACGCCGCTTACACGATTGCCACGTCGCCGTGTTTTTCCGTCTCTGCAGGGCGAGGGTGGGGGGTGGGAGGACTAAGCGTCGTACGGCGGAACAACCCATATAAATACGGAGAGCAGGAGCAGAGGGGCGGGGAGAGGAGGGAGAATGAGGAAGAGGAGGAGGAGAAGGAACAGGAGGAAGAGAAGGAGGAAGAGGACGAGAAGGAGGAGGAGGAAGAAAAGGGAGGAAGCAGGAATGGATGAGGAGGAGCAGGGTTTGGAAGTGGACATGAATAAGATGGAAAGGGATGTGGAATAAGAGGAAAGCATTTAAGAGACGAGGAATTATTGAAGCAAGTTAGTGGAAAAGAGGGAAGAGGAATGAAGAAGGGGAGCAGGACAAGACTTAGCATCATGAGGACGAGAAGGATGAAGAGGAGGGTGTAAGATGGAAAAAGAATTGAAGAAAAGGAAAAGAAGGATGAATGGTAGAAGATGGAGATGAGAGTGTGAGAAAGTGGAAAAAGAGAACGACGAGGAAAGTAACATTGCTCAATGGAGAAGTAGGTAAAGAGGATTCTACAACGGAATATCGGGAAAAGGGAGAATCAACACTAATGAAGAAGATTTTGAATAAAAAATGGAAGAAGAAATCGGAGGAGGGGAAGGACTTGGAGGAGGAGGAGGAGGAGGAGGAGAGAGAGGAGGAGAGTAGCGGGAAGAAATGAATGGAACGAGAGGACAAGGATGAGGGATATCGAGAATGACAAGGAGAGGAAAGACGAGAAATGAGAAGATTGAATGACTTTCGTTTTCATCAGTAATAACAAGACGTTTGAACAAAAGCATAGATGGAAAACGAAACGTATTATGAGCTCGCGACAGATGAACGTGGGAACGAAACAATGGAAGAGTCGTAATGGAGTAGAAGACAAAGGTGCGAGTATATATAAGAACGGCAGCATGACGGAGAAGTAAATGGAGTGCAACAAATAAACGTATGCAGAGTGACACAGACAGAGAGGGGCATACGGGTGACAGACACGGAGACATAACAGACGATTGTATTGCAGGGACAGAAAAGAAGACAGATACGGACACGGAAGTAAAGAAGAAGCACAAGCAGAGAGACACAGAGCGCTAAAGAAAATCGACACAGCGAGAAAGGTTTACAAATTAAGGTCTCCGAATGTAACAATAATGCATATACGAGCATGGGCGGAAACTTGAGCGGAGACTGGGGTATGGGGGACGAACGAGTGGCGCCGAAGGAAGGACGCGAGATTTTGGGCTGGCGAATCACTGAGTCGCCGACGAAATTTTCCACTTTTGGCGACTTTTTTTTAGTCAACCGGCCGAAATTTCCTGGAAAAATACCCATTTTCCCGTCCAAAAAGTCGATGACTTTTTTTAGTCATAACACTCACCAATTAGAGGGGGCAAATACATGGGCCGTTCCCCAAACACATTCATTGAGGAGTACCGTTCCCTCTACCCCCTCCCCTAAGTCTCCGCCCATGCATACGAGCATGAGTCATGACGAATTATTATGTCACAGAACTCTGAAAAGAGCATGACGGTAAATTACGATGACGGTAGGATACGGATTGACTCCTCATAGAAAAGAACGACACTGCAGAATGACGGCGTAACGATGTAGGCCTATATACATACATGTAGAAACGAAAAAGAAAGATAACGGTAAGCTCTGAAGAAGAAGAAGAGAAGACGGTAATATGACGGAAACGGCGAAGCAGAAACCGTCGTCGGCGACGATGCAACCGGCGGTGACCAATACCATGCAGCGACGAAATAGAAGTGCAGCATAATGACGGATTGCGCACGAGATTAAGCGTCGTTGGTTGTTTCTGCTGAGGAGACAGGGAGCCAGTACAGCAGCAGCAGCAGCAGCAGCAGCAGCGCCACCAATCGATTCGAAACATTAACGGTCGCATGCATATACGAATAGAAATAGCTCGCTTGCTGTCCATTCGGGTAACCGTTGTTTATTTCGACTGACTGTCCTCCCTCTGCCGTCCGCTCTTCCGTCCGTCCGATCGCCCCCCTCCTCCCCCGTCTATGGATGCGTCTACGCTGGTTCCCCGGTCGCAGCTCCTCTGACCGACGCTGGTTCCGTGGGATTGGTATCGAATATTTCTTCCTCTGCATGTCTCTATTAGGCCTATATCCGTATTTCTGCGTGTTTGTTGCTTTGTCTGTTTCTCTGTTTGTCCCTGTGTTTGCTCGTTGTCTGGCTATATGTTTGTTTCGGTGTTTCTGCTTCTCTGTTTGTTCCTGTCATTGCATGCATGGTTCGGTGTCTTTCTACATGTTTCTCCTTCCATAGTTTTGTGTTCTATTGGTGTAAATCTCTAAGGGTCTAAACGACTATTGGTCTCCAGTTGTATAACATCTGCGACAATCAAACGATGAGTCTGTCCGATTGTCTGTCTTTTTATGTACATGTATATACGTCTCTCTCTCTCTCTCTCTCTCTCTCTCTCTCTCTCTCTCTCTCTCTTCTTGTATTTTCTATCTCATCAGAAGCAACAGTATTCTGCAGACGAATTTTCGCTATACACCTCGTCTCCATTCTTGAAGACGTTTTCGGACGCGTTGTCGTAACGAAAAAGGAATTTCTAAAGTGAATGATTTCGAGCACATGCTGATAATGAATGCGTCAAATGTATATTCTGAGAACATTTTCATGGCGTTGTCATTATTAAACAGATCGATTAGCTGTAACATAGTTTTCTCGATGGCGTCGAAGTAGCTTTTATCGACGCCGTTAAAACGTTTTCGAGATGCTGCAATAAAAGGTTGTTTTCGGCGACATTGTTTTTAGAATTTCCAATTTATTGCCCTATCATTATATTTTAATTCGAGTACATGCATACTTTTGTATGTGTGTTTTATTTATCATACATTGTGACATTCATTCGTGCTTAATACCATTTAATGATATCTATAACTTAGCACGCATCAATATTATTTGCGTATATAATAGGCAGGACCGAATTAAGCAATGTGTGGGCCCTGTTCGGGAGATTTTTGTCGGATATTATTTGTTTGTTTAGTCATCTGGCGAAATTTTCGGAGAAATCATAGGCTACCATTTCATCCGCCAAAAACGTTGATGACTTTTTTTAGCCGTTTGGCGAAATCTGCTCCAAATATAGAATTTTTTTTAAAAAAATCTCGCATTTTGTGGGGCCCTATAAAGTGTGGGGCCCCTGTTCGGCCGAACATGTTGAACATGCCTTAATCCGGCCCTGATAATAGGGGTCTATGTACAAAATTGTAGGTCTACATATAATTATTTATTCACTGACGAACTTTATTGAAAGCAAGATAAAAATTGATATTTTCGAGTTATTGAAAGAAATGTATCATATCTGTCGAAAGCCGAATATAAGTAAGTATGTAAGTATTTTCTTTATTACTCCACTTGCAAATGCAAAATGCATGGGACATAAAACACCAAAATAATAGGCCTAGATCGAAGCAATATTTGGCAATAAAACGTAGAAATTAAATCACAAGTTGAATCAAATTTCTAATATATTATCGTCGAACATGTCATCATTTAAGACCAACTTATTAATTTAATGATTTATGATGCATGCAATCGGATAGGCCTATCTTTATTCATGCACAGCAGATAATTCCATATGATTAATTTTGTCCTTCAGAGCATGCATATATGCAAGATAAAATTCCTGGATGTTCATTCGAGCAAATAGCCTACCCGAATGCACTTGTTTTTAAAGATCTATAGGGTAATTCGCATGCATGGATACCTAATGTGCGGATACGGTGTCATTCAGTGTCTAATCTAGACGTCTCTGGGGGGGAAAGTTCCCCCCCCCAGGATTGACATTTCCCCCCCCAGAAAAATTTGACAAAATGATATTAGTTTTTTTACTGTTTTCATCATTGTTTTACATGAAGTGTTATAATATTATATCGTGATATTATCTACTATTATATGATTATAACATTATTTACTAATATAATATATGATACTATCATGTTGCAATGAGTAGGCTATAACTTACTGCATATATCAGTATAAACACTATTTTTGCCTAACTAAAAACAGAGATGACATCCCTCCAGAAAATTTGGCAAAATGATAATAGTTTTTAGCTGCTGCTTACATCATCGCATTATATTAACTGTTACAATATAATATACCGTAATATTATTCACTATTATATGGCTATAGTAATTTTTACTATTACACAATCATGCTAAAATGAGTGTTAAGATGACACCTTAAAATGCTGCCATTGCAATGTGGAAATTCAAAAAGTTTCTGATGAGGCTCTGAAAAGTACAGGTATTTTGTTAGGATGACACCTTAAAATGCTGCCATTGCAATGTGGAGATTCAAAAAGTTTCTGATGAGGCTCTGAAAAAGTACAGGTATTTTGTTAAGATGACACCTTAAAATGCTGCCATTGCAATGTGGAGATTCAAAAAGTTTCTGATGAGGCTCTGAAAAAGTACAGGTATTTTGTTAAGATGACACCTTAAAATGCTACCATTGCAATGTGGAAATTCAAAAAGTTTCTGATGAGGCTCTGAAAAGTACAGGTATTTTGTTAAGATGACACCGTAAAATGCTGCCATTGCAATGTGGAGATTCAAAAAGTTTCTGATGAGGCTCTGAAAAAGTACAGGTATTTTGTTAAGATGAGACCTTAAAATGCTGCCATTGCAATGTGGAGATTCAAAAAGTTTCTGATGAGGCTCTGAAAAAGTACAGGTATTTTGTTAAGATGACACCTTAAAATGCTGCCATTGCAATGTGGAGATTCAAAAAGTTTCTGATGAGGCTCTGAAAAAGTACAGGTATTTTGTTAAGATGACACCTTAAAATGCTACCATTGCAATGTGGAAATTCAAAAAGTTTCTGATGAGGCTCTGAAAAGTACAGGTATTTTGTTAAGATGACACCGTAAAATGCTGCCATTGCAATGTGGAGATTCAAAAAGTTTCTGATGAGGCTCTGAAAAAGTACAGGTATTTTGTTAAGATGAGACCTTAAAATGCTGCCATTGCAATGTGGAGATTCAAAAAGTTTCTGATGAGGCTCTGAAAAAGTACAGGTATTTTGTTAAGATGACACCGTAAAATGCTGCCATTGCAATGTGGAAATTCAAAAAGTTTCTGATGGAGAGGGGCACATCCCCCTCCCCATACCCCTCCCCTTGCGGGTCTCGGCGCTACGCGCCTCACGAGCGTCCTTCGCACACTCAATTGTCTCCCCCCCCCCCAGAAACCTGAATTCCCCCCCCAGCGGCGGGGGACTAGATTAAACACTGGGTGTCATTGATGTGCAACTGAAGTAGCTTGTTAGTAAATCAATATCATAGATCTATTAATAGGACGACTCTATATAATAATTTTCAGCTTCAGTGTCAAAGTGTATACATGATAACATAATAACATTCATAACTTGGGAACAATAATGTAGGCTACTCTTTGAGAATGCGACTTAATAAAATCGGGGTTTTGTCACTTTTGTTGCGTTATGCTTTCGGATCGTCACGACAGATTTCAGGCAGTTTCTGTATGTCAGTTTCTAAATAATGACCACTTTCTCCGCAAATTTGATGTTTATTGCATAACTGCTAAATTTAAACCTGTTCAAAGTGTTCGTGACGTCGCCTGTAACCAGACATCACACGCACACACACAAACACACAAACACACACGCACATACGCACACGCACACGCACACACAAACACCAACATACTTGCATTATGTAGGTATGCGTGTCTGTATGTCTGACACATAAATTATTAGCAGGCCATACACTCAGCTACAATATGCAGGCAGGAAAAAGTTATATTTTCAGTCACCTGTAGGAAGCTGGTGAGCGTGACCTCGAGTCCTCGACTGGCCCCAAAGACAACGTGTGGCTGCTTGCAGACTACTTGGGGCACAAGAAGCGTCGTACGTCGTGCGATTAGCCGACAATTGATTGACAAACGGGAAAAGCCTACCGAGTTACGAGACGTCGTCGACGTCGTCGGCGGCGTGTCTCCTAAGAGGATCATCAAGGGGACAGCAGCAGGAGCAGCAGCGCCGACTACCGGCCACTTGTGTGTCGATCAGTGTGTGCCTGCCGCGTCGTATGGGTTGTGGTGGCGGACGGATGGGGTGAGACGAACGAGTGAGTGGTGGAGTAAGGGGCAATGTGTGTGTGTTTGTGTGTTTGTGTGTGTGTGTGTGTGTGTTGGTGTGGGTTTGTGTGTGCGTGTGTGTGTGTGTGTCTGTGTGCGTGTGTTGGGTGGGGATATTATGAGAAAGGAACGAGCGTGTTGTGATTACCTGTTACGGAGACTGGCAAACGGGCGACGACCAGAGAAAGGACGAAGATGAAGAACGTCGTCACCTCATCCATCCTCAGATGATGATGATGCGGCTACACCAGCAGCAGCAGCTGAAGCAGCACCAGCAGCAGCAGCTCGGTTTCCGAAAGATGGAGGAAGCAACAGTCTATGGGTGCAAGACACATCACCACTGTTACCATAGAAATATAATAGTTATGAGCAACGTATTAACGGTATTATGAGATAAAGTAATGCGATAAGTGTGCACACATTACATTACAATTATACGCGCATGTTCACTCTATGCAACTGAGGTGGTCATTGAAAAATGGAGGCGTGGAATTTCGGTTCGATTAACGTTGAGAATGAGAAGACGATGCAATGAAGGCCAGAGGATTGCTACGCTGCGGCTGAGTAACAGAATAGAGGAAATAATTATCATGCACTTCTTTTATGCGCATCTCTTCTACGCACCTTATGTGCGCACCACTTTGGGGAATGGGAGCTTTTATTTGGTGTTTGGGTATTATCGTATTATTATGTCTACGTAGTCTCGTAGAGATCTATGCATAAAATATGAATGCAAAAAGACGTAGATTATCATATTATATATTGTCTAAGAATGTTTACATACTTATGTCTGTATGTCTGAGCTCTAAGAAGACGTGTGGCTAACTGAATGAAGCAGGGGATTGAAGAAGAGAAAAGACATGCAGTGGTCTGTTGCTGCAGACGTAGAACATTTCCACTGAAAACCGATTACGGAGAAATTAAACAGCTGCAGAGTAAGACAAATTCCAGAAGCATGGACAGACTGACGGTGACTCTAATAAATAGACAGACAACCAGACAGACAGACAGACAACCAGACAGACAGAAACAGACAGAGAAAACTATGATGACAAAGCGATAGACAAATAAACAGACAGAGGGACAGAGAGATGTAGGAAATAGAGGAAGGTGGAGGGAAGGCAGGATATAGGATCGAACAAGTGTCGGTGTTGTTAAGTAAATCTAATTATAGGAAGAGAGAAGAAGGAGGAGGAGGAGAAGGAGGAGAGGGAGAAGGAGGAGAAGGAAGAGGAAGAGGAGGAGGAGGAGGAGGAGGAGGGTAGACGTTTCAAAGACCAATCGACGTCATCAGTAGTATCGACTGGAAAGAAGAAGAGAAAGGAGGAAGGAACTGGAAAAGAAAGGAGGATGCAAGCAGACGAAGCGAGACGCAAGAGAAGGAGGAAGATAGGTAGGAAGAGACGGAGTGATAGAGGAGACACGTAGTAAGGTAACTATAAGAAAAGAGAGGAAAGGAATGCGAAATTTGGAACATGGTTTGGTGGAAGGAAGGTACGCATTGAAGGAATAACAGAAAAATTGGATGAAGAAGAAGAAAAGGAAGAACGTGAAGCTAGGATAGCAAGCGAGGGAAGAGAGGAGAGCGACAGGAGGAGAGGAGAGAAGGCGAGATCAAAGTAACGTGCGGGGGAGCAATGAAGGAAGGATGGAAGGAAGGAAGGAAGGAAGGATGGAAGGATGGAAGGAATGAAGGAAGGAAGAAAGGAATGAAGGAAGGAAGGAAGGAAGGAAGGAAGTAAGGAAGGAAGGAAAGAAGGAAGGAAGGAAGGAAGGAAGGAAGAAATGGAGGGAGAGATAGAGAGACAGATCCAAAGCGACAAAGAAGAAGAACAAGACAGAAGCAGAAATAGAAAGACGAAGCATTGAGAGAAATGGGAAGACGGAAGTCCTGAGAAAACGGAGGGCCGGAGGGCCGGAAGGAGGGAGGTCAAATTGTGGTGGTGGGTCGGGTGTGTCGGGTGGTGGGTCGGGTGGTTGGTCGGGGGGTGAGACTGGTGTTGGGTCGGGTGGTGGATCGGGTGTTGGGTCGGGTGTTGGGTCGGGTGGTGGATCGGGTGTTGGGTCGGGTGTTGGGTCGGGTGGTGGGTCGGGTGTTGGGTCATCCGTCATCCGGTTTCGTCGTTTGACGATTGCAGTGCCACTGCTGCTTCTTCTTCATCGTCAACCGGCGGGATATATTTATCACCATGATCCTCCTCCTCCTCCTCCTCCTCATCCTCCTGCTTCTCCGATTGGCCTTCCCCCTCCGCTGCTCTGCCGCCTCCCTCGGGTCCTCCCTTCCCATGATCACGTCCTATTCTCATCCTCTTCTTCCGTCTTCTGCCTTCTCCTCTCGCTTCTCCTCCTTCTCCTCCTTCTCCTTCGACATTTCTTCATTCTTTCTTTCTTCCTCCACCATTGCCCTCTTCGATCCTTCTCCTCCCTTCCAGGCTTCCACCACCCAGTCCTTCATTCACCATGACCTCCTCTTTCTAATTAAATTCATGTTCCACCTAATTTTATCCTTTCTATTCTCTTCCAAGTCCATCTTTTCATCATCCTCCGCTTCTTTTTATTCCATCTCTTCTTCCTTCTCTGGAAAATTTGCGAAGATGCTTGCCATCTTTCCACCGCTATATCGTCAGCACCTGCCCTGGTGCACTGAAGCCCAGCCGCCGGGAAATTCGGAATGGAGTGGGTGGGGGAGAGTCACAATGGCAGGAGCAGCCACAGTAATAACAAAGGGAAGCGAGAGGATGGTCTAATTTGCATGGAAATCACCGTCAAGTAGGGAGGTTGTATACGCACCGTCTTCTGTTGAAACGCATGCATAACAATCAACACACAATGTTCACAGAAACAACTTCATCGCCTTACTTTGACTCTTATCAGAATTCGCATCTACTGTGTTGTCAAACTCCATCTGCTTTTCTTTGTCTTCTCTGTATACAATCGTGAGCACCACATTCAACCCGACCCTTCGCCTCCTCCTCCTACACCTTCTCCTCCTATGCCCTTTATCCTCCATATAATCCTTTACCGTCGTCTTTATCCTCACCTCCTCCTTCTCGTCCTCCTATTCCTCCTTCGCCTCCTCCTCCTTCGCCTCCTCCTCCTTCGCCTCCTCCTCCTCCTGCTCCTCATCCTCCGATGCCCTTTATCCTCCCTATAATTCCTCGCCGTCGGCTTAATCCTCACCTCCTCGTTCTCCTATTCCTCCTCGTCCTCCTCCTCGTCCTCCTATTCCCCCTCGTCATCGTCCTCCTCGTTTTCGTTCTCCTATTCTTCCTCGTCATCGTCCTCCTCGTTGTCCTATTCCTCCTCCTCCTCGTTCTTCTATTCCTCATCCTCGTTCTCATATTCCTACCCCTTCTCCTATTCCTCGTCCTCGTCCTCGTCCTCGTCCTCTTCTTTTACCTACACCATACTCCATACTCTTTCATCTTCTCTTCCTTTATTCATTCATCCTCCGTCGTTCTCCACACCGTCCTCCTTTTCTTTCAACGTTTCCTTTCGCACCTCTTTCCCTCCGTCTTTTCCACTTCCCTTACTCCCTTCATCCCTTACATTCATCCTCCTCATTGAACGCCATCATCTGCCCCTGTGAGTACTCCTCTTTGTCCCCGTGCATGTCTTTCTTGGTAGGATCGACCTTCTAACGCGATGATTTTTCTTCTTCTTCGCGCCACTTTAGAAGAACCGTCGTCTGCGGACGAATTGGAAACAAGATCAAAGAATCGACTTCAACCCTATCGCCCTAATCTCATTACCCTTTCTCTATCCTCTTGCCACCTTCCCGCATCTCGTCCCACATTACTTCTCACATCTCTTCCCACATCTCTTTCCACATCTCTTCCCACATCTCTTCCCCCACATTTCTCTGGCGATCGACCGTGCAGGGCCCAGAGAATCATTTAACATCATCTCGATGTGTGTGTGCATGCATATTTATATATCGCCATTCAGTAAGCTCTCGTCTGCTCTTTACTCGCGTTGTGTCTTCTGCATGTATCACCTGTGTGCAACGCAGTTCATATGTCTGTATCTATTCATATATAATGTGCGCACTATATACGCACTTGTTTACGACGTTCTATTTGCATGTATGTGTATTGTGCACGTACATATAAGTAAGTGGTTGAGTATGATATATATATAATACATGCTATACAATATACATGTATTGCACAATGTACATATATCTATCTCCATCCATACAACCATCCATGTATCTCCAATTAATACCTCCACTCGTAACTATTAAAAAAAGAACAGGCCTTATTTCGATTACAGCTTTGTCCAATATTTGATAACACGGTAACAGTAACAACGCTAATTGCAACAGATTGAACATGATTAGATCAGGCCAATAGGCGGAACTTCGTACCATCGATTTTAGGGGAGTAGACTACATCAACTGTAGCCAACTCAGCCACACTGAATTCGCCTCTGAAATTTACACAAATAAACCCATTGTTACACGGTAAAGTCGCGATGTCAATTCATATACTTATATACTTCTTAATTCTATAATGAGAATAGTAGGCTATGCAAGATTTCTCTGCACTGAGTCAGTGAGTCTACAGAACGATATACGATGTTTCATGCATTGCGAAGCTCGCAATGCATGCGATGGAGTATAAATTATATAGCCCTATAATACGTCGTCAGAGTGTGGCTTCTATATTTGCAGCTAAAGCGATAATAGTTTCTAATCATCTCAAAATGCTATTGTGCGACATAGGCCTGGTTTTGTAAGATCGCCTCACATATCGTCTTCGAAATTTCGATGAAGCCTATCGACGAAACTTAACATCGAAATTAAGGGTCGCATATTTCGACTGACTTGACAACAAACGCCTCTGCGACTGCATGCAAAGAGAAGAGGACAATCCATTCTCAGCCTTTTCTGGAATGCTTCAGATCGGTGGATACTTTCTGGTTTTCATCGAATTCGACGATTCGAGACGCTCTCCTTCTCCTTCCAAATCAGGCCGAGGACTTTTTTAACGTGCAGTTGTACACAAAATGTGCAGTTCTATATGGATTTGTGCAGTTGTAGAAGGACGTCTGTATACAGTTAAAACTAGCAAAAAAATGGCCATTGTCCTCTGATTGGAAGTAATTTACAATGGATGATAGAAAGGAAAAGAAGGAGTTGTGCAGTTCTAAAAATTCCTTCAAAACAGCCCTGAATTCACGCCTTTCGTCCACCATTCAATCAACAGCACCGCGTGATCATAGTGTGCCCGATATGACCACAAACCAACGCCTGCAGAGCGCAATACCGCTGCTACTACTATAGGCATACGTGTCACTGTTCGTCTCCCTATGTATGTCCAGTTTTCCGCGTTGATGTTGCACTGCGTATGCCTTGGCGATGCTTCGGCGATTTTATCAATAACAAGGAACTGATTGTAGGCGTCCTGATAGGCGTGGAATACAATGTATACGGAGATACAACAACCGCACAAGAAGCCAGCCGTCTGCCCGTCGACACCTACCCCCTTCCCTCATACCCCCCTCCATAACCCATGCAGGACCCCACGCGCGGCCGATACTTATCGCTCGTCTTATCAGATATCCGCATCTCGTGACTGCGGTTGCTGATGTTGATTGCGTGCCTACTGTGATGCTGTAATGCATTGTCTTGATGCTGTAATGCATTGTCTTGATGCTGTAATGCATTGTCTTGATGCTGTAATGCATTGTCTTGATGCTGTAATGCATTGTCTTGATGCTGTAATGCATTGTCTTGATGCTGTAATGCATTGTCTTGATGCTGTAATGCATTGTCTTGATGCTGTAATGCATTGTCTTGATGCTGTAATGCATTGTCTTGATGCTGTAATGCATTGTCTTGATGCTGTAATGCATTGTCTTGATACTGTAATGCATTGTCTCGTCTTCGAAACAGATAACAATGTTCGAGCCAGCATGCAGAACGACAGGAACAAATAGCGAGACGGAAAAAGAAACTGGCAAATAAGTAAACCGATAAATAAATAGATAGGCTACACTGACAATTGGGCAAATAAAGAGACAGAAAAATAGACAAGCAGAAAATAAGTAAACAGACAAATAGAGCAACACAGAGAAATGGACAAAATAATAAAGAGACAGAAAAATAGACAAGCAGAAAATAAGTAAACAGACAAATAGAGAAACACAGAGAAATGGACAAAATAATAAAGAGACAGAAAAATAGACAAGCAGAAAATAAGAAAACAGACAAATAGAGAAACACAGAGAAATGGACAAAATAATAAAGAGACAGAAAAATAGACAAGCAGATAATAAGTAAGCAGACAAATAGAGAAACACAGAGAAATGGACAAAATAATAGAGAGACAGAAAAATAGACAAACACTAAAAAAATCTTTAAAAAACAGACAAATGTGCAATCAATCTATCTGACAAACAGAGAAACAGACAAAAAACAACAGACGAAGAGACAAAAAGACAAACAGACAAAGGGACAAATGGACCATGCAGTATAGGCCATGGCAGACTGGTCACTGGCATGCAGTAGACATATAACTAAGACAGAGGCACAATTACCTTCACTGTATAACAAACACACATGCATAGCCTATAATATGTATTATTCAGACGGACTGCCTGAAGGAGAGACGGACGGTAAAACGGACGGATAAGCGGACGGACGGACGGACGGTAAAACGGACGGATAAGCGGACGGACAGAAGGACGGAAGGACGGAAGGACGGGTAGGCAGAGGTTTTGACGCAGCGAAACGTCCGTTTACATTAGAGAACTCGTAAAAGTCGAATAACAGGTGTAAAGTTTGTTTACACCAGACGTAAACTTACACGGCACCTTTTGACTACCTATACATACATGTATATACATAGACGACGAACGAGAAAACTCAATCCGTGCAATAATATTTTGGTGCAGACCCGATGGGGGGGGGGGCGGTGCCTTCGTAACGTGGGCTTACCGAGCACTGCCATGTCAATCTCTATAGATCTAACGTGTCAGCGTATAAAAATTATACTGAAATTCTATTATGCTATATATAAGTTGAGAAAATGATGTGAAACAAGTATAGGCCTAACGCATGAACATCTTATTATTTCGTTATGCTTCAAATGATTCAAATAAGTAATGAGACAGATGACTGCTCAAGTTTGGGCTGTTCTGTATAGATCTATGTATATGCGACATTCTGTTTGCAAGACGTAATGCGAGTAATCCATCAAAAGAATTGCAAAACGTAAACGATGTCAAAAGATTGGAAAACATTGAGAAGATCATCCAAGATCTCCAGTTTCATTGTCACTAAGACCGACAAGCCTACGGAAATTTCAGGAGCTGAACCGCTTTAGACTGCAGCAGACTGTACTCGTATCTAAGGGGGAACTACAGATAACAAAGATTTCCCTGGCTACAGAGACTATGCTTGTGATGACGGGGATGCTGATGCGGCTTGAGAACATCACTTATCTGCGAAACGTGACCTATGTGGGCTATTAAGACTATAGCCAAGTGCTATTATACATGTAGTACTGTTTTCTTGGCCGCAATTTCCTATATGCTAAGAAGAGTCAATGATATCATCGTCTTGGATACGCGTGTCGTCTGTCTGTCCATCTGTCACGTTCGATTACGTGACAATAGATACGGCAGCGCAGAAACGTCATACTTGACGCAGGCATGCTCAAGCATTCCCGTCATCTGCTGGATAATTATGACGACGGTAGCGACTGATCTGACTGATCTGATCTGATCTGACTGATCTGATCTGATCTGATCTGATCTGACTGATCTGATCTGATCTGACTGATCTGATCTGATCTGACTTATCTGATCTGGCTGATCTGATCTGATCTGAATGATATGATCTGATCTGACTAATCTCCCTATCCACCTATGCACCCCTCGTGCACATCAAAATCAGTGAGACACCAATTAAAACAGGGATGATTCATGTAGAGGTGCAGGGAATCATGTTGCTGTCTATATTTATGCATGCACTTGCATCAGCTTGATTTTCAGTATACTGCGACGAATTATTGCAGATTGTGTTGTGTTTTGGTACACAAATCGATAGACCAGAATTGTTATAAACAGGATATACCTTACAATTATTATGACTGTGACCATAGACCTTGACATGGCCATATAAATTGTCGTAATTATTATTATTATTATTAATGGTGGAATCACAGGAGCGCAACGCTACAAGCCATTGCATGGCTAAACATGCAGGCGCTCATGCATATGGGACCTCTGCTCCAGGGCTCATAAAAAGCTATAGCTATGCGCCACTACAGGTGTGATATTTATGACTAAAGGAAGAACCATAGTGAAAGTTGCCACAAATATCTGATTAATTAGTGTTGTGCTTTAAACAGAGAATATATTTTATATGCAATCAATGCATGTACCTTGGATTTCTACGATGCAGCGCTGACAGCGAACATACAATATGATACAAAATTCTTTTCACTGAATTGAATAGTTTTGGGGAACACAGCAAACAACTCTCATAACTTATCCTACTGCTTTGTACTGTATGGTTTATGCATTGCAATTATCGCGGAGTCCTTGCAGGCGCAATTAGATCTTTTCTATTGAATGTATATCGCATTTGCGTAGAATTATATAGAATGTGCATATCATTGTGCATTGCATTTGTTTCCCGGGCATATTGGCAGCTTTGGGCAATTAATTTTCTTGTTGTCTGTTTGGCAGTGCCTGATATATTATAGTCTACATGCCGAGTTGGACAGCGGTAATAAATATTTAAGTGTGTAGAATAATTTGTTTATGTGATTTGCCTGCAGCTCACGATAGCGTTTTTTCTCGCACGCAATTATTGGCATTGTGATGTGTTTTAACGGTGGTGTTCAGATTGTCGTAAGGAAAGTAGTCTGGTCCAAGATGGATGGTAGCTGTCGGTTGATCTTGACTGAAGCTGAATGAAGGTTGCATGTCAGATCAATTGATTTCACGTCAAATCACCTGTTAACTTTATCCTTTGCCTTATCAAACAGACAGATTCAACGGAAAGAAAGATATATAATTAATTATTATATACGGAGATAGGCTTCAGATTTGATCACGCACCCATAGTCCCACACACACACAAACAAACACACAGACCACAAGCAAAGGTACTGAAGAAGAAACAAATAAAAAGTCCGAAAAACGACAGAAAGGCGATAAGAGAGAGATATGGCAGATAGGCAGAGACAAGACAAATTAAAAGAGAGAGAGACAGCCAGCCAGACAGCCAGACAGACAGATAGAGAGCAACAGGCATATATGATGACAGCAGAGAAAGACATTCAAAGATGGATCAAAACATTGTAGCAAACACAGGCAAACAAAGTCAGGTAGAAAGCAGCTAGTCACACATAGACATACAATGTACAGAGACACACAAAGACATACAGAGACACACATGGACATACAGAGACACACATACACATACAGAGACGGACAACAATAGTCACGCCTGAAACGGAAAGACAGGTAGGCAGTGAGACAGACAGACAGACAGACCGATGCACAGACGTAGTGACACTGCAGCCGGTCGGCATCGTTGCGTTCCGGTTGATTTATCACTTGCGTTTCAAATATCCGTTTCATTTGATTGAATCGAGTGTCTAGCGACGAATGAAAAATTTAATCATCATCGTCGTCGTCGTCGTCGACGGCATCAATAGATGTCGCTTTAAGATTAATAAATAACGCACCTAAGCAGAAAGGAAATGGCGCCACGAAGAAGGAAACAGAAGAATCTTATGCAGCATGAAGAAAGGACAGGTGCACGGTGGCGGTGAAGGAGTTACAGTGCGCAGAAATTCAGCAGCAGCAACAGCATTGGTTCATCGCGTTGGATCAAGTCTGTAGTCAGTGGCCGATACAGAAGTCTTTTTTTAAAGGTGGGCACCTGCAGGGGCGGATCCAGGGACCAATCCAATCATGGCCTCCCATTCAGAAATGTGTACGTGGCCCATTCCCGATTAGGTTGGTTTCAACAAGCTTTCGGTCAATGAAGCGGAAAAGGTGAGAGAGAGAGAAAACAAAAAAGGTCATCAACTATTTTAGCATTGCGCGCTTGGAAAATGGTATATTTTCAATTTCAAGATATCTGGACTAAATGATTAAAAAGTCATCAGATTTTTTGGGCAAAGATCGACGAAATTTTTTCTTATCCAAGGCCAAAATTTTTGCCGACTGAACCCTTTACCAGTTAATTTTAAAATTTTAAGCCCGTTTTCAGCGGATATTCTCGGGGCAAACGGGTAAAAAAATTAAACAAATTTCCACCTCTAGCAGACATAATTATAGGTATGACTCTCTATAATTGCGACGACTTTTATTCCAAGACATCTACATCTATGAATTCCGCACCATCGTATAGAGAACTTTATTTTATTTTAACAAAACAAGGACGTTCATGATCCCTAGCTTGAATCACCGTTCGCTACCCACATGACCATGCTCATCGTCCAGTTAATCCGGTATGAGTTGAGGGAGGAGGAGTGGCTGCCAGAGTGGCGCATGCATCCGATCATGGCTTTCTAATGTAAGTCGGACGCAGCAGTGGTGGCTCGAGAGAGGCGGACCCACAAACTGAACCCTTGCCAGCATACTTACGCACACAACCGCGCTCAAGTTTACTATGCACGAGCTTTTCATGTTCCAACGGAATTTGTCATGATGGAGTAACGACTCCAGCTGTGCCCCACGTATAAGCTGGGTGAGGGAGGGAGGGAGGGACTGAGGGACGGACGGAGGGACGGAGGGACGGAGGAAGGGACGGACGGAGGGGCGGACGGACGGAGGGACGGAAGGAGGGAGGGATGAAGGGAAGTACATGTAGGAAGGGAGGGAGGGAGCCACGTGCATACAGCCACGCTCTGGATCGGCCATCGAACAGGTGTGTGCGTCAGAACTCAGAAGAGCAGAGTACAAGAATTCATCAATGTCATGATTGTCATCGCATGAGATTGATCAAGACTTTACGGGCTGTAGTTACGTGACGTGACGAGACGAGACGGTCATGACTTGCTCTAAATAAAACATGATATGACAGCGATGACATACGTCATGTCTTCGCAATGTCGCGTGCGCGACGGTATAGCTGTCAGTACTTCTGCCGTCAACTGTGTGCGCGCGCATGTGCACGTCTGGTATACACAGTTATGCCACGCAGTAAATGTAGACATAGTTACACCCATATCCTCGAATTATATATATATATAATTATATATGCATATTGTAGTGGGCTCTATTGTAGAGGGTTAGTTGACGTGAAGGCATTTAGTCAAGAACGTTATGAATACATGCACTAGCTGGGGTACCCGGCGTTGCCCGGGAATTTTAGGTTTCGGTCCGTTCTTCGCAGATCCTTCCCCCCGTCCCTCCCTCCATCCAACCCTCCCTCCCACCCCTTCCACCATCCCTCCATCCTCCCTAATTTCCTACCGATCTACCTCCCTTCCACCCTTTCTTCTCCATCCCACCCCCGACCCCACATTCCACCACACTCCGACCTCCAACTGTACGCCACCCGTGACATTTTTTCGAGAAACGTTTTCTTCCCCACCCCACCCCAACCTCATTCCCCGCGACACGCCACCACACTCCGACCTCCACTGGTAGCCACCCGTGATATTTTGGTCTTGGAAAAATTTATTCCCACCTTTTCCGCCCACCCCCATTTTCACCACACCCTAAGACACCCAACCACACTCCGAGCTTCACCGGTAGGCGGCGTACGCCACCCAAGAAATTTTGATTTTCTGGATAATTTTCTTCCCCATTTCCACCCACCGCGACCCGTGATATTTTGTTTTTTGTTAAAAAATTCTTCCAAAAGAAGACCTGTCATCAGTACTTCATTCATAGATGAACCCTAAGCAGTATCATATGAATATTGTTGTGTTTTTTAACACAATGAATAAACAATTAATTTCTGTGAATTTAATGGCGATCGCAGAACAACAGGACCAACCAAGGAGAAGTCACACACTACCGTCATCAACTCGTGCGTTTCTATGGCAACATGCAGGTGCTTCATACGGCAGTATATATATAGGGGGCGAATACGTGGGATACAATAATAATTATTAGAATGGAAAAGGAATAGGCCTACGCGTGAGTGAGTGAGTGTCTGAGCAACACTCGAGAAAAGAGAAGCCGCAGGAATTCATTTAATGCGCCGCAACCATTATTATTGTTCCTATTGTTATTTTATTAATAATGTTCTGATTCAGCAAGGCGAGACAATTTAATTACCGTCGACTACGGAAATGAAAGGTTTGACTTAAGCTGGGAGCAGAAGCAAGCGCTGCTCCATACGAGCTCTCTCTCATACATGTATATTCGTCCAACTAAATCCGGTTTAATCTCATTTCGAATATTATAATTAAATTAATCACACTTGGCGTTGCTCGAAATGTTTTGCTATGGAAACGAAAGGTGTCTATTTTTTCAATATGAATTTATATAGAGATCATATTACTGCGATGACAGTAATATTAGTAATAATAATTATTATTATTCCTTCCCTTCCCATATGAGAATGAAAACTAGTGATCACGGTAAAAGTTGGTCAGCCAAGAAATGGGGAAATGGTAACTATATGGGTGCCGCATAGCAGGGGCGGATCCAGGGAGGGGCCAATCCGGCCATGGCCCCCCATTGAAAATTGCCATGGGACGTGGCTCCCCCATTTGGTCCGAAATTTTGGCGGATGAAATGGTATGATTTTCCCGAAAATTTTGGCAGATGACTAAAAAAAGTTTTTCTTAGAAATTGTCTTGCTTTTTCCCAAGATTTTGGCCCCCCCTTGAAACAGTTCTGGATCCGCCACTGCCGCATAGACGCCATGATACTTATGTTGTTTGTTCATGCATTATTGTACCCTGGTGTCTATAGTTTGACGCGATTGAAAGACAACATTATGCATGGCAGGCGCCTAGCCTATATTAATAATATTATAGATAAGGACAAATAATTCGCATGACCAATTAACCCGCAAGCTCTGTAACATATAATTAATTATACTTACCTCTCATAGAATGACAATAATTTACAGGCGCACATAGCCTAACTGATTCGACAGATTCGTTTGTATAATAATTAATTGTTGACATGTCCGATACCTGACAACAGGGTAGAATTGCCGGGGGTGTGGGGGTTTCAAACTCCTCCATGCAGTCTTTCTTAGAACCCCATGTTAAAGTCTGTTTTTCACACCCCGATTCCAAGTGGATAATGGTCCAATGCCCCCCCCAGTTATTTTCCCCCAATTCTTACACTGACTGACAATAAACAATCCGTAAATAAACTAAGAAAGCAGTTCCCATGTTTTCAGACGAATTTGGTTAAGGACCAGACTTTGAAACACTTTAATAATAATTGAGTGCTTGCAATATTAGTCTTAAGCATATATCAAGCCTGTAACCCTGGTCTCTGCAGGGCATAGCGAACTTTTAGAAATCTGTAAAAATTACATATTTTAGATATAAGCTTTTATAATTATGGACAATCTTCCTGCAAGCATCAAACACCAAAAGGAGATGCTATTCAACAGCACGGGATGACAACAACCTTACTGAGAACTCGTCAAAGAAAATCTCGTCTATGACTATAAAAACAATGCATAAAATCTCCATTTGGAACATTACGCAAAACGAGATTCCTAAGCTATAGAAAAATGTATTTGAAAGGATATGGAAGGAAGCGGAGAGAATACATAACGTGAATAAGCAAAACGGACAGACCGACAGAAATGTGATTTATTGGTGTAGTCTACTTGCAAAAGGTTCGTGAAATTGAACGATACTCTGCTAGAGGGACGATAGCCTATTTCGCTTTGAGCTTTCCTATAGAGTTTCCCGTTATAAGTAGGCCTAAGGCTATAACCTGTTAATGTCTCTTTATGTGATTGGTGACCAACAAGGTAGATCTGATGTTGAGGTTTTAGCATGATGATGATGATGACAATGATGATGATATTATTATTATTATTATTATTATTATTATTATTATTATTATTATTATTATTATTAATGATAATAATATTAATAATGATAATAATATTAATAACAATTAATAGTAATAATAATAGCAGCAATGGTTAATATATTATTTATATAAAAGAAATAATGACAATAATACCATCATAATTATAATTCAATAATATAGTTATGAAGTTTTATAGTCATAATGTAATACATTACAATAATAATGGTATTTAGTAATAATACTAATCGGTTTTTATACTAAACAAGAGAGTGATAATATGTAGGTCTACACAGTATTCAATTAACTCTCAAATCTCAAGACGCTAATCAAATCATCCTTTATTCAAATCAGACGCACTTTAATCAAATCAAATCACGGATGCCAATTGCACTGCAATCTATTGTAATTTGATTAAATCCAGCAGCATCAGCCGTACTTCTGGACCAGCGGCGGATTATGTAGCGCCAGACATGTTAATTCCATCGTATTGTAATCTATTGTCGTTTAATCCCATCCACTTTTGTAGCGCCGATAACTGATACATGTGTTATCGGTTGGTGGGGCACACTGATATGGAAGCCACGGGAGATCCATATAATAAGAATAGACCGGAAGAGACTTAGACTACGTAGCCTATACGCAACAGTATCTGAGTTCCGGTAATAAAGCGCGTCGTAAAAAAGCCCAGTCATTATATATATATATATATATATATATATATATTAATAATATCAATAACATATATATATGCGTGTGTGTTTGCGTGCGTGTGTGTGTATGTGTGTGATTTTATATATGCCGTATTAAGGAAGGCGTCACAAAATTCTTCAAAAGCGTCATCAAGAAATGGGAGATAAGTCGGCGATGCTGGGCTTTTGGTTCCTGCATATAGGCAATGCATATATATATATAATATGTATATAATATGTATAATGTGTATATACACTGTGTCCGGTTAAAAAGTAGCCCCCAAACAAAAGTGTCACAACTCGGTCAAAACTTTTAGGATTTGTCTGAAATTTTAAACACAGCAACAGCGGCCATATTTACACGAGTTTCTAAAACCGATTAGAAATATTCGTGAGTTTGTCAAATTTATGAGTGTTTGCGTTGGAGCACCAAAAAATTGAACTTTCCAACATGGAAAACTTGAAAGGAAGTGAAATTCAACTAAATCTGGCGTTAAAAATGTCCATCTTGTTCACAGACACACGACCGCAGACTTAGACGCTACTGTTTGATGGTCCTGTCGATGATCACCTGGTTAAACAACCGCCAATTTTCAAACAGACGCGCCCTACGTCCTACGGTTATCGATGTCATGAATACGCGTGAACGAAAAACGCGCTCCTCCAGTACATGTTCTCCGGATCAAAGTCTGGACTGCTGGTCGGCCACAGCTACAGGATATGAAGCCGAGTGTATCCCTGGATAGCTATTTATCTATTACGTCTACGGTGGTGTGTCCGAGAACAAGGAACACATTTTTGGGCGCCATATATAGCTGAATTTCACTTCTTTTCAGGTTTTTCATGCTGGAAAGTTCAATTTTTCGGCGTTCCGACGCAAACGCTCATAAATTTGACAAACTCGCGAATATTTGCAAACGACTTTGGAATCTCATGTAAATATGGTTACTGTTGCTGTGTTTAAAATTTCAGACATATCCTAAAAGATTTGACCGAGTTGTAACACTTTTGTTTAGGGGCTACTTTTTAACCGGACACAGTGTATATTATGTGGTCAATAAAGAGACGAATGCGGATAGACGGAACTAGAAATAATATTGAGAAGGAAAGAAAAGTATACACACAAACATCAGGATATGATACGCGAACAGTGTGCATGCGTGTATGAGATGTATACAGAAGAAAAGAGATGTTCAAAGACAAACAAAGGCAGGGTAAAAGAAAGGAAAGGAGAAGAGATGCAAAGACGGAAGTACTTTTTCAAGACGGCAACTATGCATGCGTACATGACCCTCAGGCATTCGTATACATGTAGCCGATCGCTGCATGACATAAGACTATTATAGCTTGAATTGAAAAAGGAAGGCATAAATAATAATAAAATTAATAATATCAATAACAATAATAAACAATGACAATAATAACAGTATAGTAAACAATAATAATAATAGATCACTTCTATAGCGCCGATGCATAATAAATCAAGGCAGTATAGACGGTTGCTCACCAAACTCAACTCGTAATACTTTAAAGAAGTCAATTCACAACATTCTTCCTGCAAAAAATACACACAGCGACGTTTCAGATTTTGCCACGTGCTTATTCCTCTGCGACCCTTATAAAACACAAAAATTGATAAAATCTCGGCCGCATAGTTATAAGTAGGCCTATATAAAACTCTAACAGTCCCAGTGCCCCATCTTGAATCAGCGACCGATCACTTGACGCATTTCATATTTTGTTCGTGAGTTCAGCATAATAATAATAATAATAACTATAGTGTCTGTGATCTGATAAATGTCGCACATTATTGTGGTTTTCATGTTTAAGTTCCGACAATGTTTTGCTTCTTTATGCGAAAACTACTTTTTCTGCGTCCAACATGCAGCCTGTTAATTCGAACCGCAGAGAATGTCACAAAGTCTTAAATTAATTGATATCTCGTACACCGTGCAAAAGCAGAGCCAATGCCATTGAAAAATTAACGCTTCGAGACTTTACTTCAAGCTTTGGAAAGCACTGTCGGAAGGAAAGGGGAAAGCGCAGGATAGTGAAAACATAAAAATGCATGGTTAGAGAATCAGCCTAAATTATGTAGACCTATGCACTCATGACGAAGAAGACGAACTTGTGCAGGAAAAGAGGATTGACTGACATACAGACGTACAGACACACAGAAAGACCAACACACAGCTGGACACACAGATCTGCTCACACGTAGACACTAGACAGACCAAAACAGACAGTGAGTCAGAGAGACAGACAGACAGAGACACAGAGAGACAGAGGGGAGAGGGAGGGAGGAGAGAGAGAGAAAGAGAGAGACAGACAGGCAGTGTCAGAGAGAGGCAGAGACAGACAGACAGACAGACATGTACATACAGACAGACAGAGCCAAATCTGATTCCTCATGATGCTTTGATTAAAGCAACTGAAACGGCGCAGCATAAAAAAATCGTTGCATCCTGCATGTTGCCTGTTTCAAGGACAACAGCATGCGCAATATGACAACGACTGGTTGTCCAGTATGTAGCGCCCACCCACCCAACTACCCATCCACCCACCCAACTACCCACCCATCAACCCACCCACCTGCTACATCGACTTCATCCGCTCTCTCTGCATGGCACTGGTGCCCCGCTCCCTCGCAATCCTGACCCAGGGCGACTTATCTGCGGAGATAACCCGCTTGACCGAACGGAGTATATCAGACGAGGCGGGGATTGTTTAATATCGGATTAATATTCCATATAACAGAGTTGTCGTTTCAGTGCTGCTACTGCTGCTGCTGCTGCTGCTGCTGCTTCTGCTACTGATGCTGAGCAGGGATGTTGCTGCTGCTGCTGCTGCAGCTGGTTAGCAAGACAAAGCACGTGTACGATATGGATATTGTACAATGCAATGAAGGACGGATGGAAGGACAGATACGAATACAGAAATGTGATTGTATTGTAATTGTAATCGCAGATTCATTTACTGCACTTGTAAGGGATATTTCTCATCTCGAGCCTTTGAAGCTACGTTCTACTCTGCTCTTAAGACTGTTCTCTTTAGCCGTGGCTGGGTCGGGAGCGCTTCTTAGTAGTTATTCTTGTCTGAAATGAATGAATGAATCTTATTCTAAGAACATGCACGATCTATCGAAATGGTTTGCAAGTTTTTCTGGAAAAAGGTAGAAGCAGAACGTGGACCTATAACAGTGATTCCCAACCTTTTTTGGCTTGCGGCACACTAAGAAAGAATCAAAATTTTCGCGGCACACTTAATAATAATTTTGCCCTTTTATCTATGTGTCACTATTATTTAATAATATTCTAATTTTAATGGTCTAATTGTCTAATAATACTCTAATGAGTCTAGTCAGTTAGCAGGTAAAATTGAAACGATGCTCCAGAAACGACGATCATAGGCCCTTCTCGCATTTCATCGTCGAATCTAAGAAGTCTCTCCATCTTTTTACACTTGATTTCAGTTCAGGCTGAAAATCTAAATTCACAAAACCACGAAGATACTAAATAATGGCAGAAGAATTTTGACTGCACTTGAACTGATCGAAGGATATGATTTGTGAATGGATTATGGAAAGCCAAAACTCATCCAAATGTTGACCGACAAAATTTGTCGTTATTTTCATAAATCAATGAGCTGTTGTTCATCCTTAGTTGTAAGATTTGTTGTTTCGCCGATTTAATTACGAATGGACTGATTACCCATTCACAATTGTTGATTGCAAAGCGAAAAGAAGTAATGTTGTACTGCTGGTTGTAGGTCCATCAATGCGTTTAGTATTTCAGGTGCAATTGTTTTAAACTGAGATTCATTGACCGTGGGAAACAATCAAGATATCCCTTGAATATCCCTTGCATATCTTAACCTGCTACAACTGACTTAAGTTTTTGATGTTGCAGTGACGTTTTCGGATGGGTTTTTTTTAAAAATAGTTCACAACATATTATTAGAATTTTTCCCGCGGCACACCTGCAAAGTTCTCGCGGCACACCAGTGTGCCGCGGCACACAGGTTGGGAATCACTGAGTCCTATAATGTCGTAGGTTACTATACAAAGCATGCAACCTGTATTCCAGATATTGCGATGACAAACTTGAAGCCTCTGTGCAGCGTGGAAGATCTGCAGGTCGACCGTCAACAGAGGTCAACCAGACAACCTTGAGCGGCGGAGGAATAATATTATGTGGTCAGAAATGGAGACCGAGATCCATAAAGAATCAAAGATCCTTAATATCAGATGGAACATCGTCTGCAAGAACAGATGGACGATTGGAGGAGTGCATGCATGGGAAGACGAACAGGGAGACAGAAGGAAGGACTACTGAGAGTAGCGATGTGCGGATGGAAACAAGCAGGAATGGAAACACTGAGGAAGGCAGAAAAGGGGAAGAGAGGAGCAGTTGGATGGATGGGAAAAAGAACGTATACGGACAGTCATGCAGTGTAGCCTTTACTGGTTGAAGGACGAACGGTAAAACAACGAAGATGCAAACAGGCTAATGGACTGAGGGAGTGTGAGTGAGAGAGCGAGAGACAGATAGACAGACAGAGGGGAGAGACAAACAGAGACATAGACAGAGAGACAGAGAGAGAGGCAGAGAGACAGAGAGACAGAGAGACAGAGAGACAGAGAGACAGAGACAGAGATAGAGATATGAGACAGGCAGGCAAACAGACAGACAGAGACAGAGACAAACAGACAGACAGAGAGACAGAGACAGACAGAGACAGAAACGGAAGCAGAGACAGACAGAGAGAGACAGAGACAGAGGAGGGAGATACATACAAACAGAGACAGAGACAGACAAGCAGACAGAGACAGAAACAGAGACAGAGAGAGACAGAGACAGAAGCATCGATGGTCATTCGCTGCATGTGATTGTCTGCAAGCACGGAGTCTTGGTCAGTGGCCATGGCTATGGCGGCGACTTAGCAATTCGGCGCACAGGTCTAATCCGTGGAGTGGACGACGATGACGATGGCGATGGAGGAGGAGGTTGTTGAGCGTCGTCGATTGGCCTCTAAGCGGGATTTATCTACTGGTCGCCGTCAGTAATTAGCCTGATTGATGGCAGCGAAAAATTAGCAGCTTCTGCTTTGTGCGATTCGCTGACCGACATACAAGTGTATATATAATATTATATATATACACCGTGGTTCAAAAAAAAGTAAGCCAAATTGTTTTGCCTATATCTCTAACACCTGATGACATATCAAGCTAATATTTTCCAAATATTTAAAGAAGTGGACCAAGAATATGATTCCAAAATTTCGTGAAATAAAGTTGAACGGATAAAAAGATATGAATATTTAAACTTCATATACCGAAATTGCAGTTTACAAGCAATTTTCTGTCAGATACGATCAATTGTTTCCTTATTATCTTCAATGCCTGATGATAAATCATTCTAAAATTTTCCAGATATGTAGAAAATTAAACTAACAATATGACCCCAACTAGGGCCAACAGTATGGTTTGATAATTTAATTAAATAAGATGCGCAAGCCTGGAGGCGCTGGCGCCATTGCAATGGCAACAGCAACGTCGATTATCCTCTGGTCCCGGCCATCCCACACTTCCAACAAGCGTTGCTTCAGATCGTTTATATCATGGATTGTTGTCTGGTAGGCTCGGTCTTGCATCACGTTCCACATTTTTATAGTCAACAGGATTCAAATCTGGGCTGTTCGGAGGTCATAATGTGGGAGAAATTAAGCCTGGCGTCTCTCTTGTCAGCATTTCGATGGTCTCCTTGGTTCTGTGGGTTGGCACTGTTCTGTTGAAAAACAAAGCTGTCTTCTGGGACTAGATTTCTGATTACAGATAGAAGATGTTGTGACAACAGAACATCGCGATAATAGGCTCTATTAAGTTTTACTCCATGATCAATGAAGACTAAATGGGAATGGCCAAGCGTCGAAACCGCAACGGACGCCATAACAGACTTGCTGAAAACTGAAATTTCGGGTGATGACGTTGAAATATCGATATCTTTCTATCCCTTCAAATATATGAAATGATATTTTGGAATCCTATTGTTGGTTCAATTCTCTAAATATTGGTACCGTAAAAGGTTTTTATGATTACTCATCAGACATCAGAGATGTAAGAAAAACAGCTTGGCTTACTTTTTAATGAATTTGACAGAAAATTGCTTGTAAACTGCAATTTCGGTATATGAAGTTTAAATATTCATATCTTTTTATCCGTTCAACTTTATCTCATGAAATTTTTGAATCATATTTTTGGTCCACTTCTCTAAATATTTGAAAAATTGTGGCTTGATATGTCATCAGATATTAGAGATATATGCAAAACAATTTGGCTTACTTTTTTTTGAACCACGGTGTATATATAAACATACGTGTATAAATATGTAAATATAATTATATATATATATATATTCCACCACAGAGACACATGCAAGCATACAAGCGAACTGGAAAACACGCAGATACAAATAGGGCTTTTATAGGCCTACAATGCCCTACATACATACATATATACATATATATATATATGCATATATACACACTCACATATAATGCTTACACATAGCCTATACACGTGACGATACACACATGGTTACATAATATACATATATATATATTATATATGCGTTATATACCATATTTTACGGCAGTCTCAAGAGAACGATGATGAGGCCAATATATATATATATATATATATAATATACGTTTCAGCTATTGTATATATATATACCTGGATGCATGTGAAAAAAAGACGCAAAACCGATTGCTCTTCTTAAGAGCACGTTATATAGGAATAGGAAGATCGCCGTATTATATATATATAATATATATATATTTATATGTCGTATATATATATATATAATACATGCTCTCATCCATCGACGACTGTCTAGAAAAGAGTCTTATGGGCAATCCGCGCTGCTGCAGTGAACAGGTGCATGGTTGGCTATCATAGGCCGATAAGTGGCTAATGGTTCTCAAAGATGACAACATATTATTATTTGCCAAACGGTTTAGACGCGAGCTGCAATTAATAAGGGAGGATGCTTTTGCCGCTGCATGCATGCAGCTCCTTGGCTCCGAGAGATTTGTGTTTGCACTGCGCTTCTAGCAGATCTTGAGAGTAAGAGCTGCCACTCATCGTGCAATCTGTAGCTATATAAAGAGGCTGTGGTGGGAAAAAAACCGTGGACAGTATCCCAACTCAATGAGTGGAGAGGATTGTCTGATCAAAATATGATGGAAAGGTTTCCCCAAGCCTTTACAAATTGAAGGCTGCTGTCATGGGGCGTGAAAGATCAGATATACATGTACATAAGAAAATTACATATGTATAATTATATATGGGGCGGTAATTAAGAGACAGGTGCGTCTTGTATTCCCAGCTAAAATTTGGCCCACGCTGGAGTAGCGGTTTAATACGGTAATCATGAGACAAGCGCAACGTTTTTTTCTGCGAGTAAGGCTATACTTCTAATCTAGGGCAACTAAATTGCACCTGTCTCATAAATGGTCTTTCGTTCACAATTTATTGTATTGTATTATATAGAGTCCATTATAAATTATTGTTTTGTTCGAGGGAAGTAGTCACCCATATGAGTCAGTTAGCAAGCGTCCTTGATAATTTCTTGCATCTGCTCCAACTCATTTCCTTTCAGTCTTCTTCATTCTTCCTGCATATAGTAAATAGCTCTTCCTTTACTTCTGAAAATGAGTTGAATAATTTACCTGTCCGCCTGCATTCACGTTTCACGCCTGAGACAAAGAATTAAACAAAAAACGACTTATGCATGCATGCGGCAATTCGTGTTTAATTAACACAGCTGGCGGTATTTATGCGCTATTATACTAATCATCATCTTGCAGCGGAATACCGGTAGCGGATAAAATGAAAACGGCCTCATTTTTCTAGGCTATCTCTCCGCGATTTGTTCTAAGGTTTCATTACGATTTTTCTGTCCATACAATCGCCTGAAGGCAGTAGAATCATATTAGCTAAGTGATTACTAATCTGTCAAGGGGCGACATGCAGAGGGCACGCGGAGTCGAATTCCCTGCTTCGCAGATCACGTGATGTAGCTTCAGGGAAAATTGCATGAGAGTCACCTTCGCTGAAACTATACTTCAAGAAAAGAAACTTCAATCTTTAAGAGTTTTCTCTGATTAGCTTAGACTCATAGTGTGTATACATATATTATACATGCTCCATGCATATCCTCGAGGAACAGGAGGAGATGGAGAAAACTTGTTCATGAAGCGACCAACCTTCGGAGCGAGGATGGTTGACGACAAGACAAGACATATCCTTGGCAAACAGCTGCAGCTAAGGATGTCCGGATAGTAATTGTTTTCGTAAATTAATATAGCGCCACGTCAATGGAAACTTCTTGCATGGAGGCGCACCCGACTTGACAATACCTTCCGCAATAAAAAAAATGAATGGTTTTCAAACGCATACAGTAAATGGACAAGCAAGGATGTTTTGAAAGCCCGCGAGAAATAATAAGTTTTGACGCTAACGAGATTGAGCGCAAGGAATTTTATTTATCTTAGACCAACGTACATGGCATTACTAAACAGTTCAACGACTCAAGTGAAATTGACAAGTGTAGTTCAGGATTTAACTGAAGGTTTATACACACCACGCCCTATAATCCTTTAACGCTATTTTTCAAATTCAAACTACCAACTATAAGTACACGCGACAGAATACCAATACCGTTACAAGGTATATACTTTCGCGCTCTTTCAACGTTGCATTTGTAGTAGCTCTCAGATAGTCTTACTTGCCCAAACAGTATGGTATACTGTTTTGTATATATTATGTGCATCTGTTATAGCGCCCCTTCATGCTCTAACTACTCAGAGGCGCTCCCGAACACAGAGCGGACACTGCATCGGGGTTTCACGCCGAAACGCTGAGCAATTATTGTGAGCGAAGGACTTGCCCAAGGCCCTTACGCGGCGAGGTGGATTCGAACCTCGAACCATTCGGCTCCAAGGCAACGACGCCACCACTACACCACCGCGCCCCACATTGAGCAGATTGCAGATTCGTCAAGTGTTCAGACTGATCTATGGACGGTTCTGCGACACAAGCAACATAGAATCAACGATCCCCAAGCGAGCACCCACATGATGAATTGTCCGCAAGTAGACATCGCACAACCTACCATCCATACCCCGACCACTACCCCACCCCACCCCCACCCCCTCCACCCCACCCCATTGCCTTCTATGCCACTAGATGTGCATTCAACAGATGCGCACCCGGTAACCACTGCAAAGCACGTGATAAAAGTACAGTCAATTTGTGAGACAAACAACGAAAAACCTCGACGACTCGTCAACGTGTAAGCTTATACATGTACATGTACATGTACGTCGTAAAAATTCCTATAAAAATCGCGCTCTAAACTATTGCTGACCTTGACATGCATGCATGCATGTAACATGGCACATCACCCTCACATTATACACACACTCTCACAGTCACGTGTATATATATATATAATGCGTAGCCTTATGTCTAATTATATACACACATATTGTTATTTGAGATCTGGGGACGTCAACCTTGATTTAAGGTGTACACACCAGTTCCGTTTATCTGGCTATAGTTTCGGCTACTATTCTTATCTCTTGTTCTTGGTAGAATAAAACAGCAGAAGATCTCAAGCTTAATTCCGTCTCTCCATCCTTCTTTCCACCTCTTCTTCCAAGTCGTGCACGTTTTTTATCCTGTTCTTTTCTATAATTCCATCGCTTCTTCTTCTCTTCTCTTCTCTTCTCTTTTCCTGTTTTCCTTCTCCTCTTCGTCCTTGTTTTGATCCACCGTCCTTCTGTCCTCATCTGTCTTCCTCCTTCATCTTCATCTCCTCATTTTCCTCCTCCTCCTCCTCCTCCTCCTCCTCCTCCTCCTCCTCCTGCTTTCTCTGTCTACCTTTCTCATCCCCTATATGTATCCTCCCCACTCTTCCTCTGTTCTATCTTCATGCCTTCCTTCATCGTCGTTTCCCTTTCCCTTCCTCCTCATTCCCATCCTATCCATTTTCATCTCCTCTTCCTCTCTTCCTCTCTTCTGTTGTTCACCGTCGTGATGCGTAACCTATGTCTGGTGCTCGGCGACCAGATAAGAAGGCAATTATTATGATTATTTTCGGGAAAAGGAAACGAAGGAAGAGACGAGGAAAATGACGAGAACAAGACCAATGACAAGACCAATAAACAAGGAAATTACAATGGAAAGCAAGCACACTGACAAACATGTACAATGACAAGAGGAGCATGCAGGACAGAAATAATAGAAAGACATGGATGAGGTCTTAACTTTGCGAGGACACGATCAAGGACAACGAAGAAATACGAAGAAGAGGAGGAGGAGGAGGAGAAGGAGGAGGAGGAAGATTAGGAGGAGGAGCAGGATGATGATGATTATGATGATGATGATGATGATGATGATGATGATGATGATGATGATGATGATGATGATGATGATGATGATGATGATGATGACGACGACGACGACGATGACGATGACGATGACGACAATTATTGTGATGATGATGATGAAGATGATGATGATGATGATGATGATGATGATGATGATGATGATGATGATGATGATGATGATTATTGTGATAAACTCCTTGTGATCACCTCCTCCTATCAGTCTCTTCGGAAGCTTCTTCGTATAAGTTCGTGGTAGCATAGGCCTATCCCTAGATAACTGTGTCATTAGCTAAATGGCTAGGTAAAGAATCTACAGACTTTCACTGTTTTGTAACCAACAACGACGACGTGTTTAAGTCTTCTTATTATACTCCAAAATCCGATGTAAAGTAAAACGATCAGCAACAACACAACAATGACTACACTTGCGTTATCATAACAACTACACGACTACTACCTTCATCAGTCTACTCTATCGCAACTCAACAACAACTATTACAGCCTATCTCAACGGCTCTCAACACACAACACTTCTTCTTCACTTCCACTCCCTCCTTGTACACTCAACGTACGCTCGTCTAGACATCACGCGCTGTCCAGACAATCACCTGTCCAGACGCCGCGCGCCAATTTGCAGTTGGCCTACCTGCGTCGCTGTACGACAATCGTCGTGCACTGATTAAATTAGCTTACATTACCTCCTTCCTTTCTTTTGAAGAGAGCTAATTAATCTTAAAAATTAGCGAACGTATAATGCTTAAACTAAATACAAACAATTCCTATACTAAATGCAATCACAAAATATCTTATACTACAATCTCGATAAGCAGTCCGCTACTACATTCAGCTTTCCCTTCTTATAGTTCAACAGAATGTCAAAATTTTGCAATGATAAAGACCATCGGACTAACTTAGCAGACTTCGACATTGACTCAGTCAAATAAACTAAAGGATTATGGTCAGTGAACACATTAATCTTGGAACCAATAATGATTTCTATCAATTTGTTTAAAGCCCATATGATTGCATAGGCTTCCTTCTCAATCGTCGCCCATCTCCTCTGGGTATCTGTCAGCTTCTGACTGATAAATGAAACGGGACGTTCTATCCCCTCATCGTCCGCTTGTGACAGCACAGCCCCCACAGCAAAATCACTACTATCACAGTACAAATTAAATGGTTTGCCAACCTCGAACATGTATAAAATCACATTTGATAAAACAATTTCTTTAAGAGAATCAAAAGACTTCTGGTGGTCCTCAGTCCAAACAATGTTCTCAGGTGTCTGCTTGCTAGTTAAATCTGTTAATGGTTTAGCAATTTCAGCAAAATTACGAATAAATTGTCTGTAGAAACCAAAAAATCCTAACACTTGCTTCACTTGCTTCTTCGTTTCAGGGTTTTTTAAATTAATCAAACTGTCAATCCTATCTGGATTCATCATCTTCTTCCCTGATCCTATGAGGTGACCGATGAATTTCACCTCACTCTTACCAAACACACATTTCTTCAAGTTCAAGGTTACATTATGCAGTCTTATTTGTTTCAAAAACAATTCTAAATGTTTCAAATGAATGTTCCAATCATCAGAATGTACTGCAATGTCATCAACATAGGGTTCAGTAAATGCATTAATCGGTTGCAAAATCATGTTTATTGCTTTTACAAAAGTCCGTCCAGAGTTAATCATGCCAAAAGGGACACGTGTAAATTCGTACAGTCCATTATGGGTAACGAATGCGGTTTTCCATTGGTCGGATTTCTTCACAGGACAAGTCCAGTAAGCACTACGACAGTCCAAGACGGAAATAAACTTGGATTTCCCGACTTTGCTCAGCACGTCGTTGACGATCGGCATGGGATATCGACAATTTTCAGTATATGAATTCACGTACCTGTAGTCGCACGCGAGTCTCAAGGATCCGTCCTTCTTCTTGACGATGACCAGCGGACTTGCCATTCTGCTCGACGACGGTTGTATGATGTTTGCTTTCAGCATCTCTTGTATTTGTTTGTCCACTTCTGCGCGGTATATCAGCGGTATTCGATAAGCCATGAACTCTTTCTCTCGAAAGTCCGGTCTCAGCACCACTTCGTGTTCTACCAATGTACATAATCCAGGTTTGTCCGAAAATCTGTCTGCATAACGGTTCAGTACATCCAGTAGCTGTTTCTGTTGCTCGCACGTAAGATGTCCGATCTGTTCATAGTCCAATTGCAGCGATTTCTGTGTCGTCTCTGCATGGTCTTCTTTCAATGGTAGCTCTACCACTGATCCGAATTCGTCGTCCTCTTCCACGATGAGACCACACGATAATGTTCTTGCGATGAACTTCCTCATTTTGTTGGCATGGACGATTCGTCGGCCGTTTTCATTCATGTCCACCAGATACGAATACTTGGATCTTCTTTGTAGCACTGTACATGGACCATGCCATCGTGAGATCAATTTATTGGTTGACGTTGGATACAGGACGATGACGTTTTCTCCTGGTTCGAATTCTTTATCCTTGGCCCTCTTGTTGTATTGACTGGCGTATTGTTTTTGCTTTTCCTCTGCACAATTCTCAGCAAATATCAAAGCTTTCTCCATGTCTGCTCTTAAGTTCTTCAGGTACTTTGCTGGTTGTACTCCAATGTTTGGCGGTAGATTTATTTCTTTGGTCCAGCTTTCCTTTAAGATAGTTAATGGTCCTCTTGGCATTTTTCCATACACCAGCAGATATGGTGCCACTCCTGTCGTTGCGTTAGGAACTTCTCTCAATGCCCATACGGTAAACGGAATGATTTTATGCCACTGTCTTGGATTTTCCACAATGACATGATGTACCATCTTCTTGAACGTCTGGTTCCATCTCTCAACTAATCCGGCTGCCTCTGGATGCCCCGGTGAATCGAATCGTGGACAGCATCCCATCAATTTCAAAAATTCTCTTGTGAGACTGGCTGTAAAATTTGTGCCTCTGTCGCTGGTGATCACAGACGGCACCCCCACGTCAATGAATAGCTTCATCAAAGCTTCGCACACAGCCTTAGCAGTCAATGACTTCAGCAAAAAGATTGTCGGCCATCTTGTACATGAATCCACTATGCACAAGCAATACTTATGCCCAGCTGCTGACTTCGGTTCTATTGGGCCTACCACGTCCATAGTCATCCGTCGGAATGGAACATCTTCCCTTGGAATTGGTGTAATCGGCACTCGATCCATCACCAAACTTCGTGCCTTCAGCTGACACTTCTCACAGGACTTACAAAATTTCACCACGTCTCGACGCATCTTTGGCCAGACAAAGGACAACTTGATTCTCTCTCGTGTCTTCTCTTCTCCCAAGTGTCCGCCAAATACTGACTCGTGAGCTAATTCCATTACTTGAATTCTTCTCTCTTTCGGTAACACCAACTGGTACACTAGCTGATCCAGCATTTGATGTTTCTTATACATCAATCCATTCACCACGCTAAACTCTGATCCTTTGTCTTCAGCGATCCTCCACCACGATTTCAGTGACTCGTCATTTCTCTGCTGCTCCTCGAATTTCTTCGCATCTTCCAGCTGTCTTTCATCGTTCGAATTCTCTGTGAACAAGTCCCTCATACTTGTCTCCAGTTCAGCGTCGCTTCCGGAATCTTCACTATCATTTCGTTCACATGCAGCCATCTCTTCTTCAGTTTCATCGTTCTCAGATGTTGTTCTTTCGTCATCATGAATGCTGAGTTCATCTTCGCTGTCCATGTCATCTTCTTGCGAACTTTCGTTTATCGTTTCATCTTCTCCGCCTTCGACTTCTGCTCTCCGACTTTGTGCTCTTGTAGTCACATTCGCTTGTAGTTCCCTTTGCAATACACTCACTGGTGGAATCTCTTTCAATTCTGCAATTATCTCCGGATGTAGCAAGAACTTTTCTCTGTTTTCTTTGCACAGATCCGCTGGAATGCTGGCACACACTAAAGTTAAATATGGCGCGATATTTATTGTCCTGTCCTCTGTAGCTGCTCCTTCGTTACGATCGCTCATCCGCACTTCGATTTACACCAACTTAGCTGGAATCGGCTCTCCAGCTACACATTGCAAATGAACTCTGCCGATTTCTTCTACTGTCGTTCCTTTCAGTAGTTCCTCGTTGATTACTGGTATCTCGGTCCCCGAGTCAATCAACGCCTCGACTTGCACAGGCTGCCCATCAGTCCCACGTATCTCCACATTTACATGCTGCAACGATATCTTCTTTATGCGTTGACACTCCTCTTTACTTTTTGTTTCTCGACAAATTTCTGCAATGGAAGTAGTCTTTATCGCTTCTTTCTGTATGGTGAACTGCGGCGTACATTTCATTACCGACTTCACTTCTGTTTCACGATCGTCCGATTCTTCAAACTGGTCTGGTGCATTCATCACTTGTATCTGGTTTACTCGAAGATTTTCTGCACTTCTGCTAAAGTTCTTCCTCAGATTTGCCGCTCCTGGTGCTTGGCAATGTTTTATTAGGTGTTTGTCAGAATGACAGTTGTGGCAACGTTTCTTTATAAAACTTCTTTGCTCATTGTTCTCCCACTTGTTGTACGGCGTGTATGACGCATTACTTTCTGTTGGGCGTCCCAGCGGCGGAGTTCGATTGTAGGCTTGTCTGTCCCACGTTGACTCTTTCTTATCTTGCCAATACTACTTTCCAGAAAAATTATCTTTCTTTGCATCATTACTCTTGGCTTGGTATCCGGTGTCTTTGCTATCCTTGTTCCACTTGGGTTGCTTTGGACTATTGCCCCATGCTTCGTATTTCGGTTTGTCTTGGAACATCACACCAATCCGATTGTTTACATGTATGTCTGCGAGGTCTGCAACATTACTAGCTTCCAAGCATTCTGTGCCCTCTTTTGCTAAGACAAACTGTAGTGGACCTGGTGGTAAACATTCTTTCAGCTTATCCGCCACTAACAAATCAAACAGCTTCTCGTAGTCTTTGTCCACTCGTCTACTTCGGACATAATAATTCAACAGGTTCTTCAGCCTAGCCGTGAACATCGTATAGGTTTCTTCGGCTGTCTTCTTGGCATCTGCAAACCTTGACCTGTACTCACGAGCTGTTAACTTGAATTCCTTCAACAAATGCTCTTTCACTGCATCGTATTTATCTAAATTCTCAAATGACAATCGATTCAATACCGTTCGCGCTCTCGGGGTCATCAATGGCAACAACAATTTCACCCAGTACTGCTTTTCCACAGCGAAGCTATTGAATGCATTTTCCACTGTTTCAAAATATAATGGCACTTCCATCATATCATACGGCATCTTCGGTAACACGTGCTTCATTGCATCACCTATCTTCTTAATCTTTGACACCATTGTCTCACTTTCTCTAAGCCTATTTTGTTCTGATTCCTCACGGATTCTTCTATCGTCTTCGTCTTTCTTCCTCAGTCTATTTTGATCTTCTATCCTACGCAGTTCTTCTTGTTCAATCTTCTGCTGCAACAGTTCTAACTGCTTTCTGCGTTCTTCTTTTTCAATAGCCATCTCATGGAGTTGAGCTTCCTTAATAGCAAGTTTCTTTTGTTCCAATTGCATCTGTTCTTCTCTTTCTCTTTCTGCTTTTTCCAAATTGTCTTTTTCGGCTTGGAATTCTTCCTGTCGAATCTCTTCGGCTCTTTGCAGTTCTTGTAAACGCAACTTTTCCTTTTCTTCCTCACGAGCCTTTTTGTCTTCGATCTGCTGTCTCCGTATTTCTTCATCGCTTCTCCTTGCTTTTTCATATTCTATCATTAACTCCATCCTTCTTCGTTCTGAATCGTCACGATCTATTTTCATTTGTTGTAACTGAAGCTGGAACTGTTGCTTCTGCATGTCTATCTCTTGTTGTCTTATCCTTTCTAATTTTTCTGCTCTTTCCGCTCGTTGCTCCTCTTTCTGCTTCTCTTCTTGTCTACTCATCATCATGAATTGTAGCAACGCCTCTATAGACATCGGTGCCTGAGGTTTCTCAACCGGCTTTTCTTTAGCGCCTCCAACAGCACCTTCTTCTTCTTCTTCTTTCTTAGCCCAAACCTCGGCTAAATTTCTCATCAATTCTTCCCTCGACATCTGTTCGACTTCTTCTGCGTCTACGCCTGCTTCAATTAATAATTTTACTAGTCTCTCCGAAGACATCTTTTTAATAGCTGCTTGCTTTTGCTCCGTAAGTTTCTCCATCTTACTTCTTTACTTTACAGATGCTCGATAAAATAGTAGGCTACTCTTCAAATGTTTGCAATTGACTGACTTCAATTCTTTATGCACACTTCAATAGACAAGCAAGTTTTTCTACCTTGTAGTCGTTGTGTTGTCGTTTCTCACTGACGTACGGATGTTCGATGTATCGTTGCTTCTCCCGAGTGCTCGGCTCCTCGATAAATTCACAGCGTCCGTTCCTCCGCAACGTCTGTTGATTGGATAGAATCCCTCCGTTCGTAACTTGGCACGTAGACCCGCCGTTCGTAACTAGGATCGTTCTCCTGCAACTTGGATCGTTATCTCACCGCAACAAAACCAAATGTGATAAACTTCTTGTGATCACCTCCTCCTATCAGTCTCTTCGGAAGCTTCTTCGTATAAGTTCGTGGTAGCATAGGCCTATCCCTAGATAACTGTTTCATTAGCTAAATGGCTAGGTAAAGAATCTACAGACTTTCACTGTTTTGTAACCAACAACGACGACGTGTTTAAGTCTTCTTATTATACTCCAAAATCCGATGTAAAGTAAAACGATCAGCAACAACACAACAATGACTACACTTGCGTTATCATAACAACTACACGACTACTACCTTCATCAGTCTACTCTATCGCAACTCAACAACAACTATTACAGCCTATCTCAACGGCTCTCAACACACAACACTTCTTCTTCACTTCCACTCCCTCCTTGTACACTCAACGTACGCTCGTCTAGACATCACGCGCTGTCCAGACAATCACCTGTCCAGACGCCGCGCGCCAATTTGCAGTTGGCCTACCTGCGTCGCTGTACGACAATCGTCGTGCACTGATTAAATTAGCTTACATTATGATGATGATGATGACAACGACGACGACGACGACGAAGAAGAAGAAGAATAAGAAAGAAGAAGAAGAAGAAGAAGAATAAGAAGAAGAAGAAGAAGAGAAAGAAGAAGAAGAATGTGTCATGGACGTATTGAAGAACCAACGTGTATCAGGTGAAATAATAGTGTAGTGAGCTGAAGGTGACTGTGTTGTATAATTATAGGCGTAAAGAGTTTTAGACGGTGTTGTAATCGATAGGGTATTGTTAGTTGGTGAAGTTGAATGCTATCACTGCTATATATGTAGGTTAATTGGTGCAAGATGTTGGCAACGGATGGACAGCAGAGCCATTCTCTTGTATACGTACAACTACGTACATGTACAGAAATTCATTTCCAGCAGACTCACGATTTGCTTACTTCCTCCGACCGTTGCTCTGACTTTTATGAAAAGAAATTACCGTCTTAAGTCTCTGGCGACATCTATCGCCCAAAAGACGTCGTCGAATGGGAGTGGCAGCTGGATTGACTGCTGCTTACGATGGACTTAGCATGACTTCACCGCCGACGCGCATGCGCACCAACGCACGCATGCGCACCGAACGCGCTCTTGTTTCTATTGATCCTTGTACGTTCTCTCCATCAGACCTTCCTTAGTTCTGTCTGTCTCAAGGCCGTAGCCAGGATTTTATTTCGGGGGGTGTTTCTTCGTCGGAAAAATTTTTACGACCTTTTTTCCATTTTCATCGCCAAAATTTCTGACGACTTTTGTTTTAGCCATCAGATCAAAAATTCATCTCATTTTCCTTAAATTAATTATTTTTTCTTTATGTGCTAGCGAATGCATTCTATTATTTCATTTCGTCGGGGGGGGGGGGGCGTTTCATGGTTTTTTGTCATGGTTTTTCTTCACGAGCTAGTAAATGCAATAGATTTTTTCTGCATTTTCCACTTCGGGGGGTGTTCAAACACCCAAAACAACCCCCTGTCTACGGCTTCTGTCTGTCTGTATGTCTGTCTCTCTCTGTCTGTCTGTCTGTCTGTCTGTCTGTCTGTCTGTCTGTCTGTCTGTCTGTCTGTCTGTCTGTCTGTCTGTCTGTACATTTGTCTGTCTGTCTGTCTGTCTGTCTGTCTGTCCATATATATATATATATATCTATATAAATAAAAATGAAACTTTGCGATCCTGCGGTCACGATCACGCCGAAACTGACGCATCAAATGTTTTTAAAATTTACCAAAACCTTCCATTCCGATACCGCAAGGTCACGACATTTCTTTTCCCGAAAAAAACCCAATCGTTTCCACAAAAAGTGAACTTTGCAATCCGTTCGCCCGCCATTTGCAATTTGAACGAAACGGCACGTTTCCAAAATTTCAGAATCGTCTTTACCCGAAACAAAGTGACTAAGCATTAATGAGTGCGCGTCCCCTGACGTCATAAGCGACTCGATAAATAATTACGTTACGGCCTTCAAAAATTCTTGGGCTCTATCCGCTGTCAGTAAAGGATGGTCTGAGGGACGAAACGAGCGGAGTCGGAGGTGGACGGAGCGGAGGGGAAGAGGGAGGGGGATGGGGAAGGGGAGGAGAAGGGGAGGGCAGGGGGAGGGGAGGGGAGGGGAGGGGAGGGGAGGGGAGGGGAGGGGAGGGGAGGGGAGGGGAGGGGAGGGGAGGGGAGGGGAGGGGAGGGGAGGGGAGGGGAGGGGAGGGGAGGGGAGGGGAGGGGAGGGGAGGGGAGGGGAGGGGAGGGGAGGGGAGGGGAGGGGAGGGGAGGGGAGGGGAGGGGAGGGGAGGGGAGGGGAGGGGAGGGGAGGGGAGGGGAGGGGAGGGGAGGGGAGGGGAGGGGAGGGGAGGGGGAGGCGGAGGGGAGGCGGAGGGGAGGTGGAGGGGATAATAGAGAGGGAGGGGGAGGGGCGGGGGAGGGGAAGGGGGAGGAGAGGGGGGTCTTTTCTGCCCCAGCAACGCGTGGCTGGGTACAGCTAGTATATATATATATATATATCATTCTTCAACTCCGGCTACTTCTATTCATCCTCCATCCGTCAACGATGCGAATTCTCCTTTTAAAAATGCAATTCTTTTTGCAGTCTGGACCGAGATATTTCGCTTTAAGCTGCAGTTCAATCTTCTGAGTTCTCTATCAGTCTTCTCGCATCTGAACTTCGTCGTCTGTTTCTTCTTCTCACTCTGCATCTTTTAATTAAACTCCCATCACAATATTATTATTATTATTATTATTATTATTATTATTATTATTATTATTATTATTATTATTATTCTTGTAACTAACTGACCAAAACTCAATCTTGATCACACTCGACGACGAAACCCTTGATATAATTATCTGACCCCATACTTGGGTCACATTCAAATCTGCAGTAAATTCATTCATCGTTTCCGCTATTCGTATCGTCCTTTTTCTGACCGTTCTTCCTTTCGTCACTCCTATACCACCTTCCGTTTCAAACGCCATTCCTAGTTTCTCCATCTTTCCGAAGAACAACCTTCTTTCAAACCGTATACTTCTTTTAAAAAAACAAGTCAAACCGTTCGGTCTTAAATTCTCTCTTCAATCCGTTCTCTCATCCGTTCTTTCAATCTTCCCTCGTCCTTCCCCGTCTGTTCGTCCTTCAATCTGTCCTGCCTTCCATGCACCGTCCTCACTCTTCATTAATCTGCTTGTCAATTCGTTCAACCAGCAAACCATTCATCCTTCTGCATGTCCGTCCGTCCGTCCGTCCGTCCGTCCGTCCGTGTATTCATTCGTCTGGTAAAATGTGTCTAAACGCCAGTTTCCTTCCTTCTTCCCGTTCACTTCCCTCTTCCTGCCAAAGCTCTTTGTACCTTGCCGCCCTGTTACGCTCTCCCTTTCGGGCTCGACCAATCCCTCACACCCCTCGCCCTATCACCCCTCAAACGACAACGATGCCGCCGCCGCCGTGTTTTCAATTTCCAACAGCGATCAGTACAATCGGATTTCTCGTTCAGTCGCCTTTTCACAAGACGTAGTCGCTGTCGTTTAGTCATCACACAACACGACTGATCATCCCACCCACCCACCCCCATGCAGCAGCAGCCTCCGTATCTGTCTCTAATCCTCCGCTGCCTCCGTCGCCGACTCCTTCTGCTTCTCTCAACCACCGCAGCAGCCAAACTCATGATGGATGAAACGCATCCCCTAATTTGGCACCGCTATCAGAAACAGGGTCCGTTTCCATCCTCTGCGGACCCACCCCCATTCCGCTTTCTCCAGCCCTCTCCTGCTCCTCCCTACCCTCTTTCAACCCATCTTACCCTCATCCAACCCTCTAATATGACTCTTCTCGCCTACCACCGGCGCACACATCTGACCGTGTCGATAGTGTCGCGTCCCGCCACCTATCGGACGCCCGTTGTCATTACGCAAGATGATTTATCGCCGGTATTTGTACAAGGTCCGGCATAATTTCATTACGGCGCGGTGGTCCACCATCATCGGATCTAAATTCCCGTCGTCCGCGAATATAATTCCCGATTCTTCGCACAAGTGTCGTATTAGATCGCGTAATGTATCAGAGCGTAATGCACGGTAATCGAGCATTTTGTTAAGGAACAATTTCTACACTAAAGGAACCGTGCGATATTTATAGAAACGACAAGAAAAACAGGCAATGACTTTGTGATTAGTTCGCTTCACTTGGGAGGTGTTTTCCGAAACCACTCTTGTGTATATACATGTAGATGCAAAATCAACGGTCAAGAGTTTTGGTCCTGCTGTGACGAAATCTGACAAGCAATAAATAGGCCTATACGAGAACAGAGAAGTTCATTAGACAATAGACATGTAGGGCCTACAAGAATACCGTCTGTATATAACGGATGTCACGACCTTAAGTGCTGTAATAATATGCCAACCAAATTTCTTTTCAGCTAGGGTAACGGCCTCTGTTGTCATAGACCCTGGTCAAATCGGATTCATTCTTCTGCAATGAATGCTGCCAACAGGATCCTTACGACACCGAGACATCAGCTGCAGAGTTGTTCACGCCATAATACAGCGCCTCACTTCAAATCCCGCAAGAGTCCAATAATAATTATTGTACCCCACCGTTCGCTCACGAAGTCTCGATCACTGTATAGGCCAGGGCTGTTTTTAAGGAATTTTTTGAACTGCAAAACTTCTTCTTTCCTCTCCCATCAATCCATCATCGATCGTAAATGACTTTCAATCGGAGGATAAAGACCTTTTTGCTATAGTTTTAACTGTACAGAAGTGCTTCCAGAACTGCACATTTTGTGTACAACTGCACGCTAAAAAGGCCCTGCTGATCAAGTTTCATCGCCGCCAACGCGTCATGGTTACATCCTTTTCACTGAGCACTTGCTTTTCTGGTTTTACGCCTCATATATACACCGTGGTTCAAAAAAAAGTAAGCCAAATTGCTTTTCTTATATCTCTAACAACTGATGACATATCAAGCTCAAATTTTCCAAATATTTAGAGAAGTGGGCCAAGAATATGATTCCAAAATTTAATGAAATAAAGTTGAACGGATAAAAAGATATGAATATCTAAACTTCATATACCGAAATTGCAGTTTACAAGCAATTTTCTGCTAGATTCAATAAAAAGTAAGCCAAACTGTTTTTCTTACATCTCTGATGTCTGATGAGCAATCATAAAAACTTTCTTCCAATATTTAGGGAATTCAACCAAGAATAGAATTTCAAAATATCATGTCATAACTTTGAAGGGATAGAAAGATATGGATATTTCAACTTCATCACCCGAAATTTCAGTTTTCAGCAAGTCTGTTATGGTGTCCGTTGCGGTTTCGACGCTTGGCCGTTCCCATTTAGTCTTCATTGACCCTAGAGCCTATTATCGCTTTGTTCTGCTGTCACAACATCTTCTATCTGTAATCAGAAATCTAGTCCCAGAAGACACCTTTGTTTTTCAACAGAACAGCACCAGCCCACAGAACCAAGAAAATCATCAAAATGCTCACAAGAGAGACGCCAAACTTCATTTCTTCCACATTATGGCCTCCGAACAGTCCAGATTTGAATCCTGTAGACTATAAAATGTGGAGCGTGATGCAAGACCGAGCCTACCAGACAACAATCAATGATATAAACGATCTGAAGCAACGCTTGTTGGAAGTGTGGGATGGCCTGGACCAGAGGATAATCGACGTTGCTGTTGCCATTGCAATGGCGCCAGCGCCTCCAGGCTTGCGTGTAAGCAGGAGCATGACATTTTGGGCATCTAATTTAATTAAATTATCAAACCATATTGGGGTCATATTGTTAGTTCAATTCTCTACATATCTGGAAAATTTTAGAATGATTATTCATCAGGCATTGGAGATAATAAGGAAACATTTGATTGAATCTAACAGAAAATTGCTTGTAAACTGAAATTTCGGTATATGAAGTTGAAAGATTCATATCTTTTTATCCTTTCAACTTTATCTCATGAAATTTTGGAATCATATTCTTGGTCCCCTTCTCTAAATATTTGGAAAATTTTAGTTTGATATGTCATCAGGTATTAGAGATATATGCAAAACAATTTGGCTTACTTTTTTTTTGAACCACGGTGTACATATAACTATGTCGGCTTTATCGCCATATAATCTTCATCGTTTCTTCGTCGTCTCAGTACCTTGTCCTATGATCATTATCGAACAGTTCACGTATGCAACCGACAACCCCGTCATTTCCATAATATAATTATATCTTCATCAATACGGTCTAATATCTTCACTTTTATCATTGGACTCCAAACGACAACGTTTTGTTCATTTCAACGTTGAGAGAGAGAGAGAGTAATTTATTAGTTTTTAAATCTTGTTTTGTGTATATAATCTGATAACTGTAGACTTTTATGCTTAAGAAATTTATTAGCATCGTTTATCATTATACTTATGAGCGATGATGTCTTTATTCATGGTATGGCATTCTACATGTATACATAATATCAGTTCGGAATTCTTTATCAGTCCGGCAAAGTCCTGCTTAGTGGACTCGCTGAAGCCATGATTAGCTATGATTACAGGCTTCTAAGTATCTAGATATTTGCACGATATCCTCTCTTGTGCAGGCCTAATTTGCGTTGCTACCGTATATATATATATATATATATATATATATACTGCTTCAAGTAACAGCATCGTTATATAATATACTGGTTCCCTATCATTACACCGAAGTTCATTTCACCGAAGGTCTTTTAGCCGAATTCATCTAACCGAAAATCAATTCGCCGACAATCATCTACGCGATGTTCATTTCACAGAAGTTCATGTGACCGAATTGTCATTTCACAGAATTGTTGTTGAAGTCGCGATTAAAACGTGAACCGTGTACAGCTGAGAATAGCCATTGGGTGACACGTAGAAGGTTCCGTCCTCAAACCAATGCGGTTGGTTATGCAGAAGTTGCAATGCAGCATCGGATGTGAACAAAACCATATCTTCCGATGCCAATCGTAGAAATTCTTGATCAGAACAGGTTTTCCGTAACTTCCTCGGTATTATGTTGAGTGCTTCATCGGCGTTGTCGTCGTCCTCATCGTTAGCTGCCATCACAGCTCGTCTCTTCCGTCTTACAACCTGTGACAAGGCTGCTGTCGATG
>OX243811.1:27990955-28203455 GCA_945859605.1 Lumbricus rubellus
TATACAGTTATTTATATGTACAGTGGCTTTCATCCGGGTCATGATGATTTTTAAGTAAGGGGCATGCACTGCCATGCAGCTAATCTCCTGTCAGAGAATAATTGGAGTCGAGGTCCAACCTTAACTTAAGTGGATTCACAGTTTCATACACGGGCAAGCCCCTCTTCACATATAGGCTATAGCAGGACCGCATTAAGGCTATAGTATACGCGGGCCCGGGTGCTGTGATTATATCCTGCAATGACCCCTTAATTCTGAGAACCAACCGGGTACAGAGAACAAAAAAGATGGGATGGCAATTAGTATACCTCGATAGACAAAAACGTTGAACTGTGTTCATTAATATTAATATTAATAGAAAACAGAGATTCATAAGATACCAGATACGCAACGCATCAAAAAGAATTAAAGGCTCAAATTACGGACACGTAATAAATCCTTCCCTAAATAAAAATCATCTGGTACGGTACTTTTAAATTGGAAAAGATATGTCTGTAGGCCTATAATAATTAATTAAAGAGAATGAACTGATCATAATGAACAATTACTTCTTTTCAAAGACGTCAACGGTTATCGCAGCCATAATTATATACTATAGACCAGCGGTTCCCAACCCGTGGCCCGCGGGCCAAAAGTGGCCCGCGAGGCCTCAAAAAATGACCCGCCAGTCCTCAAAAATGGCCCTCATATCTCAAAGAAATAGCAAAAATATATGAAAAATTGACAATTTGGACAGGATAGAACATATAATTAGTTTCTATTACAAATTATTTTATTTTGACGTCTATAAAATAACATAAAACATTCTATTTTGTATCAATTATAACAATTTTATCTGCTTTCAGTTAATTAAAGTTTAACATTGTGGTCCCCTGAAAGCCCTAATGTTCTTTAACTAAGAAAAAGTAGCCCTCATGTCCTCCAACTTAGAAAAAGTGGCCCCAAAGTCCAAAAAGGTTGGGAACCACTGCTATAGACTTTTATTATTTTATTTATTTATTTAAAAAGTTTAATTATAACCTATAATTTTTTATATTTATATAATTATATATAAAAGACCGGATGGCTGCTTTTTAATTAAAGAAAACTTTCTCCTAACCTTGAAGAAGATGAAGAGACCAGTGACCACGTGTCGCTTCCAAAGTCCTTGCAACAGCTTCTTTAATGCTTCGACGATCCAAGATGATTTCCGCCGCTTGGAAATGTCTGCTGCAATGTACGATATGGAAAACTAAAATTTCGGCAGCGTCACTTCCAAGCAGGCTTTCAAAGCAAACAATAATCACAAATAATTATGGAGCAATCACCACAATCGTTTAGAACAACACAAAAATCCTTCGAACAATCACCACAGTCCTTTGAACCTTTGAAAATAATTAGCTCAACTGTTTGTTCGCAGAATTCAGAACAGTTGTTGTGATGCCCTTCGAACTTCTGCGACTCACGCAAGATGTTTATTTTCGCAAGTTTTTTTCGAGCATCTGCAACATATTAAGCGGCGGGTACTAAGTTCAACCACTGGTACAAAAATGCGTACGCCTGCAACTAACTCACAGATCTAAGAGTTCAGTCGTGTTATAATAATTATGGTGAAGAGTGTTAACATGGTTTTCGTTTCGGCGATATCTCTACCCGGTCTCGTTGCAACGGACAGAAGAGACACCGACCAATTGGCGACCAGCGAAATATGCCACCATGAAATCTAATATGGCCGCTCGATGTCGCTTCACGGGGTTTATGGCTCGCGCGCATGCGCAACCGCAGACGCAACCAAAAGTTCAATTAGACGGCGGCGACGACACTCAGACAATCGCACCAAACCGAGTAAGTTTCTGCTTGCTATAGGATTCGGTGGAAATTGGTTTTCGTTTCCAGCGTTGATAGTAGCCTATTGTTAAGCAACCGGATCGCTTTTACGGTTTGATGTGGAGCAAAGAGCAGTACTGTTCCTGTGCAGAAAACAGCGGTGAGAACGTAGGTATGAAAAAAGAGGGTCGTAGACGGTATATATCTGAAACAGAATCTGAGCAAATACGACAGTACATGTGCAAGACAGAGTGCTTTAAGAACAGACGATATATCAGTTGCTACGAGAAGAAGAAGACAGAAGCTGAGCAGGCAACTTTAATTTCTTTTAAACACGACATTAAAATGACGAAGAAAGAATTAATACAGCATCTGGGAAAAGTCTTCACTCAATTGAGGACAGGGGGAAGCGAACGACTACATTAGAGCAAACTTCAGCATAGCCTACATCTGCGATGTGCAGACGAATTTTGTCAACAAGAGACAAAAATAGCTGAAAAGACAATAGTTGTATAATAATGGATACCAATATTATTGATGTAACATAAGCTAGAGACGACAGTATATGCAGTAGCTAGAGACGACAGTATATACAGTTGAGCAGACGACTTCTATACGCATAGCAGAAGACATTGGACGATCAGAAGACGTCTGCAAGGCAGAAGAGACGACGCCAAAATGTAACCGAGCGGCGGCGGACGAAAAAAGACGCGCGCTTCTCCTACAGTAGTAGCAGCCGATTGTTCAAAGTGACGTCGTCGATTTTGTATTCAGAGCCGACAAGACGACATTCATCGGCAGACGACAGGCGCGCATTAAGTCCGCAGTAATCCCTTTGCCTTAAGACGCAATCCATATCCGCTGGCTGACCATCGTCTGTCTGGCCAGCCGCGTCCTGCCAACCGCTAAACGCCAGCGGCTGAGTTGTCGTCGGCGTAAACCAATTGCTCTCGGCGTAATGGCGCTTCGACTGCTACTGCACGGTATGCTGCTGGTACGTTGACGGTACGTCGACGCTGGTACGTTGATGGTACGTATGTCTGTTTGCGTGATGAACGGTCGATTGGTCGGGTCGGGATGGACACGGATGGATAGATGGATGGATGGATGGATGGGTGGAAGGATGGATGGATAAATTGATGGACGAATAGATGGATGGGTAGACGGATAGAGAGATGGATAATTGAACAGATAGGTAGATGGATAGATGGATAGTTTGATAGATGGATGAATGAAAGGATGGATTGATGGATAAATTGATGTACGAATAGATGGATGAATAGATGGATGGATGGATAGGCGGATAGATGGATAGATGGATGGATGAATGGATTGATGGATGGGTGGGTGGATAGATGGATGAATGGATGGGTGGGTGGGTGGATGGATGGATGTTATATTGATGGATGGGTGAAAATTGCAGGATCTAATGAGAGAATGTGTCTCGTAATGCGCTGAGATGCATATGCAACTGGCCGGCGATCGCTGGACCATAACGGTTCGCGGTCGAGTGAACTGCGTCTCAGGAGACAATCGAGTGTGCTGAACAATGAGCAGCCATATTATTGAAAGGATCGTGACATTGATGTTCTTAAGAAGCACTTTCAATGCTACCGCCTCCGAAGACATCAAATAATTCAAAGGACTTTATATGGCTTCATGAACCTCGGCAACGAAAGTAGGAGACCATCTCGGTGTCGTCATTCAAATTGCACCGCACATCATTGTTCCCTTCAGTAGATCTGTCCAACTCTGGTAATTATACAGGATTAAACTGCGCTACTTTACAGTAAACAAAGCTATAGGCTACACTCCGCGATCGTTTTGAAAGTATAGCCAAGTAAAATACGCACTGCTGCCTTGCGATACAGTACAGCGCAATTGAACGCATACATCATGTGAATACGCTTGTGAATACGCTTGTGAATACGCTTGTGCCCTGCGCCGTTTTGCTTAGCTTTTGAAATTTGAAGTTTGCGACAGCGATTAGATAGCTGTCTCTGTATTCAGATCTAAAAATTAGATATGTTTGTCTTTGAATTAACAATAGAGATTGTCAATTATGTTTTCTAAACTATAGGCCTACATCACTGAAAAGGTGGATTGAACAAAACGGGTGAGGTGACATTCGGATCATTTAGATGAAGATCCATGAGATGACTTCGCCGAGGGATTGCGTTTAGCTCGAGGGACGGCGAGAGACGTCATGAAAGAAGGAAGAGATAGGATTGGGTTTTGTGGGGAAAGACTTATTTGACAATTGAGTGAAGACTTTCAGAGATACTGCAGCAGTGTATACGTTATAAGGTAGTGTTTGTATAGAATGAAAAAGAGGAGGAGGAGGAGTTTGGAAGAACGATTATTAAGATAATGAGTAAGAGGAGAAGGACGGAGAAGATATTGAGGAACACGAGGATGGGGAAGACGACGAAGAGGAAAAAGAGGAGAAGAATGCGGAAAATGAAAGGCTGAAGGAGGAATAAAACGAGGATGTAGATGAGGAAACTCAAAAGGGTGAATGGTTGAAAAGAAAGCTAAATGATGAGGACGAGAAGAAGAATGACGAAGAAGAACATTGATGAAGAAGAAGAATAAAAGGATGTGGAGATGAACAAGAATTAAGACGAGGATAGATGGATGGAAGGATGGATAGATGGATGGTGCGGTAGATGGTATACCCAGAGGGCAAGATGGGGTAGAGAAGGTGAAATTAGAAAATCTGTTCAAAACAGAAGAAGTAGAAAAGAAGAGGAGATGATAAGGGGAACATATGTGCATGTGGGGATCAATTCAATCGGATGACCCCCTTCTTCTTCTCCTACTTCACCGTGGAGACGCCTGCTGACAGAGGAGGCGGAATAAGAACAGGATTCATTAGGCGCAGGAAATTGGACATTGATAGCCACCCGGTCTCCTACAAACGAGTCCCTTCAATTCCTGATGATACTAGCGCCATCTGGAGAAGACAACACGGATGTAAGGACGGGAAACGATTGGCGCAGAAGGGGTTGAGTTGGAAAAGAAGGAGAAGGTGGAAAAGCAGAAGAAGGAAAGGCGAATGAAGAGGAGACGAATTAAGGAGGAGAGGTTGATCAAACCCAAACATTTGTAAAACCTATACCAACTTTGATATTTGGCGGTGGTGAATGGATGGATGGATGGATGGTTGGATGGATGGATGGATCGATGGATGGACGGATGGATGGATAGAATAGGCTGGGTCCATCGTTTAATGGCGACTCATGACAACAAGTGCCACTGAAATATGTTTGGCATGTTGTAGTTATCGATCGTGATGCATGGTAGAGGTTGTGGTGTGAGTTATCATGATGGTGTTGTTGTCTTGGTATATAGTGCGGTGGTTTTACTCTTGGTGATGGTGGTAGTGATAGTGGTGGTCAGAGTTGGTTGTGGTCATAGTGGTCTTGGTGGTGGTAGTAGTGATCTTGGTGTTGACTGTCTTGGTGGTGGTGGTCTTGGTGGTGATCATTAGTCTTGATGGTACATACAGTTTTGCCTGTGGTAGGCCTAATGATGATGGTGTTGGTGGTCTTTGTGGTCGTGCTGAGCCAGAGGTCGTGGTGATATCTGACGTGGTATTGCATGGCCATGGTGGTCCAATACTGGCATAGTCGTTCCAGTGGTGTAAATAGTTTGGAGATTGCGACGGCAGTTATGGAAATGCTTATGACAGGCTGATTAATTCGATCACTGATTGCATATTGGATGAAGATTGGTTGGTCGTATGGATGGTTTGATTGACTGATTGATCGAGTGACTGATCGTTTAGTAATTTTAGTTTATTAATTTCTATGCATAACATAATCGAAACATTTAAAACATCTAAGCTGCTCAATTTAATTGTTTTTCAACTGCGTCGTTCTGAGTTCAAAATGTTCGTTCGGTTGTGAGTCATAATAAATGCAATTCAACAAATGATCCTCTGCTTTAATCGTCCATCTTCTTGGTATGCATCTGCTGCTATTCTTTAATTGAACATTGTTGATTGGTGTCCTATTTTGTACTGTGACAATACAATCTATAATCTACGCATGCAATTCATAACCTCCTCCTCATTTTCTTTCCTTAAAACTTATTTCTTCTCTCGTAGCCTTGCGCACTAGTTCAAAATGTTCGTTCGGTTGTGAGTCATGATAAATGCAATTCAACGACTGAAGCTCTGCTTTAATCGTCGTCTATCTTCTCCGTATTCATCTGCTGCTATTCTTTAACTGACCATTGTTCATTGCTGTCCTATTTTGCACTGTGACCATAAGACTTACAATCTACGCATGCAATTCATAACCGTTTTGCAGAATCACACTCGAAAACTAGAGATGAATCAGTCGCCAGAGATCTGCCTTTGTGGGCTAACAATTCGCTAGAGACCGACACTATATAGTACTTCTCCTATGGCTGCTATGACTATTGAATTGTAATTGTAATCCTAAATTAATATATCGCCGCTTCAAGAGAAACTGCTCAGAGGCGCTCCCGGCCAGACACGAAATCACATTCAAAGATGTTGGCATTTAAACGCTTGCAAAAAGGGGCAAAAAAAGATAAAGACGTTCATTGCGGAGACTATAGATTTTAACTGATTTAATCCGTGAATGTGTTAAGCCCGCATAGATAGCACTACTTGTGCAATTAAACGCATGCATTAGAGTTGTGGCGGCTTTAGTTGTAAACGAGCAAAGCATCGAGCTAATCTGACTAAGATGACGGAAGCAGCACGCACAGTGTCAGACAAAGACATGCCAGGAAAGCTGCAATGCTGCAGACCTTGCAGATCGACTGAATGCTGCTAGGACACGGTTGATGCAGTTCCATTAACAACAACTGAAGTGAAATAAGCCTAAGCTGGACATAACTAGACACAGAATATTTTCGCCGTGGTATAAATTACCATAGCCAACAATTTATTGCAACAAGATAACAAAAACATTATATCGAAGTAGACACACAAAACAGTTGGTTACAACCGGAAACCCAGAATGGATTAGAAGTCCCACTTGACTTATTATTAGTTACCGGTACCGTCACAAGAGACCATTGTTCGTTCAGTGTATACAGTTTGTGCTTGAACTCGCTAATTAACGGTTATGAAAACGAATATAAAGTAATTGACTCGACGTTTATTGAAGTTTATATTCGACAGAGGGCGATGGAAAAAAATTTCAGTTGCAAAATTGAGCCAATTTTAATATGACCTAGATAATAAATTTTCAATATCTGTCTCCTAGAGCCAGGGTCGCAAATCCTGGGGGGAATGGAGGGAATTTCCTCTCCCCCCATTTTATCCTGTGGAAGGAACGTGAAGGAATTTCCTCCCCCACAATTTTCTAAGATGTGTCGTAAATTTGACTCAACCTTCAGTTAAGAAGTCATAGTTTGATGTGTGTAACTGAAATCAGAAGTGGGCGCTTTAAAAAAAGTATCCACTTTTGAGAAGGAACAATTTTCCCTCCCCACATCTCAGACCAGATTTACGGCTCTGCTTAGAGCTCAGCACAAGCCACAAGCCAAAGTAAATCAGAAAACACAATACACAAGACATCCGATGTGAGACAGTTTTTTACGCTATATAAATGCACAATTACAATCACAATTACAATGGACAGTTAGGCATTATTCAACATAAGCAGAGAAGATTTAATCAGGCATTTCAGCCCAAAAAACCTCACGCTGTATTGTAGGCTACTAGCCTTTAGTTATACACAGTAAGACAAAGCATCGAATAACACAGCATCACGTGTTACATAAACAGATTACACAAGATGGAAGAATTAGACAAAAGACGCGCATGCGCAGTGTCTTGGTCGATGCTGATTGGCTGCTGCGGCGGTGGTACACTACGCCACCTGGCGGTTGGTGTGTGTGCGGCGTGCTAATGTATTCGGTTGTCTTCGATGGCAGTAGCCTCAGTCTCTTACGATCGATCGTCCTCAACTGCAGCAGCATCTCTGTCAGCTTCAGCAGCAGCAGCAGCAGCCGAGACCACGTGATCTAGGTCGCCTGGCGACATCTTGTGACGACCGCTCGAACGACCATCATCATCTGCCTTATACGGAAATCAAGATCATAAATTCCACAATCAACACCGGGACTCTACCACCATCACTACTACCACCACCACCACCACTACTACCACCGAGGACCGTGGACTGATCGTCGACCAGTGAGTGACCACCTCACCCTTGCCTTGGATCGCTCTTACGAACCCTAGACCACCCAGGGTGGTAGTCGACGTCATCGCTGCAGAGCTATTTATGGGGCGCCATCATCAGATCATCGATTTATGCGATCAAGTTTCCAGCTGAAAAGACGACGCAGACGTTTCCTTTCGTCGTCACTCCCTCACACGTCATATCCGGTGGATGATGTCAGCGCAAACCGGAAATGGTCGATTGTCAACGACGAACACCTGCGAAGGAGAATCGACTTCTTCTCCATGTCGCTTTCAAAATTACCGGATGCACTGAATGACTGTTTTGTTGCTCAGGTATGATGTCACAGCTTCATACACTCGTCTATTTATATTTTATACACACTAACCTATAGTATACATAGATGTAGGGATTTTAGGCAATACAATACACATGACGTTGTGTAAACTAGATTCACGCGTATTATACTTTACTTAAAATATCAATAACTGGCCTAGTTAGCTACACCGGTAAGGGAGAGCGGCATACGTCTGTCGGTTGCAACAGACTGCGGTTGAAGCCCTGGCCTGGTAGTTGACATTTAGAGATTTAGATATCTCGGGCTAGCACGTGTGGGACGCAGGGGCACAAGCTCCTGCGGAGCGATCTTGGGCAAGTTGCGTATACCCATCATTGTCTGTGGGGAAGGCAACGGAAAACCACCTCACTCATCTCATCCCCAGGGGTGCAAAGCCAATGAACCTGCCTTTGGGTAGAGAACCATCATCATCTTAAAAGTATCAATGTGCTGTTAATGTGCTCCTTGATCAATCTAAAACTAACCTTTGCAATGTCTAAGATGTACTGTATATAGTGTGGTGCACTGAATGTAGGATAAGGTATAGGCCTACGTGAAAATGAAATGAGATGACGTACAGTATGGTACTATATGGTTACCATTATACAAGACAAGATAAAACAAGACGATGCAATTTATGAAGACTCATTGAAGAGGTCATGCAGCGATAATTGATAAGTCTGTGTCGATAGTTTTAACTGAGACGCCCCCCAGAAGCTGTCGCTAATCGTAGGTTATGTCGAGTGCTATACATGTATAGTATACCTTGTATACATGTATATCACTATGCTCTATACCTTGCATACATGTATACATGTATACAAGGTATACATGTAGAGGGGATTGTGTGTGTCATTTGTAGAATAGTCAGTGGTAGGCCAGTGGCAATATTTTCGAGCTTGTGATGGGTGACATTGTTGAAGGCCCCTGAAAATATTTTGCCAAACTAAATCTTAACTAGCGTAGATTGAGCATAGAATCAGTGAAATTAGGTTTATAAGTTTAAATTTTGAACTTTTGTTCTCAGAATGTTTACTGTTTAGTCTTCAGTCAAGATTCCGCGGACCAGAAAATTATCGTCCGCGGCCATCCCTTTGGCAGCCTATACATGTATAATATTATTGTACATGTACTATTATGTACTTCATACAAAGAATGGCAGAGTAGAATGGTTTAACCAGAGTTACATGATTGCTACCTACATAGGTTCTATAGCCATGACGTATATTAATCTCATGTTGTTAAATTATTGGGGAATAAAATAGCCATCACGTATGATTATGAAAAAGCCATGCAGAATTATTATTATGCAAACCACTTATAAACTACTATATCTGTACCCAGCCACGCGTTGCTGTGGCAAAAAAGACCTCCCCTCCTCCTCCCCCTCCCTCTCCCCTCCCCTCCCCCTCCTCCTCTCCCCTCCGCTCCTTTCCTCCCTCACACCGTCCCTTACTGACAGCGGATAGAGCCCAAGAATGTTAAAAGACCGCTTTCGTAATGGAATTATTAAGCGACTCGCTTATGACGTCACGGCACGCGACTTCATTCATGTTTCGTCACTGTGTTTCTGGTGAAGACGATTCTGAAATTTTGCAAGCGTGCGGTTTGGTTGAATTTGCAAATGGCGGTCGAACGTATTGCAAAGTTCACTTTTTGTGGAAAATATTGCGTTTTTTCGGGGGAAAAAAATCTTGAGACACGGTGCTATTGGAATGGAAGGTTTTGGTAAATTTTCAAAACAATCGGTGCGTAACTTTCGGCGTGATTGTGTCACGAACTATTGGAAAGTTTCATTTTTATTTATATAGATTGTACGGCTATGAACAGGCAGCGGATGCTGTAGAGTGTAGACTATGTTACATGTGAAAATTATGTATCTGTGAAAAATTGTGCAAATTATATTCCTGTATATGCAAATTATATTCATGTATATGTAGAATTCTAACGAAATACGGAATGCCAGGCAAAGGGTAAAAGGAGATTTCCACTTATGTCAGCGGAAATGTCCGACGTCCATGACTCGAACCCGACTAACGGAGTCCACAGCATACAGTAAGTACTTGAATACATTATGCATTCGGACGTACATATAGTCACATGTACGTTATGCACATACAACAGACGTGCATGCATACACGCAGACATCTATTCACTTATATTGCATATACTTTACATATATACGAACATACATGATACATCTATCCATACATACATGCATGCTCACATATAAGCATACTCGCACATAGTCTAATTGCATACATGTATACTTACAGTCTTACATGCATACAAAAATGAATCATATACATAATATGTACACGAGCATTCATACATTACATACATGCATGCATACATACATACAGACATACTCGCATACATACATACATACATACATACATACATACATACATACATACATACATACATACATACATACATACATACATACTTACATACATACATACATACACACATACATTACATACAAGTCATACATACATAAAATTTTATTTTCATTTCTGACCGGATGTCTTCGCATATCTTCATCTGTCTGTTTCCTGCCCATATTGTATGTCAGGTCCGACGGCTGTTTACCTGTGCGTCCTGTCTGCCTGCATGTCCACGTGTTTGTGTGTCTGTGTGTGCTTCTATGTCTATTTGTTTCTGCCTGCCTTTCTATATTTCCTCTTGCCTATAATATATTATATTCTCAGTCGCAGACATAATAATGTTGACATGAGTATTGAGCAGATAATTCCCTGAGCGCAGAAATCCAATTAGGTCGCATTATTTTATTTGAATTAGTGCTGCTGCTGTTGCTGCTGCTGTTGCTGCTGCTGCTGTGGATGCGATTCCGTCTGAAAAACCGTCGACTGATTATATTGTCTCGTATTCTCGAATAGTTGTTCATCCACTTCACGGAATTCCAGAGTGCTGAATGTGGTGAATGGATGAATGGATGAATGGATGAATGGATGAATGGATGAATGGATGAATGGATGAATGGATGAATGGAAGAATGGATGATGAATTGATGAATGGATGAATGGATGAGTGGATGAATGGGTGAATGGGTGAATGGATGAATGGATGAATGGATGAGTGGATGATGGATGAATGAATGGGTTGGTGGGTAGATAGGTACGTAAATAGGTAGTTGGGTGGTTAGATGGACTAATTAAATTAATGGTAGGTTGGTGGGTAGGTGGATGGATGGATGGACGGATGGATAGATAGATGGATGAATGGGCGGATTGATGGGTGGATAGCTGGATGGATGGTTGGATGGATGGATGGACGGATGGATGAGTGGGTAGATGGTTAGAAATTTAAGATGACTAAATGGATAGGTGGATGGATTGATGAATGGGTAGGATGGTTGGTTTCACACACACGCACACAGCACACACACACACACACAAACACACACAGTCACACACATAATAATTATTAGCACCAGAAAATGTGCATGGGTGGCCCTAACCGGCGGGACGCTGCAGTCCCTTCTGCATGGGTTCTCTTTTGTGACCAAGTGATCTTTTGTTTAATTTGACGTGATGACATTTTGTATATATTAATAACCAATAATCGATCCGATCGATATAGGCTATATATGAACCGATTGATCCATTAACCTATTCATATTATAATATTATGCTGACGGATCAATTGATCGATTAGCACCGACAAATTATTTGATTTATTATTTGATTTGATTAAACGATGGATCGATCGGTGCCGATTGCTTTTGGAAATGAAGTTCATTCATTGTTTTCTGCTCTTATCGATCGTCAGCATTTTACAGTTTAATCGTCTCTCATTAATTCTGACTGTGAGGAAAAGTGGAAATCATAATAAAAGCGAATCTCATTCTTACGGTTGACGTCTCCTTCTTCTTTACGATGATGATAATGCTGCTGCTGATGATGATGATGATGTTGTTGTTGTTGTTGTGATAGTGGTGTTAATTTTGAGTAGTATAGACTATATATTGTGAACTACAGACGACAGGTCCTTCTTTTTAGAGAGGATGTCAACGACGACGTCACTGCGCATGCGCCCTGCAGGGTCCGTGCCACCGGAAGTCGAGAACCGCACCGTGTGAAGTTCGCTGAGGAGCGGAACCTCTACGTCAACTGTGATAGCACGACTGGCCCCTTCTTTCGAGATGTCATCATCGCTGGAGAAGAAGATGATGCGACTCCGACGACGACGATGATGAGGACATGGCCTGCCATCTGTCGAGGACTGACGACGACAGAGGTCAATGTTCATCGTGACGAAACGACGACGATTTTTAAAAGGCCTTCTATTATAAGGACACCGAGGCCAAGAACGTAAGCTAATCTGAGTGATTGATCCATGTCAATGTGCTTGCAGTGTGAGAATTGTGTAGAAATAACTTGGAGGTTGGACTATGATCCACTTGGAATTGGGGTTTGAAAAATATATTTTACTATGGTGCTCTAAGAAAGACTGGGGGTTGAAATTCCCAAACCCCCGGAAATTCTCACCCTATGCAATTCATATGGTGAAGATATACATGTATGTACCTGCTTGTCAGTCAGTTGCGTGCGTGGAAATCACATTTATTTTTGTATAGTATATAATTCAAGTTATTGTATTATGATGATATGAAAGTGTGAAAGCAATATCTTGGCGCACTATTTATATGTATAGTTGAATGTGTAACAGACATACGCATCCGTGTGTCGATGTAATATATTTGGATGTGCATAATGTACAATGTACGACATATATACAGGCAGACTATTGTACAAAAGATACGAAAATAATAGACGATGACATATTGTTGCCACCGATGGTGCTAGACGTTCTGCTGCTGCTGCTGCTGTTTGCCTCGCTGCAGCCGATGCGGCTGACACTGATGGCCATTGTGCTGAAGCATTCTATATACACTATACAGGCGGTTGCTGGTGAAGCAGGCAAATCGATATCTGCCACCGATATGTGACAGTTGGATATGAACGAACGAAATCGAAGTGCACTCTGATCGACGCCATGTGCGGCAGTCTCCGAGAGCACCCCCTCTAACAGTCAACACCTTCCTATTTTTAGTATCAGCACCAAATTATTCGTGGTGCTTCTCGCTTCAGCGGCACCTCAATTCGTAATAATACTCATCCCATCAAAAGCTTGCACCCAATTTTAATAAACCCCATATATGCGGCTTGTTTTCATCTGATAACGTATTTTCTCTTCATTTTTTTAATTAATCGCTGTCATCATATATGCGGCACTTAGGTGCTCTTGTGCCGAGGAGTGCCAGTCCCAAGCCTGAATGACGGAGGAGGAGCTAATGATTTTTGTTATCACAGTGTCGTTCAGCTTATAATAAACAAACCTGCCATTTAAAGGTCACTGTTTCCTTCATTGCACGCTCTATATGCCAATTTATGCCATAGAACCTTAAATACCCATCATGAAGAGGACGAGTTTTAACTCATGATGGGTTATTAAAATGCAATAGGCACCCCTTATTCCTCACGTTCGTCGCATATGATGCATGGGCAATCATGCGTATAATTATACTTTGAGCAATTTCGCAGAGCCGTCCCTATTCTTCTGCACCTTAATAATATTAATGCCTGACATTTTATCCTCGATGACAAGGTTTCAGATATTGGTATTTCTTTTGTTCAGCTGTGACAAAAAGCAAAAATTTTAGCGTGAAAAGAAACTTTGTTAAAAATATTTCCTTCTCTTGTGATAGAACCGAAATGATTTAAGAACCCTCTTTTGACCTGTACATCTAAACGTACATTCATTTAATCTCATCTCAATTTCTGAAAACACCTTCTCCATCAGAAACCATTTCCAAAACCTTCTTTCTTTGAGGAGCGACCCAATTTCTAAATTATCCCTTTTCGTCGAAGCAATTTAGTGCACCGGGTACATTTCTTATTCGTATTCGCAATCGTAATCTCGAGATATCCAAATCGCCCACAAAAGCGAAGTCACGGGACCCAGCTTATTCACAGGCGCCATTCAGCACGCAGCGTCCGGCTGTAAAATGACCAACGGGGTAAACTAATGGCACCGCGTGCTATTGATGATTGTTGTCTTTTATTGTGCGTATAATTATTATTATAGGCTGACGACGGACGACATGGACAATCCGTTCACTCGCGGTGGAGAGCTGAGCCGCAAGGCCGACTTCATCCTTCGCCACTCGACCTTCTCCAGAACTGGCCTTCGAATCCTCGATCCAGACTGCATGGAAGCCAGCACCAGCACAGCCGTGGACGACGACGAAATGCCAGACCCACTTCCGCTATCACCGGAAGTTCCCGACAGAAACGACGACCCTACACCAGCTGCACAAGCGATCACGGAAGAGGAGGAGGAGGAGGGAGGGGTAGGGTTAAGCGATGGTGAAAACGGTGATGAACCGTGTAGCGTGACTACATCTCTCGTTTCACCAGCAGACCGTGACGTTGACCAGCCGACCGTGGATAGCCAGCTGACTAGGTTAAACGGAAAGCATCCACCGGAAACTGCTACTACCAGGGTTATTAACTCGCGAGCGAGTCGATATGAGTCGCCATCGTCGTCTCCTGTCCTCATAGATTCAGGTACAGTAAGTAGTTCGCGAACTAAAAAGTGTAGTTGCTGCCTGCTACAGTGAACTCTGCATGCTTGGATGGTCCTGCCGCAGTGGTCACAGTGGCATACCATCGAACCTGATGTTGGCGGTTCAAATCGTCGCGGAATAATGGAAATTTGACTGCAAAACAATTTCAATTATAACCGATGGGAATAGATGATGAGACGCCCATTATTTTAGAGGGTCCCTCGTCCCCTTCAGAACCGATTATGCTAAAAAAAATAGCAGACTAACATTTCCTGTCGAATGCTGTCTCTCGAGTTTCGAAAAACCATCGCATTCTAAGATTTAAAAGAAGATGAAGTCGATAGCATTTCACATCTATATATATATATATATACATAATATTATATATATATAAAATTATATATATATTATATATATATATATATATATATATATATATATATATATATGGCTGCCTCTTGGAGTCTTGGCGTACAGTATACTGCTCGATATGTACCGAATGACCTTTGCATTGTTCTGAGAAAGAGACTTTGTTAAAAGGTAATGAAGATATTATTAGTCTGTAATGCATGTTCGTCATCTAACATCTAGTCAATTTCTTTCTCGATTCATTTCGAGGTATCATGGCATCGAATAATTATGTTCATCATGCATGGCCGGATTAGGGCATGTTCAACAGAACAGGGCCCCACACTTTAGGGGGCCCCACACATGCGAAAAAATTTATTGGGAGTAAAACATTTCTATATTCTAAAGAAATTTCAGCCAAATGACTAAAAAGTCATCAGATTTTTCAATCGCAGTTCCCCACAAAAAATGTTTCGAACACGGCTCCACATTTCTTAATCCGTGTCTGCGATCATGTCTGACACCAGATTGCTAAACAACCAAGTCCAGCAGCCTTTTCCAGAACAGTGACTAAGTCTTTTGAGGTTAGAAGATTAAAACAGGATGTGTAGACTTGCTCCAACTGAACGAGTCCGATATCTAGACTAACTATAGAGATAGGCTACTATAGGCTATGCTGTCACGCTCCACTCACTATGTTGTTTTCAGCATCCATGGCATCGTTTATTATGTAGGCTTATGGCCAAGTTTAGGCGCATACACTGAAATTGACTGAGTATATTTGTGTGTGCGTGCCTCCATGTGTGTATGTGTGTGGTGTTGTGGTGTGTGTGTGTGTGTGTGTGTGTGTGTGTGTGTGTGTGTGTGCGTGCGTGCGTGAAAAAGAGAGAGAGATTTACGGTAAGTTATTGAATGAAAGAATTCATTATTTGACATGCCTTGATTCAATTTGATTGATGAACAGTGAGGCATTGGGTAAGTCGGCCGGTCAGTAACTGCATCTCGCGATTCGCAAACTATCAAATGTAAAAGTATCAATACAAGGAGTTGACAAGTTCTTGGTAGCCGTATGTACTCATTGCACTGACGAAGGTCTCTTCTTTGTTTCAGGAAGTCAGTCACTGTGGTTAATGCAGTGAACAAATATTACAATAATGGAATCACAGAAATTTACACAATTCAACATAAACTGCTAAGCTTAATACTAATATTTCGACAAATAATTGACTTGAAAATGTAAACAATCCTGCCAACGTTGCTGTGATCTGTTGCTCTGGAATGGCTACAGTACGACATAAGCAATATTTTGGCCATTTCAATGGAATAACACATTATGTGACTTCGAAATAGCAGCATAATTATCATTTACATGTCTGCCTTCATGTCAACAGCTTTCCACTGCCAGACATGAGTTTGTTTGCAATCTGCTCGTATCATGTTGCCAGCGTAAAATCCCACGACAAACAACGACCTCTGGACAAAGTAAAATCCAATAATCCATCAGGTGCCACACAGACAAATCCGGAGAGGCCATGGGTTCCTTACTGGTCGGATTTGTTGTCTTCCATGCTCCAGCTCCTTTTATGAATGTGAATCTGTGATAAGCATTTGGCTCTACTAATACTATCACGACGTATTTACATAACGAAATTTCTAAATCGCGAACAGAAGCAGAGAACTGGATGTGAAGAACCTAATATGAAACGAATCAGTACCAACCCTATTGAACTGATCGCGACCATCAAACCATTAATCAGTAACTGTCAGTTATTTGAAATCAGCCGCAATCGGTTAAAGGAGAGCCAGCCAACCGTCCAAGGTCGATGATGACTATAGGCTAATTATAGGCTACCAGGTGCTCTTCAACATGCAGGACGGTCCGGGTAACATTGGCGAATTGACGAGAAGACTCCAAAAAACAGTTCAAAAAGGCTCTGAGGCCCGTGATACAGTGCAGACAGTAAAGGAGTAAGAACAGAGCCTTGACGAAGATCATAGAAGACAGTATACCTAAGGGAACGGTTTGAGTCAGGTATGGCAGCACCATTGAGAATAGAATTGAACCACTGGATAACTACCATAAGGGATGGTAGTAATGGTAGCAACAGTTGCAGAGGTAGCAGTTGTAGTGTAGTACCGTAACATCATCGTCTTTTATACGCCATTATCACCATCATTTTTTTAATCGTCAGCTTCATCACTATCGATTTAGTAAAATATTCACGGGATTAGCTATAGGCTGAATAATGATCATCGTCATCAACGTATATATATACAGGGTGCGCCAAAAAAAATAACCCCCCAAAGATTTTTGCCAATATCTTGACCAAAAGTGAGAATTTTGAAATGAAATTTTACAGTCTTAAAGACAATTCATATTTACACATGATGGCCAGATTTCATAAAAATATTTTAAACAGAACAAAAGTTATGCCACTTTTAGTAAGGCCACCCACCGTTTTTTGACGATTCAAAAACGCGACGCAACAAAAAGTAATAAAAATCCATTCCAATTATTCTGGCCAATATCTTGGCCAAAAGTAAGAATATCAAAATGAAATTTTACAGGCTGAAAGACAATTCATATCTGCATATGATGGTCAAATTTCATCAAAATATTTCTAAAACAACAAAAGTTATACCACGTTTAGTGAGGCCACTCCCCAATTTTTGACAATTTAAAGATGTAACGCAGCAAAAACACGATTTTATTAAGTCTCATCTCAAATAATTATTATCAAATAGCCTTGATATTGACCGATGATCATTATTATTACTATTTAAAAAAGAAACAGGTACCAGCGTAGCTGCACGTCACTGAGAAGTCGCTTAGAAAGATGACAATCAAATTGGCAAATAAGGAATAATAAAGAATCTGTCGGATTAATCAACAGGTCCATCAAGAACTTTGCCAAGAGACTCAAAAGATGTGTTGGCACTGGTGGTGGGCACATCGAACACAAGTTGTGAAGCATTACCAAGTTCATTTGACAAAGTTATTTGAGATGAGACTTAATAAAATTGTGTTTTTGTTACTTTTTGTTGCGTTTCGCCTTTGAATCGTCAAAAAACGGTGGGTGGTCTCACTAAAAGTAGCATAACTTTTGTTCTGCTTGAGATATTATGATGAAATCTGGCCACCATGTGTAGATATGAATTGTCTATAAGACTGAGAAATTTAATTTCGATATTCTTATTTTTGGCCAAAACATTGGCAAAAAAACCTTCAAAAAATTGCGTTTTGTTTTTGAAGCGTCAAAAAACGGGGGGTCACCTCCCTAAAAGTGGCATAACTTTTGTTCCGTTTGAAATATTTTGATGAAATCTGGCCAACGTATGTAAATGTGAATTGTTTACAAGCCTGTAAAATTTCATTTGAAAATTTTTACTTTTGGCCAAGATATTGGGGAAAAACCTAGGAGGGTTATTTTTTTTTGGCGCACCCTGTATATATATATATATCCACAGCAAATCCAGCAGCAGCATATTTATTAATCATCTTTTATTGCTATTTATTTCATAAATTACATTTAATTTTTTCATCATCATCGTTTCTAATCGATCCTCGTCCGTCGTAAGTGTTTCATCTCTTTCTTTCTTCTATACAAAGTCTTGACTGTCGCAGAAAAACTGCGTCGGTTGCTGCTGCTGCAGTTGCTGCTGCTGCAGTTGCTGCAGATGCTGTTGGTGCCGGAAGCTGGCCAGCGGAGTGGACGACAGCGACAGCGGAAGCGAAGGGCGATAGCATCCTCCGTTCTGCATCGCCGCACCACAGACTACACCCGCGGCGGTCAATGCTCTCGGTGGCTGCTGCTGCAGCTGATGCTTGTCCGTCTTCGGCGAGGTGTGGATAGAGAATTGCGAGCAGATCTGTCCACCACCACCACCACCTCCTCCTCCGGTATCCATGTCCTCGGTGTGGTTCAACTGGTGTGGGTGGTGGTGGTGAAACAGGTGGTGGTGGTGGTGCGACATGGGGGTGTCGTGTCGCCCCATGTGGCCGTCGAAGGTGGCCCGTAGACTGGGCGCTGGGGAGTGTGGTGGAGGAGGGAGCGGATCGTCGACGGCTGGGTCGCCTCCCAACCAATCGCTGTAGACGGTCGTCGTCGTTTGACCGATGGCACCGTGGTTGGTCACGGTCGCTGGGTTGACGACGATGCCCTGGTACTCCGACGGACTGTAGCCGTTCAACTCTGGACTGCGACTAAATCTACAGATAATAATTTAAAAGAAAATTTATATTACAGAGCCACCGCAGTTAAACCCTCCTATCTTATACAACTGCCGACTATAGTCGAAATGAGATTTTGCGTATTATGCCCTGAGGCCCTCCCCAATTTTGAAAGGGCAACACTTAAATGTTAAGCTGCATGCATGCGTGCACACTGCACACATGTACAATAACATGTAGGCCTAATTGTTTCCAGTTTTTTTAGGAGAGTTGGTTAGAAGTGATTCGTTGAAGTTACCTTTTCGTGCAGGACACGATAAAGCAAAGTAGAAGGCCACCGACAACGACACCAACCGCCACACCAACAACGACCATCAACAGAATGCCTGAGAATAAAGGCGAAATAATATGATAAAACTGAAGAAATAAGCTGCCTTAGCTTTTTTGGTTTCGGGTATACTATAAGGCCAGTGTAAATCTGTCCTCTGTCTCTTGAGGGAGGCGAAGGATAGGTAGGCTAGGACTAGATATATATATATAGAATAGAATGGAAAAGAATAAAATTAATAGAATAAATACATGTAGGTAGATGCATTGATATTCGGCAGCTAGGCAATGAGCAGTAATACAGGCAGACAGAGTATAGAGATCAGTCACTAAACATTCTGCATTTACGATATTGTAACAAGTATTTAAATCATTCTGAGAAATTTATATCGCGCCTCTTCACGATATCTACTCAGAGGCGTTCGCTGCGCTGGCCTATAGCTTATAGGCTAGAAGTTAAATGTCATTTTTACGATTTAATACGGCAGTTATCAGCATAATGCACAATAAGCTGAAAAATCACCGAATGGCAGAGCTCCGTTTGAAATTAATAGATGGCAAGTAATTTATTTAATAGATCTATACAAAATGTAGTAATTTTTTAATTGCGAAATATTTATAAGCGATTGATGATATATTATTGATAAGCTGGTAATTGTGACAGTGACAGTCCTGTTGTTGTTTGCATTCAAACTATAGGCGTAGTATGCTAGTGTTGATGTTGTATAATGGGTTCCTATCAAGTAATTTAGTCTATTCTTTAGGATATGTACGCTGCTGCTATACTCTTACCATACGGAAACGATTCTTCTTTGCTGAACATTTGGTCGAACCGCCAAACGGCACCTAAGCAAGAAATTACCCAATCACAATGATAATGAATTGTAATCTTAAACATTCAATTTCTATAGCACCCAAATGCTAAGTCGTTGTAACCAACACACACATTGTACGGTAATCAAAAATAAGCAAGTGTAAGCTTACGCGTAGGCTACAGTATTAGCAGCGGTATTGGTGCAATGCTTGTTTTCAGAGCTTGTAAATAAGCTGGTGCCCTGCGCTTGGCTTTCGAGTGCCGCTCTAGAAATTTGTAGATTACGATTTTACGATACGATGATTTAACGTAAGCCAGACTATTACAGTATCATCAGTATGATATCAATGCTTTAGGATATACATGTATATCCTCAAAGATGAACCCAAGCAAACACTGGCAGACAATAGGACAGACAGACAATAGGACAGATAGACAGTCGGAGAGACAGATAATAAGACAGATAGACAGTAGGACAGACAGAAGATACAGAGAGGAATACCGAAGGGAAGAACAGAGCATAGGCTATTATGATCTGAAGACTGGCAAGGGTAGTATAGCCTGCTTGAGTGGAGAAGACAAATGGACAGATAGACAGACAGACAGACAGACAGACAGACAGACAGACAGACAGACAGACAGACAGACAGACAGACAGACAGACAGACAGACACACAGACACACAGACACACAGACACACAGACACACAGACACACAGACACACAGACACACAGACACACAGACACACAGACACACAGACACACAGACACACAAACACACGGACACACAGACATACAGACACACAGACACACAGACACACAGACACACAGACACACAGACAAACAGACAAACAGACACAAACAGACATATATAGGCCTAGACAGAAACACAAACAAACAGACACACAAACACAAAGACACAAAGACAAACAGACAGACAGATAGACAGACAGACAAACAAACAAACAAACAGACAAACAGACACACAGACAGACACACACAGACAGACAGACATATATTGTTAGACCTGTTTGAGTGGAGCAGTTTCCTATCTCTCCATGCCACTGTCCATTCCTGCACGTCAGATGCCACGAGACGAGAGACGTGTTGCAGCCCATCAACACCGTGTCACCATTGCGACGAATCCAACCGTCGACGACCGAAGCTGGATCAGCACAACCAATCACTGCCACCAACACACACACACACACACACACACACACACATCATTATCGTCAGCCACCGACACACACACACACACACACACACACACGCACACACGCACACGCACACACATACGCACACACAAGCATCACATCACACACATGATTAGTTCATCGCTCATTCGCTACTGGTGTTAATGAACGCAGGCAGTTCGGTCTTCATTCGCTAGAAGCATGGGCGGAGTTTATCAGGGGCTAGGGGGGGCTAAGCCCCCCCAAGAATCGACCGACATTACCATGCATCAATAAAAACTTATAAGGGTAAAAATGGTACATTTGTGGAGGCAACAAAAGAGCAAAAGGCCTATAGAAGGAGCTGCTGGCCACCAGCCCCCCCCCCCTATAGAAGACTGTGAAAATGAATACTGGCAATGTGTAGCAGTATCGTAGTATAATTCGTTTAATGCGCAAAAAACAGGTTGGCAGAATGCAACCTGGGACAATGAGACAAACTAAAATATAGAAGTATATATCAGCTATTACATTATCTCACATTACTACCGTATTGTCACCTGGTGGTAAAGTTCTAAGCATTTTTTATGGAAGTTCAAAGTTGTGCATTAGCACTCTGATCATGAGACCTGGCCCGCGACTTGTGATCTGTGAAGTATAATCACCGATTTTCGGGTGTCTAAAGATTTCATTTTGATTTTAATATTATCAACGATTTTCAGGTTTGTAAGGACATCATTTGATTTTAGTATTATCAACGATTTTCGGGTTTGTAAGGACATCATTTGATTTCAGTATTATCAACGAATTTCGAATTTGTAATATCATTTGATTTCAGTATTATCAACGATTTTCGGGTGTTTAAGGTCATCATTTTGATTTTAATATTATCAGCGATTTTCGGGTGTCTAAGGAAATCATTATGATTTTAGTGTTTTTAACGATTTTGGTGTGTCTAAGCACATCATTTTGAATCCAGTATTATCAACGATTTTCGGGTGTCTAAGAATATCATTTTGATGCCAGTATTATAACCGATTTTTGGGTGTCTAAGGACATCATTTTAATTTTAATATTATCAACGATTTTTGGGTTTGTAAGGACATTATTTGATTTCAGTATTATCAACGATTTTCGGGTTTGTAAGCACATCATTTGATTTAAGTATTTTCAACGATTTTTGGGTTTGTAAGGACATCATTTGATTTCAGTTTTAGGCCTATCAACGATTTTCGGGTGTCTAAGGTCATCAATTTGATTTTAATATCATCAACGATTTTCGGGTGTTTATGAAGATCATTATGATACCAGTGTTTTTAACGATTTTCGGGTGTCTAAGGACATCATTTTGAATCCAGTATTATCAACGATTTTCCGGTGTCTAAGTATATCATTTTTATGCCAGTATTATCACCGATTTTTGAGTGTCTAGGGATATCATTTTGATTTTAATATTAGCAACGATTTTCGGGTGTGTAAAGACATCATTTGATTTCAGTATTATCAACGATTTTCGGGTGTCTAAGGTCATCAATTTGATTTTAATATCATCAACGATTTTCGGGTGTTTATGGAGATCATTATGATACCAGTGTTTTTAACGATTTTCGGGTGTCTAAGGACATCATTTTGAATCCAGTATTATCAACGATTTTCCGGTGTCTAAGTATATCATTTTTATGCCAGTATTATCACCGATTTTTGAGTGTCTAGGGATATCATTTTGATTTTAATATTATCAACGATTTTCGGGTGTGTAAAGACATCATTTGATTTCAGTATTATCGACGATTTTCGGGTGTCTAAGATCATCATTTTGATTTCATTATTATCAACAATGTTTGGGTGTCTAAGGAGATTTTTATGATTCCAGTTTTTTCAACAATTTTCGGGTGTATAAGGACATCATTTTGATGATAGTATTATCATTATCATCAATTTTTGTGTGTCTAAAGATATAATTTTTGTTTAAGTATTAGCAACGATTTTTGGGTTTGTAAGGATTTTATTTGATTTCAGTATTATCAACGATTTTCGGGTGTCTAATGTCATCATTTTGATTTTAATATTATCAACGATTTTCGGGTGTCTAAGGAGATCATTATGGTTCCAGTATTTTCAACGATTTTCGGGTTGTTGTATTCGGGCTTAACGACATTGTTTCATATCGAAAATGATTAGTGTCGGAGGCAGAGTACCACCTCACACTCCACGTTTATATTGCGATCGAACCACCCGCAGTGAAGATCCGAGAAATTAATCTCTGATAAACCGACCGACCGGGAATCGATCCGGGCCGCCGGCGTGGCGAGCGGGCTACAAACCAACTCGGCCACTCAGGATCTCTGATTTTCGGATGTCTAAAGACATCTTTTTGAATCCAGTATTATCAACGATTTTCGGGTGTCTAAGAATATCATTATGATGCCAGTATTATCAACGATTTTTTGGGTGTTTAAGGACATCATTTTGATGCCAGTATAATCAACGATTTTTGGGTGTGTAATTACATCATTTTGATTCCAGTATTATCAACGATTTTTGGGTGTATAAGGACATCATTTTGATTATATTATTATAAACGATTTTTTGGGTGTTTAAGGACATAATTTTGATTATATTTTTATCAAAGAATTTCGGCTGTCTATAGAGAACGTTATGATTCCAATATTTTCAACGAATTTCGGTTGTCTATAAATAAATACGATAAACACGATCACTAAAAAAGGTGTTAACGGTAAGAAATGTTTTTTACGAGATTTCAATTAAACTCGACGATTAAAAAAGATGTATCCATAGAAATTGTTTGGTTTTTATGAGATTTCAATTAACTCGACGACTTTAAAAAGGTGTTTCCACACATATAGCATGGATATATGAGATCTCAGTTAAACTCGATGACAAAAAAGGTGTGTCCGCACTGCGCAGAAATAGTGTTGTTTTCGTGTGATTTTAATTAAACTCTATGACTAAAAAAGGTGTTTCCGCAAACATTTTATGGATTTTATAAGATCTCAACTCGATGACTAAAAAAGGTGTTTACGGAAAATAGTGTTTATTTTTATGAGATTTTAAATTATACTCGATGATTAAAAAGGTGTACGGAAATTTTTTTTTTTTAAATTTCAATTAAACTTGCTGACTTAAAAAGGTGTGTTCGCAGAAATAGTATGGTTTTTATGAGATTTCTAATCGATGACTAAATAAATCATCAACTTTTGGGGCGAGGGAAAAATATTTTTTAGCCCCCCCAAGAATGGAAACCAAACTCCGCCCATGGCTAGAGGTGGGCCTGCATTGCGATAAATGGAGGCGAAATAGAAGGACACTGCAGCAGTACCTTTAGCTAGACCCTAGCGCAGGCCTCTGGGGCAGCCATGGGTATGAAGTGTTAGCGAGATGATTTTTCCATACCCTCGGTACATTAGGGCGGGTGACCAGGACCTCCCCCTCGTCCACTGCTCTTTCCACTAACGGTGTTGGTGTAGATCAATGTATTCATAAGTCATAACACCTTAGGTGACCAATTATGATGAGGAAATTGCTATACTTAGATTTCTGCACATGGAATTTGAACCAACGACTTTCGGCCAACAGTCCACCGATCTGTTCATCGTCTTCCTCTCAGTCGTCATCCGTCGCTCATAACAAAATTAGATATTAGACCTACACGGAGAAACTGTTCGCCCATGTAAATGTAAAATACAAAAATGTATACGGTTTCTCTATAGAGAACGTAATGACCTTATAGCTCAAATTTGACTTAATGAATGATAGAATACGTATATGTTTAGGTAGCCTATATAATTATATATGAATTAATGGTGATGTTTAATGCTAGGTTTAATATAATTAATTAGATGCGTGTTAAGGTGTAAAATTAGATTTGATATAGCCTACAAAACTTAAGTGACCGTAGTGACGGTGCAAGGTGCATAAACAGCACCAACCCCAAACTGTATTTAAAAAGTGGAGGCGCTACAAGATCCTGCATGTACAATGTACAATCATCGGTATACCCGCATCACAAATGGCTTTCACCGACATCGATTATGGTATACACTATACAGGCCTCTTTGTGTCGGACAGAAATAGCCTGAGATTCAATATGTCAGACAAGCCACGATCGTCACAATATGCACCGGTATATCCTCACGCTCAGGTCCTCTTTCCCTGCATGCATGCTCTCGCCAGGCCAGAGAGTATCACATGCCGTGCATAGGGGGGAGCTGCAGCACTGCTGCTGGGAAAAAGAGGGAGGGACAGACTGATGGATGGAGGAAGGGACAGACTGATGGATGGATGGAGGGAGGAAAGAAAGAGTAAGGACATCGAGAAAATCGTTGGAGAACATTATCCAAATATTGGAGGAGTTCATGATTCGATTGTCGCTTGTATTTCCGGCGTCGACTGAAGAGTGGGACAATGAGAACACGAGTGCAGTGCCAACGTAGGCACGACACAAGAGTGCAGTGCTAACCATGCGTGAAGTGTGTTGAGTGCAAATGCATACAACGTTTATACGATACAATCGTTATTATTATCATCATCATTACCATCATCTTTATTACTATTATTAGTATTATTATTATCATTATTTATTTATTTATTTATTTATTTTTGCCCCGAGGTATTTAGGATCCCTCGGGGACTTCATCACTAAGTTAACTGTAACTGTTTAAAAACTAATCCAGGTTTGTCAGGCCGCGTCCTCAGAGTTTGAAGAGAAATCTCCTTTAATATTATTACTATTATTGTTATTACCATTACTATTGATACTACTACATCAACAACAGCGGCAGCAACGACAATAGCCACTAATACAACTTTGATTAGTATTATTAGTAGTACTTTTCTTAGTATTAATGCGATTATTATTAGTATTATTATCATTTACTACTAATATACTACTACTACTACTACTACTACTACTACTACTACTACTACTACTACTACTACTACTACTACTACTACTACTACTACTACTACTACTACTACTACTACTACTACTACTACTACTACTACTACTACTACTACTACTACTACTACTACTACTACTACTACTACTACTACTACTACTACTACTACTACTACTACTACTACTACTACTACTACTACTACTACTACTACTACTACTACTACTACTACTACTACTACTACTACTACTACTACTACTACTACTACTACTACTACTACTACTACTACTACTACTACTACTACTACTACTACTACTACTACTACTACTACTACTACTACTACTACTACTACTACTACTACTACTACTACTACTACTACTACTACTACTACTACTACTACTACTACTACTACTACTACTACTACTACTACTACTACTACTACTACTACTACTACTACTACTACTACTACTACTACTACTACTACTACTACTACTACTACTACTACTACTACTACTACTACTACTACTACTACTACTACTACTACTACTACTACTACTACTACTACTACTACTACTACTACTACTACTACTACTACTACTACTACTACTACTACTACTACTACTACTACTACTACTACTACTACTACTACTACTACTACTACTACTACTACTACTACTACTACTACTACTACTACTACTACTACTACTACTACTACTACTACTACTACTACTACTACTACTACTACTACTACTACTACTACTACTACTACTACTACTACTACTACTACTACTACTACTACTACTACTACTACTACTACTACTACTACTACTACTACTACTACTACTACTACTACTACTACTACTACTACTACTACTACTACTACTACTACTACCACTACTTCTACCAACACTCTACTATTACTATTACTATTATTATTATTATTATTATTATTATTACTATTATTATTATTATTATTATTATTATTATTATCATGACTATCATGACTATCATTATAATTGTCGTCATCATCATCACCATTATTATTGTTAATATTATTATTTGCATTTTTATCGTCGTTATCATCATCAGCAGTAGTAGCATCATCAGCACAATACAACACAAAATCATAAGCTTACAGCACACAGCAAGATAATCCGTTTCTAAATTCAATCTAATATAATCTGCTCTGGCCAAGCCTATAATCCACGTTAGACACTTCGAAAGCGCCATAATCGCATCACACACACGATGCGTCGGCCAGACATGCATGCTTCAAACTTCAAACTTCAAGGCCATTGACCGTGAAATCTCTCATCGATTTTTATTCTGACCAGAATCTCTAACAAGGAAAGGGTTGTTTCACTTGCAATGGTTGTAGACCATAACCCCAGAACATCTTGCCCTTTTCATTCGTACCGTTTGCTAAACTGACCTTGCAATTGGTACTCGATGATGATAAGGAACCCCTTTCACCTCACCTTGGTACTCGATGATGAAGGACCCCATGGACCTCATCATCTTCCGGTTGCTGAGTTCGATTCTGATGCGATGCGACTGAGAGACCATGACGTGCATCTGTCTCGCATCACCGCCGCACACCGTCACGGGTCGTCGCTCGTTGAATCCAAGGTCATGGACCACTGCGACCTCGAGGCAGACGTCCGTTCTCTGAGGTCCATAGGACAGACCGTCGGACCCTGCTCCGCTGGACTCGGTGCTCAGGAAGTTAAGGATGGAGACGTTGAGGCGTTGACCCGGTTGGACGTTCAGCTCCCACGGACACTTCGATGATCCGTAGTCGGTGCTGTCGTCTGACGGACTGCTGCCGATGAAGCCGTGGGTCTTCGTCAGCGGTAGGTGGATGTGTGATCGTCGGCCGCACATCTCTGGACCTCCAGTGTCAACTCAACGAACAAGTAATATGCATCGTATTTGAGAGAGGGAGAGAGACAGACAGACAGACAGACAGAGACAGAGACAGAAACAGAGACGGAGAAAGGGACAGAAACAGAAACAGAGACAGAAACAGATACAGAAACAGACAGACAGGGATAGAGAGACAGAAGCAGATAAGACATAAAAAGGCATAGAGACATGGAAACAAAAGAACTCGACATATTTTCAACGTTAAAACGTTTTCAGACGTGTGATTATAGACACTCTAATGTGCACATAATAGGAATCTCATATATGTAATATGCTGTGTGCATGGCACTGCATGCTCATCTTTGTCATACAGAAAATCGTGCAGTGAGCGGCCGTGTTTTGAGATAGTCTATAGTTGGAAGACAGTTCCATCGGCAAACTTCTCATGCGCTATTAAATACTTTAGCTTGGTCAATTGTTTTAAGGTTATCAGAGATAGTGCGAACCTAGGGGAAAACAAATAGCAAACAGCTAGTACTTCTTAGTTCCATTCTATCTATAGGCGAACTGTGGAATATTATATCTTAAATAATTATATAATATGAAAGTGGCTTGCGAATAGCATAGTAATAATAATAATAAATGAGTCAGCATAATTTTGAATAGACATACCTTCAAGACAGGTGTAGCTGGCCTCCAGGTAAGAGGACAGATCGCCTGGACACGGACGAAGTCGATGCAGGACCGGATCCGGAAGTAAGATCTGACAGAAGTTCCTTCCGGAGCAGCGAACATCGAGATGGTTGCGCACGTTGACTGAACAGCCGAGGTGCCCATAGTTGAGATGAACGCATCTGCCGAGTCGCATCCGACCATAGATGGCGCTCTGCATCACGACCAGCTGACCAGGGGGACACGACGCGTTAAAAAACTCCATGGTGCAGTACTCCTGTCGTATCCCTCCGCCTCCACCTCCGCCTCCAACAACAAATCCAGCGCCTGATGTGTGTCCATATATGAAACAAGATTGTCATTCCATTTACTCTAAGGTAAATATCAGGGCTCTTGAATTGCAACTGCCATGCATAAGGCTGGCTCTCGAGCGGCGCTCTAGAAGTCTGGGTCAACGATTAGCAATTCAATCATCGTCATCATCATCATCTCCACAACCACCGCCACCAGCACATCTACAACCACCATCAACATTATCATCATCATCATCATCATCATTATCATCACCATCATCATCATCATCATCGTCATCGTGACAACCACCGATGACGATGACGATTATGATGATGATAACGATGATGATGATGATGATGATGATGATGATGATGATGACGACGACGACGACGATGATGATGACGACGATGATGATGATGATGATGATGATGATGATGATGATGATGATGATGGTGATGATGATGATGATGATGATGATGACGATGATGACGATGATGACGACGATGATGATAAACCCAAAGGCAGGTCTACTGGCTTTTTGGCCAGGGTCGCTGAGCCTGCATGTGGTTAATTCAAACCAGCCATCTTTTTTGGTTACAACGCACAGAACATGTGGCTAAGCCATAGCGTTCTATATTAATAAGCAGCTTTATTTCCGGATGGGTGGCTATGTAGTCATTAAACGCATGAAGATCTGTCTGCTTAGGGACCAAATTAAGCTGGCTATACTATACGCGGAGGCAGAGAAGCCAACAGAATTTTGGTTTTCTGTACATTGCACGTATTCGTGTGCAGGTAGATGTTCTATAATATATTATGGATAACATGCCATGCAGTGACTACAGTGATACACCTGTAAATGATTGGCTACTTTCGAAGAAAATCAGACAGTAGGCCTATACGCCACGATAGAGACAGTCCTTGCATCGACGGCTAAACTATTGTTTATGGTTGATGGTTATCAAACAATAAATGAATTGAAAAAGTTAAGGTAGACGAAGTTCTCATCAAATTCCTCAATGCTGTGCTGTAGAGTGTAGAACATTCAGCTGCTCAGTAAATGAGTGCTCTTGTTAACGAGTCCATGACAAGAAAATGCTCTGAAGTGCAGGAACTATTATTCATGATGTTGAAAACAATACCGCATGTACAATTCGGATTCTCGAAGAATCACACCATGCAGCTTAGCTTACTTGTATAATTATAAACCATGCAAATAATCATATTTTTGCAGTTTCATCAGCCTAAAAGTCATCTCCGTGACAACAACTGTTTTTCTTTTTGATGAAGCACCTGCTTCTGTCATGAATCTGAAAACGAACACGAGCTGTCAAACTCTCCAGCAGTATATATTTTTTAAATTATAAATCGACAACAGCGACGTCGTTTTGCATGCTGTCGTGGTTTAGATTGATTGAACAACTCCTCAGTATTAGTATGACCAGATGACACTTTGAAGGGCAGTCTGTATCCAAGAAAAGATCAAAATTAGATCCTATATGCAAAGTCAATTCAGAAATTGTTTCGGACCACCGTGAAACAATAAATATCACCAGCTATTTATATATATATATATTCTCAGCAGCATTGTGGTGCTTTCTTGACGATCACTTTTAGGAAAAGAGAAAGAGAAATTCTGGACAGATGGGACAGACTAATCCTAAATCACTTGCGTCGATTTATTTAACATTCAGTCTCTGCCACAGTTCACGTTTTATTCAATCAGCGCGACAACTGTCTCTGCTCTCAAGCATCGCCATCCTCTATTGTCCGTCCGTTCGTCGCGTTTGAATTTAAGCTTATATCTATATAGATGTAGTATATAGGCTATACAATTATACATGTATACCTATCAATCTGGCAATGAATCGATCAATCAAGCCATCAATCAATTATTATTCAATCGATCTATCTATCCATCTATGCATTTCCGCCCGTCCACCCGTCCATCCATCCAGCCGGTATTGTAATAACATCAACTGTCTAATTCATGTGTTGTTTTTTACTGACTGTTAGAATTTGTTGCAATAATAAAATCTTGAATCCTGAAAATGAATCTATGTCTTATGTCTTTGTAAGTTTATTTGTCTATATACATGTATCTTACTGCCCATCCGTCCTACCCGCGAGACGACCATCTATCTATCTATCTGTCTATCTCTCTCCCTCCAGTCATCTTTACATCCATATAAAAAAAACTGCAGCCCTCCTCTTCAAATTCCCTCCAGCCATCTTTCACTGTCGTGCCTTTGTTGTCGTACCCACGCCCACGTGACCTCATTCTTTCCACTTAACCAAAGAACGTCCTCCTCCTCCTCCTCTTCCTCCTACTCCTACTCCTTCTCTATGTCATCTTCTTCCTCCTCCTCCTTCATCTTCTTCTCTTCCTCCTCTTCTTCCTCCTCCTCCTCATCTTCACCTCTTCCTCCTCTTCCTCCTCCTCCTCTTCCTCTTTCTCCTCCTCATCCTCCTCATCCTCCTCATCCTCCACCTCTTTCTTCACCTTCTCCCATTCCTCCTCCACCTCCTCTTTCTCCTCCTTCTCTTCTACCCCCTTCCCTTCCCCTCCTCCTCTTCCTCCTTTCCCTCCTTCTTCTCCTCCTCTTCTTCCTCCTCCTCTTTCTCCTCCTCCTTCTATTCCTCCTCCTCTTTTTCTTCCCCCTCCTCCTCATCATCATCCTCTCTTCGTCGATGTACACATCGATTAATTATTCGACTCAGACAAGAAGACGGGGGGGCTTTCCTCCAAAACATCTCCAACGCATTCCCGCATCCGCGACACGCCGGCTGCTGCTGCTGCTGCTGCTGGTGCCTTCCGAGCATCTTCTGTGATGGAGACTAAAAGCGATAGTTAGTTGGTCTTAATCATGAGGCTAAATCTCCGTCTGCATTTCCTGTATACAAACAACGTGAATGACATCGATTTGAAAGAAGCTACACAACCATATTGACCACATCACAGGAAACCATGGTACACGTCATGTTTATAGTCGTGGACTGGCCGCCATATTGACCGTAATAGCGGTCACTACATAAATAGTCGTCGGTTTAGTGGACTATAATTTGCAAGCCATGTCGACCGCCGTTTAGAGTACCGTATACAATACACACACTTGTCGCTATAATACATGTGATTGAATTTGGATGATGAGTGTGTAAATAACGCTGTAAAAAGAATTATCTTTTCCCAGGTTTAGAACAACACAATAGGCGCCCACACATAGAGATAAGAACGGGCACTTTTCTATTACCCCCCCCCCCCCCCCAAAAAAAAATCGACACCTATTTTTAACTACTGCTTCCTGGTTTTCAACAAATTTCTTCGAAATAAATCACTAAGAATACTAACGATACATAGAATTTTACAGTTAGAACTCTCAGTGAAAAATACCAACGTCCATTATTTTCCGTCTATACATTTTCAAACTCTTGCTAAAGTATTTAGCTGCGGCGGCCATCGTGTTTTGCCCCTGCGGCAAAGGCTCAAAGGCAGCTGCACGGGTGATGCCCATCAATGACACATCCTTTGAACGTGCAGCATCGCGTCATTCGCGTGTGCGGCATCGTGAATACTTGGATGGGCCATGGGGCATGCATGGGGGCCATGGGGCTAATGTGACGACCGATCAATTGCTGAAACGGATTGCATGTGACTGACCTCAAAGAAGTGAATTCCAGATTCTGGACGAATTCATCTTTAAACAAAGTCGTTCATCCTCAACTGATCCATTTTGCCGGACGCTGCTGACGCTGCTGCTGCTGCTGCTGCTGATGCCCGCAAGATTTGCATTTCCGACATCCAGACAATCCCAGGATTCCGTCTGTTTCAGCGCGATATGATTATTCATGGCGCGTTATCTGCCCATCTGTCTATCTGTCTATCTGTCTATCTGTCTATCTGTCTGACTGTCTATCTGTCTGTATGTCTATCTGTCTGTCTTGGGTCTGTCTATCTGTCTATCTGTCTTTCTGTCTTTCTGTCTTTCTGTCTTTCTGTCTCTGTCTATCTGTCTGTCTCTGTCTCTGTCTCTGTCTGTGTGTGTGTGTGTCTGTCCGTTCGACCGTCCATCTGTTCGTCATTTATTCAGACATTCAGTCAGTCAGTCAGTCAGTCAGACAGACAGCCAGCCAGCCCAAGGCCGTAGCCAGGATTTTATTTCGGGGGGTGTTTCTTCGCCGGAAAAATTTTTGATGACCTTTTTTGTTAATTTTTTTCGCAAAAATTTCTGATGACCTTTTTTTAAAATCATCAGATCGAGAATTCATCTCATTTTGCTTAAATTCAAGTTTTTTTAATGTGCTAGTGAATGCATTTTTTTCATTTCATCGGGGGGTGTTTTCATGGTTTTATTTCATGGTTTTTGCATCACGTGCTTACTTACTTAGCACTTAGTCCTTCCTCGCGCTGGCAGCGCATCGGGCGACACAGCCTCTCCACGTTATCCTGTCTTCCGCAGCCATCCGAGCATCCTCCCACGTCATTTCGCCGCCTTCCAAATCCTGAGTAACCGTGCTTCGCCAGGTCTTTCTGGGTCTTCCTCGACTCCTTTTCCATCCCGTCGGTGTCCAATCCAGTATCTGCTTTAGATTTCTCTCCTCTTCTGATCTATGTACGTGACCCAACCAACGTAAGCGCATCTTCTTCATCATGTCTTCCAGTTTCTCCATAGATGTTCTCCTTCTTACTTCTTCATTTCTGATCTTGTCCCTCCAAGTGACACGTGCTAGTAAATGCAATAGATGTTTTCTGCATTTTCCATTTCGGGGGGTGTTCAAACACCCAAAACACCCCCCTGTCTAAGGCCTTGAGCCAGCCAGTCAGTCAGTCAGTCAGTCAGTCAGTCAGTCAGTCAGTAAGTCTGTTATCTTCCTTCAGGGCTGTTTCTGTCTGTTGGATATTTCTGTAGATGCTCTAAGTTTTCACACCGGACATAGAACGAGCACCGCACGCCATGCCATGGATAGAAGTTGTCTATACGTTGTCTACATATTTTGCGAAAAATCCTTCGACGTTAAAAGTAGACGTCTCTTCGGGTAATCAAGTATACGCATTCTATCCGATCAGCATTGGCTCCATTTACTCTTCATTATATATTTCTTTGCATTGTTACAGGTGGGGGGTCAGCCTCCAAAAAAACTCTTCCAAGAAAGGCGCTAAAAATACGAAATTACGACTATCAATAATTATGAGATATACCTTACATGACTTGATCCTATCAGCCAGTGACAGCCAATCTTGTTTTCACTTCTGTGCCTGACATGATTTGACAGTACATACCATGCGCTATTATTTCATCTTACTTTGCACCTATTTTTTGTCATTACCCATGCCTTTTTCTGATACATCAAATAAGAAATGTACGCTATGTTCCTCTTTTATCTACTGAGTCTCTCTCCCAGTGAGGCGCTCTATAAATGCCCTATAGTTATCGGTGGAGGGGGAAATGTTTTACACGACATTACAGTATCAGGAATTCCTGTCATTCCGGCGCCCTCTTCCCCCCATCTATCCGAACTGATCTCCATCGCCATGGTTACATGAAGAGCCCGGAGACGATGATCGCCGTGCGAGATGCTGATGCTGCGCTGCAGGGGAGCTCCTCCATCCGGTGAGGGACGGATGCTGCTGAGCCTGCTGCTGCTGCTGGTGCTGCTGGTGGTGGTGGTGGCGGTGGTTGCGGTGGTGGTGGTGGTGGTGGTGGTGGTGGTGGTGTTGGTGCTGGTGGTGGTGGTTGTGGTGGTGGTGGTGGCGTCCGTCTCTCGTGTAGACGGACGGACGGACACTCGAGAACGGGACGACGACGACGACAACGACGACGATGATGACGACGACAAACTCATCCAGCAAATGACCGACGTCGAACAAACACTGCGTCGTCACCAGTCGTTTATCGATTATCACCCAAGCACTCAGCCTCCTCATCAGCATCCTCCTCCTCGGCCTCCTCCTTCTTCTTCCTTCCTTTAGCAACCTCCCCCGGGTCCTCCCTTGCCCTTGTCTCCTCTTCCACTCTCATCCTCATTTTGTCTTTTTCAATCTCCTCCTCCTCCCTTAACCTCCTCCATCTTAGCCACCTCCTGTCCTCAGTCTCCTCCTCCTCCTCTGTCTTCGCCATCTTTCTTCTTACTTGTTCCTTCCTTATTCTCTTCTTCTGCTCTTATTTTCCTCCTCCAACTTCTTCTCCGATCTCTTCTTCTCTTCCTCCTCCTGTTTCACCTTCTTCTTCTTCTTCTCTTCATCCTCCTTCTCCTTCTCCTTCTCTTCCTTCGCCTCCTCTCCCTCCGTATCCTCATTATCCCGCTTCTCCTCCTTCTCCTCCTCTCTCTTCTGCTCATCCCGTGTAGTCATTAACGATCAACGTCACGGGAGGGTGGGCAGGATTGAAAGAGAGATGCGTTGGACATGAAGAGATAGGAGATTGTGTAGAAAGAAGGCCGGAAGCATTGACACACGATTGACGAAGGAGAGAAGGAATTTGAGGGAGGAGGAGACGGAGGCGGAGGAGGAGGCGGAAGAGGAGGCGGAGGAGGAGGCGGAGGAGGAGGCGGAGAAGGAGGCGGAGAAGGAGGAGGAGGAGAACCACCGCAGGGAGGAAGGCAGCGAGGAATAGCGCGGAGGGAGGATGCTGTCTAACGCGAAACATGGAAGGGAGGAGTGTGGGGGGATGAGAGGATGATGCTGATAGAAGAGATAAACGATGGAGGGGTAGGTAGGCTGGAAGGAGAGAGAGGGGGAGATTGTATACTACAAATGGGGAGAAAAGAGTTGGTATATAGCGAGGCCTGATCCGATGGGAATTTAGGGAGGGGTTTTCCCCAATACCCATGCTCATCATCCTTCGCTGAGCGGTAGTGTCACGGAGGTTGGGTATCCCCCCGCGCTGATAGACTCGCGATTATCCTCAAACTCACACCTCCCTTTCGGTCCCCCCATCCTCACATTCCCCTCGAAAACGGCACCCACCCACGTCTCCCTAATCCGCCCCCATCCCCACATTCCCCTCGAAAACAGCACCCACCCACGTCTCTCTAATCCGGGCGCACTCCGCGTCGGCTAGTAAATCTGCATTAGCAAGTGCGACCCATTAATTGACATCACGGGGGACAGGCGAATCCATTATCGCTTTTCGTTTCGAGCGCCATTGCGTTTCATTAAGCATCGGCCGCAGCGTTGTTTTGACATCCAATTAGATCCTCCTCCTCCTCGTCCTCCTCCTTCTCCTCCTCCTCCTCCTCCTCCTCCTCCTCCTCCTCCTCCTCTTCCTCCTCCTCCTCTCTTCATGATGTAGCGAGCGTAGAAAAACCACGACGATGACGGTTTATAGGATCATCCGAATGAACGAATGAAAGAAGGAGTGATGGATGGATGTATGGATATGTGGGTGGGTGGATGGGTGGATGGATGTGTGGATGGATTGGTAGGTGGGTGGGTGGATGAATGGATGGATGGATGGGTGGATGGAAGGATGAATGGATGGATGGATGGGTGGATGGATGGATGGATGGATGGATGGTGGGTGGGTGGATGGATGGATGAATGAATGGATGGATGGATGGTGGGTGGGTGGATGGATGAATGGATGGATGGATGGATGAAAGGAAGGAAGGAAGGAAGGACGAAAGGACGGCAGGAAGGAAGGAAGGAACGAAGGAACGAAGGAACGAAGGAAAGAAAGAAAGAAGGAAGGAACAAAGGAAGTAAAGAAGGAACGAAGGAACGAAATAATTAAGGAACCAAGGAACGAAGGAAGAAACGAAGGAACGAAAGAATGAAGGAACGAAGGAAGGAACGAAGGAAGGAAGAAAGGAAGGAAGGAAGGAAGGAAAGAAGGAAGAAAGGAAGGAAGGAAGCAAGCAAGCAAGCAAGCAAGCAAGGAAGCAAGGAAGGAAGGAAGGAAGCACCGTAAACAGTGGACAAGTATAGACGCGCACTCCAGGAGCCGTAGTTATGAGATAGAATAGCGTACGCTAGGCGAAAACGCTGTTCACCGACTTTGTTATTCTCTTAACGGGTTTTACTCTTGTATGGAAGTCATATAGCAGGCGCAGACCATGGATTATCAATTCATCTCACTAAAGCGTGGTTATAGATACTAGGTTATGGCGCATGCGCATAGCCTACTATATTTATATGCATCGTCTCCGACAAGAAGTAAGCAAGTAAATAGGCGGCCGCAAAGCAAAACGATTCATATTTAATATAGTTTAAATTTCAAATCCAGAGACTTGACAAGATAATAATAATTATGTGAATGAAAGTTAGATGTATAGTAATAAAATTACATAGCGAGAAAGTGAAAAAGATTTTATATAGAACGGTGATGTGTGGATAGAATATGATGAAACCGTAACCGGTTTCAGCTAGTGATCGCCGAATTAAAATTCTTAAAGGAGCTATTTCTTGTTAGTTTCTCGAACTGTCCAGTTTCACGTGGCATGCGTTTGATTTATTGTGGAGTTTAATATGCAAGCTGTCGCTAGAACAAACTAATTACAACAGATAGAACGGCCGCTACGTTAGACACGTTAGGCAAGCGACCCACAAATTGGTATTCATTCCGCGCAGCGGCGCTTGGAATGCAATTTCCTAGGGTATTTAGCCAAATTTTAATATTTTGTGACGGCGAAAATAAAAGCTAATATAATGTTCGCCGTCGACGAAGGATACGAGTTCATTGCAGATGTTTTAAACACGTTTTGACGTGTAAGGTGTCGTCGAATGCAGCGAGTTTCGAGTCATAAACAGACGCCATCTTAGGGAGTAGAGACTTATAGCTGGTCGAGAATGGGAGTACCGCTATTCAGAGAGTACAGGTCTGCGCCTGCCCCGTGACTACCACTTTATATCGTTATTCGAGAGCAGGATAGATATACGCCGAAAACGTCATGTACGCACCGTATAAGAATGTCCAAGACTACGGGCCCAGGGTCGCTCCTCCAATCTTCGTTTAAGCGTAACGAGACGTGGCGAATCACGAGGCAAAATAATGAAAATTGGCGCAACGCGACCGATCTCCCCCAAGACGCCATTAGAGGGGAGGCTGGGACGCGGTGGACGTTTGATGGATCGCGTATCAACTTCAGCCAAACGGATGTACATTAGACGACCACTCGAGCGGTGCAGTGACCATCGAAGGATGGCAATTACGAAATCATTTTCACCCTCGCTGCTATTATAGACTTCAACGAAGGGTTAAGAGACAAACGAAGAGTATATGATGATGACGACGACGACGACGACGAAAATGTCCGCTTATAAAAAGCAACACCGTGCAAGCTATGGGTCCTGCTCTGTTTGCTTTTGTATACTCACCGCTCGGCTTTGCTTAACTAGAACCGTGTACTTATCCTTGTATTTATATGCCTATAGGGCCAGGCCAGTAAATTCGGCCAGGTAAATTTTATTAATAATACTAATGATTTGTTTAGAGAGACAAATAATTGAGCATCAGATCATCTTCATGGGTGAATTGAAAGCAAGTGAAGGGAAGAAAGAAGGATGGAAGGAAGGAAGAAAATAGGAAAGAAAAGAGGGAAAGAAAGAGGAAATATGGATGTAAGGAAGAAATACGGGAGAAAAGGAATACGGAAACAGAGGAAATATAGATGGAAGGAAGAAGAGAGAAAACAAACACAGAAAGGAAGGTAAGATAGAAGGAAAGAAAGTAGGAAACACTGAAGGAAGGAAGGAAGGAAGGAAGGTAAGATGGAAGAAAATGAAAGAAAAAATAGAGAAAGAAGGAAGAAAGAAAGAAGGGAAAGAAAGAAGGACGGAAGGAAAGAACGAATGATGTCAGGAAGGTCAGATGGATTAAAGGAAGGAAATATGAGTGGATGGGGAAAATGAACGAACGGATGAAAGAAGAAAGTAATGACGTAAGGAGGAGGGAAGGAACGTATAGGAGAGATGGAGAATGAAAAATGGAAGAATGTAAAAATGGAAGAAGGGAAAAATGGAAGAATTGAAAAATGATGATACGCAGGAGACGGTGTGCAGACGAACTGAAGTGAATAATTGGCATTAATTCATAATTACTCTACTGGATGAATGATTGGGTTTCCAAAGACCTGATGCGTTGATTTATTTGAATAAAATTAACCTAATAAGACGAGTGATTGGACGTCACGTAATCTTTGGCAAACAGTTGGCAGTCTTGTTCTAAACAGCAAAAGATAAATGAGAGATTTCGAATATAATTACGAGTTTCTTCATTTCTGAAGCAGAAATTAAAGAACAAGCAGCTTAGATATAAAAATAAAGCTCTCTCAGGTGAAAGTTCCCCGTAGCCAGAGATAATATTATGTAGATTCTGTAGCGTTGATATTATAAGCCCTTAGCACTCATTTTTGCTTTTTCTCATCAGCGATGAAGCCAAGATGTGCGTTTTGCACATTATGTTAGGCTCTGAGAAGACAGCACATTGAAACATTCACATATCCAGAAGCATGAATATAATTATTGAATAGGCGTATATATACACTCGTATAGCATCACTCAGTCAGTGACTCAAACACTTTCTCTACCACGACTTTAGGACTGAGACGCTATCTAAAAACTTCGCTGCACAATAATATATAGCCTACCGTTGATTTAAAAAGAGAAAATAAGAGTCTAGATTGCGCCAACAGTACTGCCGATTCGAATTATAAGAAATATGAATGAAAAGTATATCAGAGAATCATATCAGAGAGTCATACACAACGATTTGTATAGACAATTTTAACCGCCTTCACTCCTTCTATATATCATATAGGCTCACGACTACTTAGTCTGCTTTGTTCTGATTTTCTTCGATTTTGTTCCTATTTATTTTCGCTGTTAAATCAATATACGGGTAATTAATTACTTTTTTACTGCAGCAGTAGGCCTGCGCTTATTAATCGAAAAGGTGGCTGTGCATAAACAGTTGGCATGGGACAACCTTGCAATAATCAAGCGGGCATATATATAACGACGACCCATCCGTGGTCTGTTCTTTTGATAGCAACAACAACAGCAGCAGCAGCAGCATCTACATCTCTATTGTACTAATGAAAACGTCTGTAACATCTGCTTCGATGACTCAACAAATCGCTGCATTCATTCAATATCAACGAATTTTAGCGTTCGACGCACGAGCGCCTTCATGAGATTCTTGTTAGGGCGCTATATAAATGTTTATGTATACATACATACAAGCGCAGTGCCTCGTTAAGGTGTCATAATCGCGAAACTTCTAAATCTAAAGCCAAGCGCAGGGCCCCAAATTATTCATGAGCTGTATGCAGAGCTAACGTGAAGAAACCTAGCAGCAGTTATAATATTAAAAGCCATAGATGCTAAAAACCTACTATTCTAAACTAATATTCTAAACATCTTAGATGCAACTTTCTAAATTATCATCCTAGATGAAACATTCTAAACTACACCCTAGATGCAACATTCTAAGTTACATCTTATATGAAACTTTCTAAATTACATCCTAGATGAAACATTCTAAATTACATCCTAGATGAAACATTCTAAGTTACATCCTTGATGAAACAATCTAAATTACACATGTACATCCTAGATTAAACATTCTAAGTTACATCCTTGATGAAACATTCTAAATTACATCCTAGATGAAACATTCTAAGTTACATCCTTAATGAAACATTCTAGATTACATCCTAGATGAAACATTCTAAATTACATCCTAGATGAAACATTCTAAATTACATCTACTGTAGATGAAACATTATAAATCACATCCTAGATGCAACATTCTAAATTACATCATAGATGAAACATTCAAAACTGGTCTTAGATGCAACATTTTAAGTTACATCCTTCCATAGAACTTTCAATCAATCAGTAAGTTTGTGCATGACAACTCTGCAAGACGTCGACACAGTGGCGCTCCCAGCGACAATGCATCGACATAAAGCGTCATAGCTGACAGTGACACATATATCTCGTCATCGATGACATGATGACACTAAAATGTCATCAATACCCTTCGACGCTTGGCAACCTCGGCATAATGTATCTCAACACCGGCGGCCGGACTAATGACCGGCATGAAGGATGTATCATTTTGTCAAGAGTGGCATTGCCACTTCTTACAGCTTTTCTATAGAATCTCTTTCACGCACTATCGTGACGGTTCAACTGGCTTCATGATGCGCCTTTTCTGCGGTTTTATCGGTCTGTAATTAATATAGATGGGTCGCTCTTTGGGTCCCCGGTCTCATTTGCCCGTTTAGGCGAGAAAATAGATCTAAGTCTTCGATGCCCGCCCTGTAATAATAGTCCGCCATCGACTTACTATAATTACCCACTATAGATGTTCTTCAAGTCATGCACTTTACGTCGCTCATTCTCAGGTGATATTCTTCATTCTGTCTGTTTCTCTTTTTCTCTCGCCCTGTGTGCATCTATATCTTTCCGTGTCTCTATTCATCTTTCGGTTTCACCCATTCTATCTATCGCTCTCTCTCTCTCTCTCTCTCTCTCTCTCTCTCTCTCTCACTCTCTATCTCTCTCTGTATCTCTGTATCTCTCTCTGTATCTCTGTATCTCTGTCTCTCAGTCTCTCTCTCCCCATTCTCTCTATCGTTGACTCTGTCTCTGTCCCTGCCTTTCTCCCTTACTCCCTCACTCCCTCCCTCCCGCGCCTCTCTCTTTTTGTCCCCCCTCTCCTCATTCTATCTCGGTCTCTCTCTGTCTGTCTGTCTGTCTCTGTCTGTCTGTCTGTCTGTCTGTCTGTCTGTCTGTCTGTCTGTCTGTCTGTCTGTCTGTCTGTCTGTCTGTCTGTCTGTCTGTCTGTCTGTCTGTCTGTCTGTCTGTCTGGCTCTCTCACCCTCATTCTCTCTATCTCTGTCACTCGGTCTAATAAAAGTATTCTGCAGCCTTCGCTGCTGCCTCTCTTACTCCTTGTCCGCCAGATGTTCAGTTTCCACCCACGTCTCTTTTTCCCCTTTGTGCTTTCGCGCGTGCGTGCCTGCATGATGGCCATTCTTTCTTTCTTCCCAATAGCCACATTCCTTCCTTCACGACCCTCTTGCCCTCCCTTCTTCCTCTCCTCCTTCCCTGTCTTTTGCACAACTCTTTAAAAGGCGCCTTCTTCTCTTTCCCACTCATCTTAAATGTCCGTCAGCCCTGTGCTTCCGTCTGTATCAACCTGAATATAATATATAGTGGGCTATGTGATAAATACCTGGTGTCAAAACCGTGTCATTTTTCACTTCACAGATATAACACCTTTAACAGCGCCCATTTCGGTGACATTAGACAGTGCCTTTAACGTCATCAATTACACTATAGCGCTATAAAAAAACTTTCGTTATAGAATGTAGATTTGCTGCATGGAGTTTTGAGTGTTTGCGTCAGCTGCAGCCTTTCCTCTTTATGCGCTGCTGAAATAAGGCTGTGGAAAACGTCGTTGCATGGCACATCGATAGCTAGTCCACGTTGTTTCGTTATTATACCCTAATTTTAGTTCGGATCAGTTCAGCTTTTCTGCGGAAAGCCGACGAAAAGCCTATAATCCCGATGACAACTTTTCTCAGATCTGGCCAGCATGCAGGATCGCGAAACTAAGTCCACTGTGATGATTTCGACGCTAATACCACAGCAGCAGCATGAGGAGGATTTAGAACCTCTATCTGTAATGCTCGCTTCAGTGTAATGCGCTATCCAAATTTCCCATTACCTTCGTTGAAGTAAGTCTATACGGTGATGCTATTTAACTATCCAATGAGATTCGTTTGACGGATGGAGCAAACAGGAATGCATGCAGCATGGGTGTTTAACAGGATCCACAAAATGCGCTATAGAAATGTACATCAGACGCTGACGTGAACGCCATAAACCAACGAACAACTCCACGGATTTATACTTTGTCCTAACACAAGACATCTCGGTAATAAGGAACAGTACAGTTCAGGTCTATAGTCTATTAGCAGAATGAACAAGTCTAACCTGTTAAGGCTTGGTCTAATACAATCTAAAGATCTATAGACTCATCTTTGGTCAAGTCCAGCATGGAATATCAAAAGATGGTCTAAGCTGTTTACAGTCTACAATTATAGTCTAGTGACTATATAATTATAGCCTAGTACAATCTAGTAGATCTATAATATATAAAACATAAATCAAATGATTAATTTTTCTAAAATCTATTGTTGTCTGATCTAATTTGATCTAACTTATTTGGATCCTATCTAATTCAATGACTTTTATAGCGCAGCAATAGAAGATTCAGTCAAAATCTACCATGTTCTTTATAAAATCCCGGAGCCTACCAATCCACTCAATCACTCAATAATGGAGCGCCATGGATCGACTGATGCCATGGGCCATGGCTGTTTACGTACGGCGCTATATAAATTCTGCATGAATGGTATCGATGGATGGAAGTGATATGAGCTCACCTGGTTGCTGAGCTGGTTCATTATCTAGCGCCAGTGCGAAGCGTGGCGACGCCAACATCAACAGGCAGACGTAGGATGCTCGATGTATGAAGATGATCCTCCGCATCTCTTGCTGTTTCACTCAAGCGTTAGAAAACACAGTTGTCTTTAACCGATTATTGTTCACTATCTTTGTTTTGTTCTCTGCTAATATTCTGTCTCTGCATGCACGCCAGAGTAATCTTCCTATAGCATATTTAGTCGTCCCATCTATCTCTTCGTCTTTTCATGCATATTCCTAGAATTGTTTATCATAGACTTGTTGAATTCTTCGCACAGTTACCGAGTTCTTTTGAACGTTTCTCGTTGTATTGCGCGAGTTGCTTTCGATGACCAAATAGCCGTTGTCCAGCTGCATGGAAACAATGTGTTGGCTATGTTGCCCGCCACAAGTTGTCTGTTGCACGTTGTCTGTTGTAAACAGTGAGCCATTTAATTATCAATTGGAGATACCGTGATACGCCGGTCACAGAAGTCACTGAGCAAAGACGAGAAGTCAGACGAGATGTTCTTACGAGTTTCGTCGCAAATGAAGCACAGAACATCGTCCCAGATTATAATATTAACCCAGAATATAGAATTCGCTGCTCTCAATTTCTACGATATCCGGAATAATAGGGCTAATGTGTCATGAATTGTAGTGAAAAATACGTGACACCTACTTCGATTCTACGTCACGAAAAGTGTGTACTCAGGTATACGTGTGCTTCTTTTAGGGTTTCTCTTGCGGACACGTGCGCTTTTTCTTTCCATATTCCATCAGCAAATGACCGTTGTCCATTTGGGAAGTACTTTTCCACCGCCTTCAGCAGCAGCAGCAGCAGAGGCAGCGGCGGATTCAGTGTCTTTACTATGAGATCTGTAAAGATTAACCACATCCGATTGCTTCAAAAGAACAATGGCACAGCAAAGAGAATGCATATTAAACCGAAGACCTGACTGCGTTAGTGAGTGTGTATCTTGACGGTCTTCCTTCCTCGTCCATTGAGGAGTCATCATTATATATATATTATATATAGAGAGAGACATCTATATTATATATATTTGTTTGCAAATTGCAATCTTTTCATTGAATCGTTTTGTGCCTTAAGCATTCAATGCAACATATTTACATACCTCTCTCTATGTATACATAATATTTTGCACGTGTATCCATATCTAAAATATAAGTCTGAAAGTTTGTCCTTCTGTTTGTACGTGTGGTGCCACAAGAAAGGCTCTGAGCGAGACGAAATATTTTGGAAAACATCCTCATGCGAATTTGTAGGTCAACGGTACTATTTTCAGCTCACAATTTACGTTAAATTCCGAAATAGGTTTATAGACATTTTAAATTTTGATGTGGTTGTTAACACTGCAATTGAGACGCAAATGATTTTTCATCTTTGTTTAACTCTTTATCAGTTCATTTTAAAATTTTAAGCCCATTTTCAGAGGATATTCTCGGGGCAAACGGGTAAAAGATTAATAACGATCCCATTGCTCTTTAAGTCATTTAGGGCGGGGCGGGGTGGGGAACCGGGATGGGGCAGGGTGGGGTCCAAAGGCATAGCCCAAATTTACCAGGCACTTAAAAATTAAAGCACACTATGTGCGTTCAAATGCTTTCACTTGTTTATTTCATTTCTTTTCGTATGACCTGTTGCCTCAATGGAATTCTCTCTGCGTTCTCTGAGTGTTATAGTTCCTGTATACACTCAATTCTATAGAATATAATAATTATGCTTTCTATAGTCAGAGTCAGAGTCTACAATTAAGATGAAATATAAAGATAAAACATACATGCCTGAAATACTTTAGAGATACTCCTCTGAAGAGTTTAGTCCCGACGTCAAAGAATCTTTCCGCTGAAGCGCAAACAACATCACCACTCCTCTCACAACTTGCAAGTCACGTTAGGTTACCTTCAAGTGACGCTCCACCGCTCCTAAGACGATAAAATTTCACGGACCGATTGAGCGCGCCTGCATGCAGAGTTCCGCCGGTATATCGAAGTCTACAGGCGGCGACCGGTGTAGTTCGCACAGCCGTTAAGCACTATTATGGTAGGTATAATTACACGCATTCGACTTTCAAGACTTTCAGGACTTTCAGGACTTTCCGGACTTTCAGGACTTGCATCTTTCCGATTTCTGAGTAGTCTTGTTGGAGACAGAGACGTCCATCGTCTATCGTCCGCGTATTGATATCAGTGATGCATTGCTCATACGATGCGAGCCTGCGTCAGCTGTGGCCGCTGCCAAAGGAGAAGATGAAGATGTGGCTGCTGCAGCTGCTGCAGATGCGGCAGCAGGGAAAAAGATAAAACCACATCGGTTAAGAGCACGTCCGAGTGACGTCATATGACGCATGGCTGAAGCAATATTGTTATATACTTTCTTGCCTTCATCTTTATCAATTGTACACACATTATATACATTATTTATGTACAATTGTTATTTATTGTGTGGACTGTGGAATATAGGCCTAAGTGTAAGATGATATGCTTGCATTCAGATGCAATTTGTAGCGATAGGAAAATCTCACGATCTCTGCCAGATCAGTGGATGGATGGAAGGACGGACGAACGAACGAAAAATTAATGAATTGATAGATGTATGAATGAATGAACGGGTGGATGGATGGATGAATGGATGGATGAATGAATGGGTGGGTGGATGGGTGGATGGATGGACGAACGGAAAAATGAATGGATGGATGAATGGATGGGTGGATGGATGAATGGATGGATGAATGAACGGGTGGATGGATGGATGAATGAATGGGTGGATGGATGGATGAATGGATGGATGAATGAATGGGTGGGTGGATGGGTGGATGGATGGACGAACGGAAAAATGAATGGATGGATGAATGGATGGGTGGATGGATGAATGGATGGATGAATGAACGGGTGGATGGATGGATGAATGAATGGGTGGATGGATGGATGAATGGATGGATGAATGAATGGGTGGATGGATGGGTGGATGGATGGACGAACGGAAAAATTAATGGATGGATGAATGGATGGGTGGGTGGATGAATGATTAGGTGGATGGATGGGTGGATGGATGGCTAGATGTATTGATGTATTTATGGATGGACGAATGGATGGATTAATGGATGGACGAATGGATGGATTAATGAAAGGGTGGATGGATGGGTGTATGGATAGATTGACGAATAGATGGATGAACGGGTGGATGGATGAATGAATGGATGGATGGATGATTGATTAGATGGATGGATGGATCAATGGATGGATCAATGAAAGGGTGGATGGATCGATGGATAGATGGATCGATAAATGGATGGATGGATGGATGGATGAGCAAATACATGGCACTGCAGCTGTGCATATCTTCATATTCTCCTTTGGCAGACTGTAAAACAAACATGCATAAAAATTATGCAAACAGGGCATGCAATTTCGTCCATATACCATTTATATAATTACATGTATGTCCTTCTATACTTATGTACGTTCAATTACTTCTCTATAATCATTTGTACAGTTTGTACACATCCATGGCGTTGGTTGACAGTGCGCTCCGGAGCGAATAGTAGAAGATAATTAGTAAGCTATATATAACTATCATCATCGTCATCGTCGTCGTCATCATCGTCGTCATCATCATCATCATATAACTAAGTGGAGAAGTAATAGCAAGAATTAAGAGTCGGATATAGAAAAAGAAGAAGAAGGAGGAGCAATATTATGACAAAAAGAGGACAGGATAGATGCTAACAAAATGGAATTGAGATGGAGGTATAGGAACAACTGGATTGCATGGAAGGTGGTTGGATGGGAGGGAGGGATGGAGGAGAAGAAATCGAACAGAGAGAGAGCATGTACGGGGAAATAATAGGAAGCGGAAGTGGAAGAAATTTGTCGGGTAAAGGCATTGAGGGAAGAGGAGGAGGAGGATGGAGGATGGAGAAGAGAGGATGATGGGAGGAATAACGCAATCATCTGACATCCGACGAATCCATTTCCGCTTACATAACAGGGAGAACGAGAACATCATCAGTTCCGGCATCAGCAGCAGCAGCCGGCAGCATCAGCATCAGCAGCATCAGCATCAGCAGCTTTGTATATATTTATAGGACATCGATTTCTTGCATGGCATCAATTAGCAATCGCAGATTGAAGATCTTCAACACACATCTAGAAATCGACCAATGCCGTCAAATCGTCTTTGCTTTTCAGTAGCCTATTAGTTTGTCTGTCTGTCTGTCTGTCTGTTTGTCTGTCTGCTTGTCTGCGTCTCTTCATCTCTGTGTCTATTCTCGTGTATGTATATCGGCTCCTTCGTCCATCTATCCGTCTCAATCGATTCAGCCACACATCCATCGATTCATCAATCGATTCGCCATCATGCGGTCTGTCCCCCATATGTCCATCCATGCACCCAGTCATTCATTTCCCATCCATCAATCCATCCACCCACCCATCCACATATAAATCAATCCATCCACCCAGCCATCCACATGTCAATCAATCCATCCATCCATCCACCCATCCATCAATCCATCCATACATCCATCCACATATCAATCAATCTATCATCCATCTACCAAAACATTCATCCACCCATCCTTCCACCAATTAATTCATCCATCCATTCATCTATTCATCCATCCACCAAGCCATTCATCCATCCATCCATTCATCCACCAATCCATTCAATCATCCATTCTTCCTTCCATCTATCCTCCCTCTTTTACTTATTTACCAAATATCCATCCATTCATTCATTCATCCATCCTCTCATCCACTCATCCATACATTCATTTCCAATTTCGCTCATCCATCTTGCCATCCATCCATCCGTCCAGCCATCCGTCAATCCTGCAGGCTCCTGTCTTTCCTCATAGAATGGGCGATAATTAGCTTAAATGCAAGGCAAAGACGTCGTCATGATTGGCAATTTGAAGCGCCGACGATGATCGCCATGCAGATATGTGAAGACACAGAGAAACAGTTAGCCAGAGGGCTAAAGGAACTAAAGAAGAGAGGCAGACGGAGAAGGAGAGAGAGTGACAGAGACACATACAGACAGAGCGAGAGAGAGACAGAGACAGAACGACACAGATTCACCGTCTAAAACGTCGTCCAGTATATAAGACGCCGCAGTGTATAAGTCGACATTTCCATCGGTCGGTCATTCACTGGACGTAGGCCAACGTCGCTCAACGCCGCCGCTGCCGATAATAATAATGTAGCCAATCAATCGTCGATTGCTTTACCGTCTTAGAGAGAGAGAAGGGAACCAGCGTGGAGATTTCTACGGTCTAATAACGACTGCAGCGCCAACTACCGCGCCGTTTCCATTCCGAAACCCGCGCATTAATAGCACAATATCGCATCCGATTAATTTTAGACCAATATATCTACATGTCTTCGGCATTGGCTTCATGATGCGTATGCGTATAAAGATGTAGGCCTACATGTTTATAGCTGGTTCGAGTCATAAGATACGAATTTGTGGTCAGATTACTGCGTGTTGGTCGTTAGCTATGGCGAGGCATTCATTCTTCATGCTTCAGCAAGTAGTGCTTATAGAAGTTTCCAGGAGTGATGCAACTTTACCATTATTATAAGTCAATGGAACTTGACCTGTATGACCATACGACTCAGTGGAATTTTTAATTACAAGGTACGTTGTCCAACTCCAGCTGGTACTTTACATTAAGTCTGTTGAAGCAACTTGAAGGTAGCAACACTTTGTAACCATGGGCGCCCGCAGAATGTTTTGCAGGAGGGGGGCAAAACACAATGGTAGCGGCCAATGTTTTTAGAGCTCCATTGCCAACTAAGGCTGGAATCATGATCATACATCTCGTGTTGAATTACACTACGCTGTTTATTTCAGCGGGAGGGACCTATTACACTACGCCACAAGACAAAAAGGTGGTTCATCTGTCCATAGCATGACTTAGGCCTATTCGCGGACCTATGGTAATCAGGCGAATTTCTCAACTCATACAACTAAACTTCGCTATAATAATATACTAAAACTGCGCTATAATAATATACTAGAACACAACACTACAAATTCCTATTGTACCGTTATGCAACTTTGCTATATTCTACTATATATACTGGATATACCGCATTACAATCGTGTCCATACTTCCGTTACCTTGCCCTGGAGCGGGTTAGCCGGGTTATTATGTCCGAATTTATTGTCGTCTATTCTCTGCTCAGTAATGTATGCCCACTTGCAGTTGTCAGGCGAAGGACATCTATTGATGTATTGATGTATTGATAGTACTACTTAGTCGTGCTGATGATCATTCCAGATGATTTCCCACGAAGCGCAGGATGGTCTGGACGTCGTTCAAGCGATTCTGAATATTCCTACAGACGGTTGCATGCATTGTCTTTAGGAAGAAAAGGAGGAAGAAGAGGAAAGGCGGCGATAAGGAGGAGTAGCCTACAATGAGGAGTAGGAGGAAAATTTAAAAAAAGGATTAAGAGGATAAAGTCGAGGAGGAGTAGTAGGAATCTTATCTGAGTCCGTTTCTATGGATATCGGACGTTCTCATATATTACCTTTCTCAACTTGCTCTGCTCTTTCCTCATATCACCTTTTCCCTCACAGTTCGTGATCTGGGTCTCACTCTCGATTCTGAACTTACTCTGTCCCAGCATGTGAACTTGGTTGCGAGGAGTGCCTATTACCAGCTTCGTCAGCTCCGGGTGGTCTCCCGTTCTCTCTCTCACGATGCGGTCGTCGTCCTTGTCCACGCCTTTGTTACAAGTCGAATCGACAACTGTTGTTCCCTACTTGTTGGTCTTCCCCTTGGGGTCCTGGGGCGACTTGATCGCGTCTTGCGCTCAGCTGCTCGCCTTATTGGGCGGCTTCCTAAATTTGCGCCTGTCTCTGCCTATATGCGTGATGTGCTGCACTGGCTGCCTGTGTCCCAGCGGATCTCATACCGCATTGCTGCTGTGGTCTCTCGCTGTGTCCTTGGCTGTGCTCCATCATACTTGCGTGATCTGTGCTGTCCAGTCTCTGACGTTGCAGCGCGTCGTGTACTTCGCTCTTCGTCTAAAGGTGAGCTTCTGGTCTCGCGGGCTCGCTTGGCTATTAAGCAGCGCCGTGCTTTCTCGGTCGTGGGGCCTACTGTTTGGAACGACCTCCCGGTTACGCTTCGCTCACTACTTGTGGTCCATCCGGCTGCGTTCTACAAGTCCCTCAAGTCTTTTTTCTTTGTTCGTGGTTGGGCTGGGAGCGCCTCTGAGTAGTTTCTTGAAGGGGCGCTATATAAATGCTCTGAATGAATGAATGAATGAATGAATGAATAGCGGCGACACAACATTCATATCATCGTTTTCTCCGATTCCTTCTTCCCGATTATCGCTCATTGCAACCTAAGTCACATACGGGCATCGATCGAACGTTCGTCTGCTCGCTCGCCGTCGTAAATGGTTTGAACTCACGTGACCTCTAGCGAACGAACGCTTCACTCGCCTTCGCCAGACGGCGCTAGTCTTCGTCGTGAGACGGACATTAATCTCCGTACGGTGGCGACTCTGACACAGGCTGCAGTTAATTGCTTGAAACATGAGACTGCAGGGAGGCTTCTCCATAGGCGTACGAGACGGGGGTCAAGAGGGGGCAAATGCCCCCCAAATTTCGGGCAAGCCTGGTTTTCGGGCAAGCAGAGCAGGAAAAATTTTAAAAATATATCTACAATTTTCGGGCAATTTGGACCGGAAAACTAAAACAAAAGGTCGTCAGAATTTTCGGGCGAAAGAAGTAACGGGATTTTTCGGGAAATTTCGACCGGACGACTAAAAAAGGTCAGAATTTTCGGGCAATTTAAAAAAAGGTCGTCAACTGTTTTGCGCAAAAGTTAACTCTTGGCCCCCCCCCCCCCCCCTTTTGAAATATCTCCTACGCCTATGGGGTCCTGCGTTCTCCTCCTTCCTCCTTCGTCCTTCATCACTGGCCGCCATGGCATGCAACCCTCGAAGGGAATGGGATGGGCGAAGGCGGAGAGGGGCGACTAATGTCGACGACGACGAGTATTACGGGTAATGCAATTATGAGCTACGCGGTGGCATAACAATTACGAGCAATTACTACTAATTAAAAATGAAAAGTGTAGGCCTGCTTGTCTGTCTTCCTGTCTGTCTGTCTATCTGCTGTTCATCCTTCCGCTTGTACGCCTACTTATATAGGCTATTATATTATGTTAAATTATCTAGCCATCTGATTGTTTGTTGTCCGTCCGTCCGTCCATCCGTCCATCCATCCATTAGCCAATTCATCCAGCTATCCATCTATATTTCTATCTATCTATCTGTCTGTCTATCTGTCTGCCTGTTTGGCTGTCTGTCTTTTTTTAAATCTATCTTTCTTTTTTCTCTCTATCTATCGATCTTTCTAGATCTTTCTATACATCGTTCTATCTATCAATCTGCCTTATAGTCTAAGAGACCGTGTGGCCTTGTGCTACGACCTGAGGTCATATACTACATAAATATATAGGTTCTCTATATATATGCATGTAGCTGTCCGTGCATGCACTAGAAGCTTGTATACATTTATGGACGGATATAGGCCTATTATATTAGGTGTATTATATATGCATAAGACTTTCTTATTTCTTTCGCAGCTGTCACGCTGAGAGCGCCTCTGATTCTGAATAGATAGTACCGAAAGAGGCGGTTTATAATTTTATTCTCATTTGCGTTACAATACGATACAGTAAGCTACACATGAATTATATAGATCTATATAGATTACACCCTATATTATTTGGATGGCTATAATGTATCTATATATAGAGAGATGGATGGATAAACCACTGGAGAGATAAGTTTGCAGTATATAGGTCATGCAAGAGGGAATACATTAGACAGTACTTAATGGCAGATTCCGTTAGCAGATTAAAATCCAGAGAAGGTATTTATATGGCAAGACACTTGAGTCTCACAGGTCAACCAGAGGTTTTTGTTAAAAGAGGGACGCCATCCTCTGCCAAGGCAGAACCGCCACGGGTAGCCTACTTATAAATTTAGGCTATTCTTTGTGAGGGGAGTATAGGCCTATGCACTGTATGCCCGCGTATACGCTTACCCTAGTTTACGGAACTGAGTACGCGATGCCATTTTTTAAAATGAGTAGGTCAGTAGGCGATGCCATTTTTTAAAGTGAGTAGGCCCACAGCCCTACACGTTGTATATCCGCGTATACTATGCATGCCTTCGTGTACATCCCTGCCTATAATTTGGCGCTACCGTGCTCGCCATAAATCAATAGGCTATCACCCATCCTACACTATTAGGCCTAGGATTGGCTGGTCCGAGGATCATACATGTATGTACAGGTAGTCTATGTATATTGATTACGCAAATACTTTCGCTTCATTTAAAAAAAACAATAAAGCGACAGTTAGGCCTATATATATAGTTATATACTGTTGTTTGTATTCGGCAACGTGGTTAAGCAGCCACAAAAATTTTCCCTGCCAAAGCTGGTGCCTTACCAGAATTTTTGCCCTGCCAGAATTTTTCTCTCACGGAACTTTTCGCATTCCAAACGGATGGACGTGAACAGTAATCAACAATACATGATTGTATGCCCGAACAAATTCTGGCAGGGCAAAATTTCTGGCAGGGCAACGACCAGGGCAACAACCAGGGCAAAGACTTTTTACCAGGGCATTCGCCCTGCCATGCCCTGGCGTAGCGCGCCACTGCACACTAGCTGTTTTTCAGGAGCAAAAATTCCATCGATAATGGTGTGGACGTGTTTTGTATCGCATGCATGTGCACTATGTACATGTGTGTGTATGTTTGCATGCATGGATGCATGTGCTTATGTGTGTGTGTATGTATGCATGTATGTATGTATGGTAGACCATAATATTTTGCTTAAAAAAATTAGACAACTATGGAATTAGGGGGACTCAGTTCAGATGGTTTGCCAGCTAATTTGAGAGCCGTACACAAAGAGTTCTCTGTAATTAAATGGTGTCCTATCTGAGCTAGGGTTGATCAAATATGGAGTTCCTCAAGGTTCCAACCTCGGACCACTTCTTTCCTGCTTTATATTAATGACTTGGCCAATGTCTCTCCAACAATGTTTTTTATTCTATTTGCTGATGATACCAACGTGTTTTTTTTACTCCAATGGTTCATGGCAGACGTTGTTTCAAACTGTGAACGTTGAACTATCTAGCATAGCTGTTTGGTTCCGTGCAAATAAACTCACCCTTAATTTAGATAAAACCAACTTTATTTTATTTAAATCCCACCGGAAAATAAAGCCAAGTGACAATCTTTGTTTGCTTATTGATGATGTTTCCATCAGTCAAGTTGAATCTACAAAATTCTTAGGTGTGCATATAGATCAACATTTGACCTGGAAAGTTCATATTAATCAAATTGCAAGTAAAATTGCTAAAAATATTGGTATTATTTCCCGCGTTGCTTATATCTTACCAAAGACAATTAGAATGAATTTATATTATGCCCTTGTCTACCCCTACCTCACGTATTGCAACCTTGTTTGGGCATCGACATACGAATCTAGGCTTCGTAAACTTATGTAATCTTATACTGAAGAGGGCTGTTTGTATAATTGCGGGTATTCGTAAATGGGAACACACTGGCCCTTCATTTAATGAACTTCATCTCCTGAAAATTGACCAGATAAAGGATCTCCAAATTTGTGAGTTCTTTTTTCGACTCGAACACGGTCTCCTTCCTTTGGTATTCCAAGGTTACCTCCCTCACGCCTCTGACATCCATTTGCATTTCACTAGGAATTCATCTGCTTTTCGCCCTGTCAAAGCTCAATCTAATACTAGGCGTTTTACTATTAAATCTTATGGCACTAAAGTATGAAACACAATACCAATTGACATTCGTCAATCCAGTAGTCTGCAGGCAATGCAGGTATTTAAATAGAAACTTCGTGTTCTTCTACTTTCCTCCACTAAAGCTATACTTGAAGTGCACATGACCATGTGTATTTAAGATTTTAGTTAAGTACTTAGTTAAGTTTGTTTCTCTACATGCTCTTGACAATATAAACTTTTCTGCAATCTGTCATCACCTAATTTGATTTAGTCTCTTTCATTTCAGCTATAGGCCTATTGATTAATTTTTCTTGGTAATTTTTTACTTGGGTGACCTTTCCCAGCGGGATGTCCATCCCTTTTGGGCCCCCCTTTGTAGCCAATGCATGCATGTTTTGTACTTTTGTTGTCTTCTTGTTTTCTGATTGCAATAAAGTGAATTGAATTGAATGCCTGTATGCGTCGATTCTTGTATATGCATTCAAGACAACTATCTACTATTATAACAGATTTGCTATATAGGCCTATATCGTAATATAGGCCTACGTATACCTTGTAGGCCTATACAGAGGAGTTATTATTGTTGAACCAAATACGGTGAACTACGAACCGGAAATCTAAACTCTTGCCACTATAGCAATAGCCTATCGTTTACCGTGTTTCGTTTGGCACTGCAAGTATGGCTTTACTGCTTACAAAGGTCATGCCACATACCTGTATCGTAATGTAATGCAAATCGATTACAATGTAGTAACAATGTCGTAGTAATATCGATACATCTATGTGTACAATTTTGTCGCATCATTTAAGTTCAACGCAAATGTTATGTGATACAAGGTTATATTGTATTGTATTGTAATGTATTGTATTGTACTGTATTGTATTGCATGTGGATATTTGAATGGGTTGATCGGATATAAACTACCGTTAAACGCAGCTTTTACTTGGCGCTACATAAAAATCAGAAATGTAGCCTATATAGATCTATATACATCATTATGTGGCCGTTTAATCGGTGCTTGAAGTAATGTGATGTAGCGAAATGTAGCAGTATAAATAAAATAATTATTGTGATGTTGCTTAACTATACTGCAGTAAAGTGACAGTGGGTAAAGTTTAGCTTAGTCAATGTCTAATCGTCTCAGATGCGTATTTCCTCTATTGCGCTTCCATGGATGTTTTGGTGAAACCGTGAAAGCATGCAGTGTGATTCCCATTTGCCTATGCGGCTATGCCTGTGCCTGTGCCACTGATTGTGCCTGTGTCTGCTCCTGTTCTGCCGTGTATGTGCATATGTCGCTGTGCGTCTGTGTCATTTCATTCGCGCAATTGGCATGAAGGAACACAGGTGCATGGGCGGTCTGTGTAGACTGTAGATGAAGAAGACGCCTTAAAGAAGAAGTGAGAACATTTGGATGTATGACCTCTACTTCCATATTCCAATTGAACGCTGATAATATTAAATCAACGGCCCATCGTCCACGCAGGTGGAGGGGGCGAACAGTGGAATATGCGTGGCCTCCTATTGAGTGTGGCACTGACGTGACACATGGCACAACCACCCGCATCTAGGATGGGTGCAGACTGTGGGGCGGCGGCGCAGGGTGGAGCAGCAGCGGAGGGTCCGTCCTCGCTCCGGCTTGCAGTCGCGGCCGACGGATCCAGTTTGAAGTAGTACGGACTTGCCGAGTCCATCCCCGTCCCTTCGAGTCCGGAGTTCACCGGCAGACAGGACTCCGACTGCCAGGTCATCAGGGCGCAGGCCTCCTCCGCCGCCGCTTCTGCCTCGAGTCCATCGTTCAAGGACGGGGGCTGCCTGCACGACCCCGTCCGATCACAGCCCACCCTCCCCGCCGTTCTCTCCAGGGTGCAGGGCCCGTAGACCGGGGTCCCAGGGCCCGTACGACTACTGGACGAGATTAAGGTGAAATAGAATGGATTGGAGGGTGTTGCCACAGAGGAGCAAGCGGCGGATGGCGGTCCGTGATGGCGGATGTAGAGCGTCTCCGTCTGGGACTGAGGGTCCGGAAGTGGACGATTGCGAGTCCACGACGATGATCCCTTGTCGATGGTTGCCGTAGAAACGGCCTGCTGCAGCGGAGTGATCTGCTGGCGGGAAAAGGTGGAGAAGGAGGAAGCGCTCTGGATCTTATTCTTCTTCTTCGTGTTCTTGTCTAATGTCGAGGTCGAGCGTCGAATCGGAAACTTTCGATTGTTGTTGCTGTCAACCAAAAAAACACATCGTATTCATTCATTCATTTAAGAATTTATATAGCGCTTCTTTAAGGGGGACTACTCAGAAGCGCTCCAGACTCTAGCACGGCAAAAGGGACAGTTTTGAGTTTAATTTTAAAAATGTTTCAGTAATATCCCCAGAAAGTAGACGTACTTCTGTGGGAACCCATTCCAGACAACTGGGCCGATCACAGAAAAGGCTCTATTCTGCATCGTTGCAGTTCGAGCAAATGGGACCAAGAGCAATCCTTTCTGTGCAGAACGGAGGGGCGGTGTATTATAATACGCGTTACCATAACTATGACTACACAGTTGTTTATTGGTTAAAGTTAGCGTAACAAACATATTTTTACACACAATAGATATAATGATTAGGGGAGAAAAGCAAAAGAAGAGAACCTTTAAGGAACAAATGTTCCTCTGTCAGGGTCACCCGAGTGCAAGTGAAAAGAAACAGTAACAGGTTATGCAAATATGTAAATAAGAGAAAGTAATATGTCTTAAATAGTTAACTACATCCTTATTAATATGTCCTAAGGTGAGGTCGTGCGAGCTCAGATCATCCATAGCAAAGTGATAAAAAATAATAGTAATTCAAGTGAATTGCTATAAGTTAATTCAGGCAAGAGGTTGAAGAAAAATAAGGTCACTCAACTAATCATTTCAAGTAAGCAGGTTTCGCTCGGTTGCGGTAAGCAAGGAAGTTTTTGAAAGTTCGTTTAGAGTTTAGACGACAAGTTAAATTCAGATGAGTAAAGATAAGGTTAAATCGCTTGTCTATAGACTATAAGGTATAAGTTAGGTTCAGGTATATTATAAGTTCTGTGAAGGTAAGTATAGCCTGTATAGGTCAGATTGAAACAGACTCTGAACCCACCGTATAACCGGATATCGAGACGGACTTATCCCAGATAACAATCAGCTTAGATAGAGGCTGCATGGGTGCAACACGGAGAAAGATAGTTTGCATTCCGGGTGCATGGAAGATCATGACGTTTGCGGACAGCACAACAAATTGGCAACAATATTTCTAGTTAATATTCAACGTCGCTGTGTCTTAACATAGATGATTCGCCCTCCTCTTTTCCACAGGCTTGAGACTGGCACAGTCAGACTGTCAGAGTGCTGCGAGCAGTGGTCGAGTGAGCACATCAAATTGACGAAATGGACATACGGAGGGAATAATCGATACGTCAAAGTCAGCGTGCACCGAGTTACCCAGAACCCACCCCGGCATAGATTATAATTATAGAAGGACTCGACACGACTGTCGATATGTAGACTCATCCATATGAAGTTGTCACGCACATTATAAGGCCCACAGGTCAGAGAGAAAAACCATCCCAAGTGCGAAATCGGGACGAATGTCTGCAATATCGATGTCTACGAGTGTAGAGGTCCTTCAATGGCAGGGTTTTGCATATAGATAGACAGCATAGACTCCATTTTACTGTCTGAATGACACTGTGTTTGCTAAGGCATTCTAACATTGAGTTCAAACAATTCAATTAATTATAGGTGTGATGGTCAAGGACTGTAAACATAGTTCAGGTAAAACCATTCTTAGGGTAAAAAAGTTGCATCGATATATTAATTATTCATAGGACGTCGGGTGTTCTATTTTCGGAATGGATCAAGAGATGTTTGATAAAATTGTCAGAAGATGCCATATACACAGGACAGAAAGATGTAGAGATTAGTTCTATTATTGTTATTGGACATAAGTCACATAACTGATTCAGTAGCCGATTGACTGATATCTCGGGTTAATGTCAAAATAGTTCCTGAGTTAGAAGATGTAGAAAAGTGCAGGAGAAGAAGTAATTAGCAACTAGAAATATACACGGTGTCCCAATTGAACTGATACCCTTTTTGTTTTGGCGATATACTTGTCAATTCTAAATTAAACTCATTAAAATTTCAGAGACTGTAAGAGGGATAAATTATCAATGTTTCTTGAAAATTGTATCCAATTCTACGAAGAAAGTCCGAAGTTATGCACGTTCAAATTTGGACAAAGGAAATTGTAAGTTTCCAACATGTAAAAGATAGGAAATTATATTGCTTGCAACTGCACGCCTTAATTTCTAAATTAATAAATATTTCCGTCATATTTCCGTCATTTCCATGTTAGGGGACAATAATAAAAATGGTTTTCAGCAAAGATGATTTGAGTTCAACAACAAAAAATAATCGAAGAAAAACATTACGGTGCCAAAGATTTTTTAAGGAATTTCCTAACAGAAACAGGCCTATCGCAGCCTTATGAAACTCGCATACGCGTGACGTTGACCAGTGATCACTTCAAACAGCGAAATGTGGAAGAATGGAATCATTTTGATCAAAATAATTGTTGACAATGCAATCAATGAATGGCAAAAGCGCCTTAGGGCATGCATTCGAGCTAATGGAGGACATTTTGAACATCAGCCTTGAAGAACAGCTCTAGCACTAATTTGCTATCTTTTACATGTTGGTAACTTACAATTTTCGTTGCCTAAATTTGAACGTGCATAACTTCGGACTCTGATTGTAGAATTGGATAAAATTTTCAAGAAACATTGACAATTTATCCCTCTTACATTCGCTGAAATTTTATAGAGTTTCGTTTAGAATTGACAAGTATATCGCCAAAACAAAAAGAGTATCAGTTCAATTGGGACACCGTGTATAAGCAAAAGAACTACACAGATCAATGCCGATAAAGAAACGAAACTTGCTCTCAGAAAAGGACATCCTATAATTATAATTAGTTGTAGGGGCGTTGCGAAGGCAAAGAATTGCCTAAAGCTGCATTTAAGATCATCAATTTCAAAACACATTTGCATTTATAATTTTGTTTTGCAGTCTCACTACGATATTTATACAGTCATGTAGATTGTAGCTTCGGCGTGAAATTCCGATGCAGTGCCAGCTCTGCATTCGGGAGCGCCTCTGAGTAGCAAGAGAGCTTGAATGGGCGCTATAACAAGTACACATACAAACAAACGGGGCCAGACAACTATAGACTTCGAACGGGCGAACAACACATCACCTTATCGAGTGCTGCCTTCTAACGAACAATCGTATGACTAAGTTCCACGATGATGGGTAAGAAACTGCGACGACGACGAGTGTGATGATGACGACGACGACGACGACGACGATGACGACGATGACGATGATGATGATGATGATGATGATGATGATGACGATGATGATGATGATGATGACGACGATGATGATGACAATTAAGATGATGATTCGCTTTATAAATTCAGAGATTACGATTACAAGAAGAAGACTCGAGCCGTGCGGACCCACCGTCTGCGGCGCATGTAAGCGATGACGATGACGAGCATTAGAACACCAACTGCGACACCAATGGCCACACCGACGCACACGACGACCAACACACCTACATCATAATCATCATCATCTCATCATCTTATTCATCACGATAATAATAACCATGATCATCATTGTGACCCTATCATCTTTGTCTTGTGCATCTTCATTGCCGTCTCATATTTTGCAGTATAATTATCAACATTGCCATTAAAATCATAATAAAAAGCATGCTCGACAAATGTAAATTATGATCATGTTATCATCGTCATCGTCAGCATCAACATCAACTTGATCATCATCATCATCATCATCATCATCATCATCATCATCATCATCATCATCATCATCATCATCATCATCATCATCATCATCATCATCATCATCATCATCATCATCATCATCATCATCATCATCATCATCATCATCATCAATAACAGCAATAGCTGCATCATGAGCATGTATAGGATAATCATGCTTAATCATTATCTTCATCGTCATCTTCTGGCGCTTTCAGTTATAAAGATGAGCAAGTTGAGAAGAATTAAAGGTAGAGAAAAACTACTAGTAATTATAGAGTTCCACTGACCGAGAGGGTATTGAGAAGAGTTGGCAAAAACATCCTCCAATGACCAGTCATCGTTAGAACCTAGGACCACATTCAAAACAGCGAACATAAAAATAGAAAAGGAATTTAAGAAATCTCGAGACTATAATAATTATAATATGCTCTTTCCCAAAACGTTCGTGCTCTGTCTCTGCTTGCCATCTATCTAGAATCTATGTCTGTCTATCTGTCTCTGTCTGTCTGTCTGTCTATTTGTTTGTATGTCTGTCTGTCTCTTTCTTCTATCATCTTTCTCATTTCATACACTCCTCTCTTTTTACTCCCTATAGTATACGTTTCCACTTCGTATCTAAAGGAAACAAGATTAAGATAATGATGAGGCACCACACACATAGTGTCTCTCACCTGTTGGATGATGACTCATCGTTGACGAACAGTTTCCAATCTCACCGACCCAGTTGACTCCGAGACAAGTGAGGTGCCAAGCCTCTTCCGTCCGATTGCATTGGATCGATGTCGTCTGCCCCGTCGATCGACTCACCCACGCGTTAGGGGGAGCCACCAGTGGGGCACAACCGACGGCTGAAACAACGCAAAGTCCTACAATTCTACAAGACTGCAAGTGACTACTGGTGGAATCCTTCTCCAGCTGCGTAGGAATCTATTATGACATCCATCCATCAATTCATCGCGATATGACTCCACAGATAAATTGTCTTTTTAATTGCATAAGCTCTGGACAAGGGTGAGAATTGCCGGGGGGGGGTGGGGGGGGGTTCAACCCCCCAGTCATTTTTAGAGCCCCATGTTAAAGTATGTTTTTCATACCCCATTTTCAAGTTTATCATAGGCCAACCCCCCAGTTATTTTTCCACAATTCTCATACTGACTTGGCCGGAAGCGGAACGATTTTGTTTATAGGTCTGTATAGTCTGCACCCATGCCCTTATGCATAATATGTAAGCCTATGAATGTACTCATGATAAATTTATCTTCAAGACCCGATATATAATGTGTAGGTGATGTATGTATGAAAAACAGCAATTAAAATAATTATGATTATATGTATGCTATGCACGCATGTATTGTATGCATGTATAGGCCCACTATATGGAAATTCATCCATCGCCTTTTTGAGAAACGTCAAAATGATAGTACATAATTATAATTATAATTAAAATTACCTTGGTATTTAATGATTGCTTGCTGGCCGTAGCTTTGGTTAAACTGAATGGAAACCCTATTCGTCTTCGACATATAAACCATCGTCTCTCGTTCTCTGCCTCCGCAGATCGACGTAACCGTGGCGCTTCCGTTGTCATGGAGCTCCGTTGCTACGGCAACCTGTCTGCACGGTTCCGAATGGACTGACCCTCCTCCTCCCCGCGGGGGGTTCTGGTCGCTCCTGGCAACACTGAAATCGGTCAGCGTGACGTTGATGCGTTGATGTGGTTCCACCCGAATGACGAATGCACAGGGTTCGGCGGATACAGAGGCTGAGAAGATGTTCGCGAGGATGTGGGATTCAGCGACTGGTAAGTGAACGATTGATGATCCGTTTGAACACGTTTGCAAACGACCATTAGCCACTGAAATGTACAGAAGTGTTCAAAATTAGGAACTCAGTGTTTTATTTTAATCTATAATTTATTGAGGGAGTATCTGACTGCCTGTCTCTCTGTCTGCTTGCCTTTCTGCCTGCCTGTCTGTCTGTCTGCTGTCTCTATATAAGTATTTCGCGCTGGGAGCGCCTCTGATTGGTTCTTCGCTATTGACTGGTAACCAAAGCACATCTTTCGCTGTCTCATAACTACTTTTTTCCCCCTGGGTCTTTCGCACTGGGAGCGCCTCTGATTGGTGTACACAATGGAAGAGGCGCTTAATAAATTTATAGGTACAATGCAATACGACACAATGTGTATATCTATACATGTTTGTCTGCCTGTTTGTCATTCTGCATGTTCGAGCATATCTCCCTGTATGTCTGCCTGTCTTCACTATAACTGTACAATTGTTGGTATACATGTATTCATTCATTCATTCAAGTATTTATATAGCGCATCTTCAAGGAAACTACTCAGAGGCGTTCCCCACTCCAGCACGGCCAAACAGAAGAGTTTTAAGTGCTTATAGAATGTGTCAGAGAGTGACTGTATTGTGTATACCTTTGCGGCATTCGTAGCTGGCCTCGAGGAAGCTCTTGAAGTCCCTCGACCCACATTGCCAGTCGTGCATCGTGATCACTCCCACGGAACATCGAGTCCTTCCGGAACACTTTCCATCGAGCTCTGACGTCACATCCCTCGAGCAGACCTGACCCGGGTAGATCGACGTCAGACATCGTCCCACGTTCATCCGACCGTACCTCGCTGATCGGATGAGTAAGATCTCGTCGTCCGATGAGCAGGTCGCGTTGAATGTTTCCCACTCACAGTACTCGACGACGACGTCTGCAAGGAAATGTAATGCTTATTTATTTATTTATTTATTTATTTATTTATCCATCATCATCATCGTCATCATCATCATCATCGTCATCATCATCATCATCGTCATCATCATCATCATCACCATCACCATCATCGCCATCGCCATCGTCATCGTCATCGTCATCGTCATCGTCATCGTCATCGTCATCGTCATCGTCATCGTCATCGTCATCGTCATCGTCATCGTCATCATCATCATCATCATCATCATCATCATCATCATCATCATCATCATCATCATCATCATCATCATCATCATCAATTCATCATCATCCATTTCTATAACGCCCCTTCAAGCTTTCTACTCAGAGGCGCTCCCGATTACAGCGCGGACACTGCATCGGAGTTTCACGCCGAAGCGCCCAAGCAATTATTGTGAGTGAAGGACTTGCTCAAGGTCCCTACGCGGCGACTTGCGGTGGATTCTAACTTCGAACCTTCCGGCTTCAAGGCAACGACGCCGCCACTGCACCACCGCCCCCCACAATGTAGTGTAAGGCAGCTGTATACGTCATGATGTAGCTCCTTTAAATAAACACTACCTCGTCTATTTGTAAGAAGAAAATTGAGGTTAGGCCGACTTTCTGAGGGGCGAACGCTTGAAGGACTGAACAGATGGGATGGACAGAGATGTGTGCATTTTTGCAGTTAAACGTCACTGTGTGGTAACAAAGACCATTAGCGACGCCCTCCTTTTTTTATCCAGGCTTGGGACTGGCACTGGCAGAGTGCAACCAGTGGCGGAGTTCTATGGACAGAGATATACAGCTTCCCTGTTCTTATAGAAGTAGCATCAGCAGCTGATTAATTTTTGCACTAAATGACGCGGTTGAAAGGCAAAACAGGTAAGCGGCAGTGCTACAGGTGTAATTAAGAAATGATGCGTGGATATTTCAACGGAAACAAAGACGCTATATATTTACAGCTAAAAGACAATCAATGTACATGTATATAGGCTATAGCAGCTCTGTAGCAACGACATATGCAGTACATTGCCGACCTCTTCAGTCTTCACCGCATTCATCTCTTAATTGCTCAGACATTTTTCCTCTGATCATACCTGCCGTACCATAAGTATACTTCGCATGCATGCACTTAATTTACTAAAACAATACAACTCTGGCTGAAATAACAAACGGATGAAAAAAAGAATGGACGAAAGAAAGAATGAATGAATGAATACATAAGAACTCAAATAGTTGGTATCAAATTAATAAGAAATATAAAGAAAAACACGTAGGCCTATGCTATAAAAATTGTCGCCAAATAAATAGACAAATAATAACAATAATAATAATAATAATAATAATAATAATAATAATAATAATAATAATAATAATAATAATATAATAATAATAATAATAATAATAATAATAACACTATGCGCATAAAACATTCTGTCTAAAAGCATATTGGCATAAAAGTCGTTCAGAGCGAACTTGTCGCAATTCTCTTTGGCCCGCGAACAGCAGAAAAATGTCTGCAGCATTGAGGTAATGAAATTCAATCGTCATTCCACAACCCACACCCCCAAACACCCCCACCCCAGATATTCAACCCACTCCACTCCATGCAACCACTTCACCAGTAGCCTATACCAAAAGATATCCATGCATGCATGCAGGCAGAAAGACATACAGGCAGATAGACTGACAGACACAACTAGAAAAACAGAATAGAGAGAGAAACATACAGATAGAGGTATACGCAGACTGACAGAGGGAAAGAGAGACAGAAGGACTGAAAAGGCAGAAACAGACAGACAGACAGAGCGATATACGCACACATCCATAGATACAAAAAGGGACATATAGGGAGACATACATACAGCGAGAGAGGAAAGATTTTGGCTGATGATATCTGACATTGGAACTGGAGAACAAATCAACCGATGAAGGAACCGAAAGTCGTTCGTTTCTCGTCGGTGACCTCTAACCCTTGCATCTATGTAATTGAGGTCAAACGCTATATGTATGGTCGGCTGAATCGTTTAGTAGCGCCATCGTCTCTATACCATGTGCAGAAGCGTTCCTATATCCAGCCAGACAAACAGACAGGCACACACACACACATCTACACACACATGCACACGTACACGCGCATACACAAGTAAACGCACACACACACTCATACATACAAACAAACACACATACATGTAGACAAGGCAGTCAATTGTTGAGCAGCATTGGAACACACAGTAGACAGTTTCCTTCATTCATTCATTCATTCATTCATTCATTCATTCATTCATTCATTCATTCATTCATTCATTCATTCATTCTCACTCAATACCGCACTTTCTTCGTTCCCTCATTGGTTCCTTACTACGTTAATTATCCGCAATCCTTTTTTGTCCTAAATGATAACACTATATCATAAGTTCATGCAACAACGACAACAACAACAGCAACAACAACAACGACAAAAGCAACACACATGGAGCATGAATGTTTTTTCAAATAAATAAATATATGCTTCACATTAACAAATAAATAATTAGATAAATTAATTAATTAATCAGCCAATCACTAATCAACAAATGTGTTATATCTATAGAAGTGTCTGTTGTTGCCACACATTTCCCCATGTCAACGTCCATATAATAATAATTCGCAACTATAGCGACGGTGCTGCCTTTCTTTTCGATAAAAAGAATTCTGTCGTGCTGAGACCAAGTCCAGCATCCGACGCTATGAAAGAGAGACACTGACAGATAGACAGAGACATACAGACAGACAGAGACGGACAGACAGACAGAGACAGAGATCGTCCGTAGCAAATCAGACTATCGTCGTTTGTCAGGATCACAATGGCACATTCGCCGACGACTCAAGTAGATCGTCTAAATGTATGCCAAAGCAGTTTCCAGTCTTCTCTCTAAAGCTTTATCTCTATTTCTTTCTGTCTCCTTCTCTTTGTGTCTCTGTTTGTTAGATCTGTCTCTCTCTCGCGCAGAGAGACATACAGAGAGAGAGAGAGAGAGAGAGAGAGAGAGGGAGAGAGAGAGAGAGAGAGAGAGAGAGAGAGAGAGAGAGAGAGAGAGACACCCACAATCGGTCTATATGGCTCTATATAGTCTATGCCGATTCTATGCCACGCTGCTCTCTGTTCCATTAATTATTAATTTCGAACGCGCATTGTTTCTGTTAATCGCTGCTCTTTACATCTATCTTTCTGTTTGTCTTCCTGTCTGTTTGTCCGTCTGTCCGTCCGTCCGTCCGTCCATCTGTCTGTCTGTCTGTCTGTCTGTCTGTCTATCTATCTATCTATCTATCTATCTATCTATCTATCTATCTATCCATCTATCCATCTATCCATCTATCTATCCATCCATCCATCTATCCATCCATCTATCTGTCCGTCCGTCCACCCATCCATCCATCTATCCATCTATCTATCTCTCGATTGCTCCATCACCTAACACTTTCTAACTACAATTTCCCTCATTTACTATCCCACCTATATCTTTTCTCTCTCGTACATGTATAGATCTTTCACTCATCTTCTCACTCTCCCTTTCTCTCATTCTCTCTTACTGACTCATTTACTCATTCGCGCTCTCACTAACTTGCTCATTCACTCATTCACTCACTCACTCTGTCCTGCACTCAATTCTATATTTCACTCCATCATGATCACTCCATCGCATGCATTCTCTTCACCCTCATTCAGGCTCAATGTCTCACTCTTGCCTTTGTTCAGTAAACCCTCTGTTCTTTCATTTTCGCATTCTTCATATTTGTCTGTGTCTCTCCCCTTCTCCATATCGTTCCATCTCTCTCTGTGTCTCTTTCCATATGCCTCCCTCTCTTCTCTAACTCATCTGTCAGTCATTACTCTCTCTCTATGTGTCTCTGTCTGTCTCTCTCTCTCTGTGTCTCTGTCTCTGTGTCTCTGTCTCTGTATATGTCTCTATCTCTATCTCTATCTATCTCTATATCTATCTCTATATCTATCTTTCTATCTCTCCCTCATCCTCTGTCTTTGTCTTTGTCTCTGTATGTGCCTGTCAAGTCTTTTCCGTCTTCCTCTCTAATCCCTACAGTTGCTCTGTCTCTGTCTTTGTACTTTTGAATACCTCTCTCTCTCCTGCCCCTGTGCCTTTCACTGCATCCGTTTACATGATGCCATATATATCGCTGCAGATAATACGCTTTCGTCGTCGTCAGATCAATTATGTACAATTTCGAAACGAGACGCGATTACGTCTTACATTCGGAACACACGATTTCTGATCGGACGAATTCCCCAGAGAAAATCCTTTCTTCCATGTCAGCCTCTGTGTGCCATGGCTGCCTTCCCTTTTCTTTGCGTCTGTCTCTATTTATCTACGACTCTGCCGTTGAGTCGCTGTCTGTCTGTCTGTCTGTCCGTCCGTCTGTCGTTATCCGTGCATTTGCCTGTGTTTCACAATGTCGTTGCATGCCAGGGGTTAACATCGAGGTCTCCGAACCCTGATCCGGCCCATCATCCGGGTCCTGTGTGGTGGAGAAGCAGGGGGCGTGATTATCGATCAGTAAAGAGTAGAGAGCTAGGGAGCCAGAAAGGAGGTTATTTCACAATGAAAGGAATTCAGTGAGGTAGAGAAAGGGGCAGGAGAGGAGTCAAGGAGGGCGGCACAGAGAGGCAAGGAGACGGCGAAGATGGAAACGGGACAGGAGACAGAGAGGGCAAGGAATGACGTAGCGGTACAGAGAGTCGGTGAATTAGTGAATGAAGGAGACAGAGAGAAAGACAGAAGAAGTCAAGAGAGGAGAAGTTAAGGGAAACGACATGGAATAAGACAGGGACAGAGGCAGACAACGAGCGAATAGAGAAAGGTGGAATGAGACATGCGAAGTCAGGGAAGGAGACATCGAGGGAGGCAGACGAGTAGCCAGGAAAAGAAGTGCGGAAGGCGGTGTTGGAAGACATACATGTATATGGGAAGACATAGTGGAAGCAAGAGTGAGGAAGGAACTCACGGAGAATGAAGAGAGGTATAGGGAGCAAGGCAGGCAGGACAGAGAACGATACGGAGAGAGGGAGAGAGGGAGAGAGGGATGGTGGAACGGAGGGAGGGACGGAAGGAGGGATAGATAGAGGGATAGATAGAGGGATGGAGGGAGGGAGGGTAGATGGAAGTGACCCGTCTAATTTCTACGCCAACAGCGGTTCGGTGTAATTGCATTCGTAATGTCGCCTGACGGTTCGGAAAGCATCGGACGATGATACGCCAGAGGCTGGTCCTGTAGTCGATGTCACCCACGGGACCCAAGACGACTCCGTCTGCCGACCGGCTGAGGGCCGCTCAACGGACAGAGGCACCGGGACGGACAGCGAAATGGACAGACAGACAGGCGTGCGGACGGACGGACGGGGGGAAGACGGAGGGATGGAGGGATGGACGGACGGGGGGAGGGACGTGAACACGGAACGACTTTTAGAGGAACGTTTCCTGGTCGTTGTAATCGGATCCGGAAGTTGTGTCATTTCGAAGAGGAGAAATTTATTCTTTTATTTCGTCGTTCCGTTAGATTCCTATACGCTCCAGCTCCACCTCTCTTTCCACCCCTCCACATCTGTCTGCTGTGTGTCTGTATATCTGTCTGTCTTTCTGTCTGTCTGTCTGACTGTCTGTCTATGTGTCTGTCTGTCTTTCTGTCTGCCTGTCTGCCTGTCTGTCTGTCTTTCTGGCTGTTTGTCTGTCTGTCTGTCTGTCTGTCTGTCTGTCTGTCTGTCTGTCTGTCTGTCTGTCTGTCTGTCTGTCTGTCTGTCTGTCAGTCTCAATCATTCAGAAATCGCACTTGAAATGCCAGAGCGATTGTTGGTCCGCATTCGACTAACCTGATCACCACCAACGGAATACTAAAATCTGTTCACCGTTGTAATCTATGCTTGTAAGTATACGATACGTCTCTGAGAATTTATATAGCGCCCGCTGGGAAATCTGAAATGCGCCATCAGAGTCCATTGGCTGTAGCGCGCAAATCCCGGCTGCAGAGCAGAGAGGCGCCTCAAGTTTTCAGGAAAGCACACAGTCCGTGTGACGATGAACAGTTGGGACCTGACTGCGGGACTGGCTACCCCTTCTGATAAGACGAGGCTAAGAAAATGAAGTCGCTAACACTTCTTACTCACAGTTGTCTCTCCGGAGAATAGCTTATTAACGAACAACATTGTCTTTTACAAAAATACGTGACTTGGAAATAAATGTCAAGTTATGCCTCAAGCAAATGCGCATAAGCTATTCTTAAGCTGAGATGGTCGGACGTCGCTTGAAAAAATCTCAACTACAGACAGTATCATTAAAAATTCAGAATATGTCCATCTCTCGGGTCCTGACATGTGATCGTGGAAGACACTACATGTATGCAACGGGAAAGCGGCAGGCAACATTTTTAACATTCGCCTCATCAGCAATCTGCGGCATCACTTCCTTATCCAATGTAGACATACATTGTTGTATAGACTCAAAGTATTTTGACTTCACTGAAGATACTTTTACTGTTAGTCTCTCTCTCTCTCTCTCTGTCTTGTTGCATGTATGCTTCCGTCATGGGCGCCCGCACATAGAGGCAAGATGGGCATTTGCGCTTCTATATAGAAATTGATATATGGGGGCCTGGGCTACCTATTTTTCAACTATAGTTCATTTTAACTTTTAACAAAATTTCTTTTCATAATTACGCCACTGATGCGTACAATACACAGAATTTTAGGCCTACGTTTGTTTGTTTGTTTGTTTGTTTGTATGTGCACTTGTTATAGCGCCCCTTCAAGCTCTCTCTCTACTCAGAGGCGCTCCCGATGCAGAGCGGACACTGCACCGGAGTTTCACGCCGAAGCGCTGAGCAATTGTGAGTGAAGGACTTGCCCAAGGTCCTTACGCGGCCAGGTAATCGAGAGAGAGAGAGAAACATTTCCTTAATTCCCTGCTTTGCATTTCTCTCTCAAATTCTTGCTAAAACATCTGATCGCGACCATCATGTTTTGCCCTTCGTCCAAAGACATCTGCGGGCGTTAGTCAATTGTTTCCGTCTGCGTATCTGACTGTCTGTCTGCATCTGTCTCTGTCTCTCTCTCTCTCTGTCTATGTCTCTGTTTCTCTGTCTCTGTCTCTCTCTGCCTCTGTATATCTTTCTGTATATGCCTGTCTATTTCTCTATCTATCTCTCTGTCTCTGTCTTTCTCTTCCACCTCTCACTCTTCTCCCTCTCTCTCTCTCTCTCTCTCTCTCTCTCTCTCTCTCTCTCTCTCTCTCTCTCTTGCCATAGATGCAATTGGGAGTATTTTTAACAAAGAAGTATCATTCAGCTTTTGTTGAATTATTTCTTCGTCGACCTAAACTCGTTTAGAACAAACGACGACGACGACGACGACGACGACGACGACGACGACGACGAAGAAACGATTCATAAATATCTTCGTCTTCTTCTTCTGTGGCTCTTCGACGAATTTGCATTTCCTTCACGGACGATTCGCTTTCTGGTTAGCGCCGTGTACAGCGAGCGCGTAATCGGTGAAGCGAACAGAAATCGGTCTTCAGCCGCACAGCAGCAGCGCAAAAGAAATCTGATTATGTTGGTTGTGGTCCGTTTAGATGGACGATGGAGCGAAACGCACAGAGAGAGATACGACTTTGGTTTGGGAGCCGACTGATTAGCCACACACACACACACACACACACACACACACACACACACACACACACACACACACACACGCACGCACACACACACACACACACACACAGAGTGGGGGTGTATAATATATATCATCTTCCCCCGGAGAGATATTAGGCGCGGTAAACGAGAAGACCTCTAGCGAAAGAAATTGGTCTATATTTCATGCAACCGCTCGATCGCTCCGACTTCCTATACTGTCTTTTTCGCGTTTTCTTTCGCCGCCGGATAAGCTGAAGCATATTTCATTAGACTATCTGCAGCTCCGCTACATTCTCTTTTAGTCTGTTCGCGTTTCTTTTGTCTTCTATTGTCTGCTATTTCCTCTTGTTCATCCGTTCCATCGTGTTCTTTCCTCTTCTCTTTTGTGTTCTCCTCCTCTCCTCAGATAAATATGATTATTACGAACGCATTAAACCCAAGGGATTATATGGTAACAGACTGCTGCGCTGATAAACATTCCTCGAGTCTGCTGCCACCTATGAAGCATAATTATTTGGTCGTATACACGATGTGTACGCAGGCCTCCTTGTGTTATTGTCTGAACCTAAACAAGGACGTGAATATTTTGACAGAGTTTCTCAGAGGGCATGCTGGGAAATCAGATGGTAACAGCTGGTGCTGCTGTGTTCCGTATATATATATATATATATATATATATATATATATAATAAACAAATTGTGCCCGCGGCTTTAAGGGCGTTGTATCCATCCGTCCGTCTGTTCATCTGTAATATTCCAGACAATCAGGACACAAGGGAGCAAGGAAGACATTACTTAACTGGAAAATTCTGCAGTTCAGTGAAACCTTTCGTTCACGCATTTTGTCCTCGGATTTGTAGAGAATGCCATAAAGAGATTTTAGGGTAAACTACACAGGGTGAGAATTGCCGGGGGGTTGTAGGGTTCAACCCCAGTCTTTCTTGGGGGTCCATGGCAAAGTCCTCAATGCACAACCAAAGTCCACGTAAATCAACGTCTGTTTTTCCTTCCCCCCCCCCCGTTACTTCTCTACAATTCTCATACTGAAAAGACCATGAGAAGTTCTGGCAGAGCAGCAAAAACTAACATCCAGAATATAGTCGCAAAAGGCATCGCATGCGTATCAACTTCAGTGCGTGGAATAATGTTTTTGTAAATGTACATGCCTCAAAAAGAAAGCAGTAGCGAACTACATTTTAAACAGTGTCCAGTGTCCACGCTTAGTGCGGCAAAACGTTATACCAAACCGATCGAATTTAAACGTTTAATAAAAGTCAAATTTCGGAGATGTAGGCCTATATACATCGATTAATACAGTTTTAAATGTAACAGATCATTATACAACAACGCGATGGAATGCATGTAATAAATAAGAATGTATTAGGCTACTCTCACTAAAAAAGTCTTGGTTTCTGCTAGTGTATTGCAAGCTTGCGCAGAAATTGATAATTAATCGAATCGAATTGTGATATATATATATAAACAAAAGACGACGACGGGAAAGAGTTAGCCTAAGTGATTTCCTTATAACATTATTATTATTATAACATCTCAGCGATGTAGCAGCATTGATGGCTTCTGCTTCCACGCAGGGCCCGAAGCCGCCCGATTAAGGCATGTTCAACATGTTCGGACGAACAGGAGCCCCACACTTTAGGGGACCCCAGTCACCCCACACATGCGGCAAAAAATGGGGGGAAATTGGTTGATTTTTTAGAAATTGCGACGAATGACTAAAAAACGGTCATCAGCTATTCTGGTATACAGGAAAACGATATATTCTGAAGAAATTTCGACCAGACGACTAAAAAAATGTCATCAGATTTTTTGGGCCGAAGATTCTCCAAAAATTTCCGAACAGGGCCTCCACATTTCTTAATCCGGCCATGCCTCCACGTAATTGCATCCTCTAACCGTGCACGCGCGTAGGCGGACACGGCCCAGCAGCGGCGGCGGCGACGTATCGCTCAGCTGGAGCAACACGGTTACGATATCTCTTCTTGTTTCTACTGCCAAAGTATATTGCAAGCTAATTGCTGATGGAGCTTCGTGTAATTATGCGGTATATACATAATGTCTATATACCGGTTTATAGACATATAGTGTGTGCGTGCGTGCGTGCGTGCGTGTGTCTGCGTGTGCACGTGCGTGCACGTCTGTGTGTTTGTGTGTGTGTGTTTGTGCGCGTTTGGGTGTGTGTGTGTGTGTGTGTGTGTGTGCGCGCGCGCGCGCGCGTGTGTGTGTGTGTGTGTATAGCCTACATGCATCTTGTGACATGTTTGTGAAGCGCGGTTGCTAGGGGTTTCAGTATCCAGACATCTGATATTGCGTATTGGACTGTGGAATACATTAATGCGAGATTCATCGCCTGTCTATACATGTAGGTCTGTCTGTCTGTCAGTTTGTCACTGCATGCTCAACAGTCTCTCAGAAGCATAATGTACTATATGAATCGCCACATCTGCTGTCTCTGTCACTCTGCTCATGTCTTTTGCACGCCTGCCCACCAGCCCGCCCACCTACCTGCCTGTCTGCTTGTCTGCCTGTCTGTCTGTTTGCCTGTCTGGCTACCTGTCTGTCTGTCTGTTTGTCTGTGTGATAGAGTCATGGACTAAAAATATATGTATGTGTGTGCACTTGTTATAGCGCCCCTTCAAGCTCTCTCTACTGAGTCTACTCAGAGTCGCTTCCGAATGCAGAGCGGACACTGCATCGGAGTTTCACACCGAAGCGCTGAGCAATTGCCCAAGGTCCTTACGCGGCGACTTGAGGTGAATTCGAACCTGCAACCCTTCGGCTGCAAGGCGGCGAACATACCAGCTACACCACCGCGCCCCATATGCTGTATGTATGTAGACCTATGTATTTAAGCCTATTTATATCTCTATCTGTGTAGTTGTGTCTCTTTCTCTTAATGAATATGACTCGCCAATTCACTTTGTTTATCACAATACCTAGTTCAGCTGACGCCAATAACAATAATTGTGCACCGAAAGTCGAGAGCTAAACCAATTGGCAACATGTCATAAGATGTAAGCTTATCTCATTCTGTTCCTGCTCTCCGTTCATATCACTCCCTCTCACTCTCTCATCCGCTTGTCTCTGTCTGCCTATAATTTTATACATTCTGTATGTCTCTGTGTCTCTTCTCTCTCCCCCCATCACTGAATCTCTGTTTGCATCTATATCCTTCTCTCACCCTCGCTCCATCCCCTCTCCGCACTCTTTTCACTCCCTCGATCTGCCTGCATATATGAGCATATGTGAGCATATGTGAGCATATGTGAGTGTGTGCGTGTGTGTGCGTGTGTGTGAGTAGGAGTGGAGTAAAGAGCTAACCCTGGACGGTTGCAGATGTCATTTTGTTGAGATTAACTCGTGTCAAGGCACTTGGTCAATTAGTCAATTAGTTACAGATCCAATTCAAGAATTAGGAAGTTCCGTTTCAGTTGTATAATTAGTAGTTGACGTTCACAGCACCATGCCATGAAGTTCTTAATTATAATTATAGACTTCAACGAAATTCCCTTATCTCGTGAACATCCGCCATATCAATGTCCTCTGCAGTGTGAAGATTCCCGCTTCCTGTTTATATGGTCCATAGATTACATGACGACTTGTTCTATTATCTGGCAATAATTATTGATTCTCATTAGGGTACTTATCTAAACCGTCGTTTGTTTACGTTGCATTGTTCGACCCCCATGCACTGCAGTGTTCACTGATCCTTCTATCGATTTTGCGCTTTAACTGGAAATTAATTGAATAGAAGGGAGTCAGCATTTCAGTCTGTAGAGTGTAGGCTACAGACTTCTTTGTCTTTTATCGTTTGTCTATAGATTTCCACTTTCCAATGATATTTTCTCCTACATGTACAAATTGTACATCCTATTTTCCACAAATGCGAAAAATCACGTGTTTAGTGTAGTAAACATTTCCAGTCAACACCCACCAGATAATTAGGCCTATGTCATAAAGAGGCGCTAGCCGCGCTACGTAAATCTAACCATAGATGTAAAAAAAAACGATGGAAACGGAAGAAAAAACGGGAAAAAACGTCGTTTTTTCGAAATAATAAAAAACGACAAAAAACCGATAAAACACGGAAACAGAAAATAATTTGACCTTGTTACATCTAAAACCGCATTTTTAACCTTGACCCCCCCCCTTGATTAGGAACTTACTACACGCAGGCTATCTCTTAAATGATGATGTTAAACGACAAAATAATGACTTTAGTTAGCTGAATCCTTGAGACTTGTCGGAAAACATAAGGAATATCAGAAAAAATAAAATTAGGGAAATAATAACAGAAATTAAATGAATAAATAAAGTTAAAGAAAAAATAAAAAACGATAAAAAACGATGGGAAAAAGAAGAAACCCAAAAAACCACGATTTTGGGGAGAGAATAAAAAACAAAAAAAACGCTTTTTACAACTAGGAATCTAACCAAGAAGGATATGGTATACCTTACCTTCGGTAGTCACAGCAGATGGCGTCCCCATGGCAACCAGCAACAAGGTAACGAACAACCAAAGACGAAAGAAGACTGGCAACCGGTCGAAGGTGGTCCATAGGTAAACGGTCTCCTGAAATACAGCGCATCATAAATCTAATCACGAGCGTAATTGTAACATTAGAGTTTTGCACAACTGTAATATGCCACTGTTTTGACTTTAAGTTTGGATTCAGAAGAGCGAGTCACTCCAGCAGTGGATTATGTGGTCTGCAGATTAGTCAAACAGAGCTGAGCATCTGTGTGTAGGCCTATACATGATGTAGGCCTGCACATGTTGTAGACCTACACATGTTGCAGGCCTGCACATGTTGTAGGCCTACACATGTTGTAGGCCTACACATGTTGTAGGCTATATAGACGGATTAGTAGCCTAATTATAGAAGCTCACAGCATATCGATTACCTCACCAACCTAAGTCATGCTTGAACATTCACATTTTAAATGAACCGTATACGCGTGGGAAGTCAAGTGAAACGTAAGGAGACAATAGCAATATTATACAATTGAATACATGGAAACATTAATAATTCACTTCAATCAATTAAGCACGTGCGTTTAGCTTTGTCGTAACCGATGGATAATGTGTTCTTGAAAAATTTCAGTCCAAGTATAGAGTGGTGCCAATGAATAGTAAAGTACAGAATTCGACAGCACTGGCAATTACACTTGACTTTAATTCTAACGGTTTAAAATTCATTTCGATATACCGTAAATCTGCGTATACATTGCCCATGTAGGATTTTTTATGTCCATGTTTTTCTATGCAACTTATCATGCACAAATTAGGCGCAAGACCATCGGCGGAGTTTGGTTTCAGTTCTTGGATGTGCTAAAAATAACCTGGGTTTCGAATTTTTGGGACGCAAATCATTTTTTAGTCCTTCGGTTCGAAAACTCAGAAAACTAAAAAATACCATTTTCAAAATATACAATTTTACCCTTTACCCGCAAATTTTTGCATGGCCTTCTTGGGGCTTACCCCCCCCCCCGTCCCCCCGTAGCCTCTGATAAACTCCGCCTATGCGCAAGACTATTGTAATCGTAATCGTAATCTAGAAATTTGCAGAACGCCAATCGAAAGCCAAGCGCAGGGCACCAGCTTATTCACGAGCGCTGTGTCAAGTCAGAAGGGTTGTCAAAAAAGAGTAGTCCGCTTACCAAACAACCAATGGTTGCAGAGCAGCTGTTAAGGTGGGTGGCGTTAAGGTCGAGAGTTGGAAGACGGAAGATAATCAGGTGAGTCGGGGAAGTGTGCCTAAAGAGGTGAGACTTTAGTTTTGAATGGAAAGCCGGAGAGTGATGGATAGAGGAGCTTTAGGAAGGTGATGGTGGGTGACCGGAAAAGATGGACGAGGAACGGAACAAAGAGCGGAATTCAGGAGGCAGATCATATTTCCAAAGGCGTGGCACTATACCGTTGCCTGGCAGCAATTTATGTTAGGCCTATCCTCTGGGGAATCACGGTTTTGGGGTGGGGGTGGGGGGAGCATCCGACGGACGATCCACGAGGCGATTTCTCTCTCTAAATCTCTTAATGGGGGTGGTTTGGGGAGAGAAATTTGTCCCTTTAGAATGTTTTGCATATTCCAAATCGCGATGTCAGCATTTTTTATTCTGCCGTCTTAACAAAATGAATCTATTACATGTAGGTCTATTTCAGTGCTGATAAGAGTGGTTTAATATTTCAAATAAATATACTCGAAATTACAAAATAAGTTCAGCAGCTCAGTTCTGCTGCTATATATAGGCTACTCCGGTGAAGTGTCAAGGTAATACTCTTGACGAGTGCTCGCATCTCAGCAGTGCATCGAATGATCATAGCAGCAGCAGCAGCAGAAGTTGCAGAACCAGCTGTTATTCTGACTCATAATAATAATAATATATTATGTGGCTAATCTTAGCTTGAGTCGTGTTTGAGTTTGATTGAAGATAGTATTAGCTAACCAGACATTTATATAAATTATATATAATAGTCTATAAGATAATACGCTTAATTGACACGAACGCCATAAGATAAACAAATTATCTTACAGACTATTATGTATAATTTATATAGAATTTAATTCTTGTATGTCAAAACACTCCAATTGCAACTGTAGGATTTCAAAAACTTTTGACACAGAAGCAGAGCATAATGTTGTCATTTATGTAATTTTCTTGTCACGCCACCAGATTTCCAAGGTGCCAAAAACACTATATAGTGTGTTTACTGTTTATGTGTTGTGTACAATTACTACCATTATACTACTAGAGCCGCGTTATAATATTCATAATACAGTGTTGGTGAGGAATTGAGGTCTAATGGAGTATTATAATGAATAGCTGCAGACGGGTGTATAATTTAATACTTTAATAAGCTTATCTGCATTGCTCCAGAAGGTTCTGAATTGCTGACCAGGACACAATTAGCAGAAACTGTTACAAATGGTAGGCTACACAGACCAAGCAAGAAGGACTCAACTACCGAATTAAAAAGTCGTGAAGTTATGATATTGTCTCACTACGTGCACATGTTCAAGAAACAAAATATTTTGAAATTTGACATTTTAAATTCGAGAAATAAGGCTGGAAAGAAAACATTTACGTGCACAAATATAATATCTGTACAATTATTATGCAAACATTAGGTTATACTCAATCAATCAATCATCAATCAATCAATCAATCAGAATTTATATAGTGCCCCTTCAAGGCACCTACTCAGAGGCGTTCCCGGCCGAGATCAAGCAAAAAAAGTCTTCAACAGTTTGTGAAATTGAAAACAGCTTGGAAGATGTCGCATAGTCAAGAGAAGTTCATTCTAGGTTGTTGGACCAACTACAGAGAACGAACGGCTCTGCATTGTTGCAGATCGAGTGAAAGGAACCATTAAGTCACCATGGGCAGCAGAGCGCAGTGCTCGGCGGCCTATGCAAGTGGTTACTGGGGAGGCAAAGCTCACACACTCATTACAATAAGATGTCATAATATGTCATAGTAGTAAATAATATCACTATAATTATCACGTAACGGCAAACAATGTCACAACATACTAGATATCATGCTAAGACAGTTAAACAATATTGTAATGCTAACAGTAGCTAAAAACTATTGGCATTTTGTTGCATGTTTTCTTAGAGGGGTGTGAATTCTATGTAACTGCCCTCTCAGGGGTGCCTATAGATAAATCACTGGCTGCTTAGAGTACACTCAGCTGGCTCGAACCCACAATCGCTGAAGTACATACCCAACCAGCAGCCAAACAGACCATCGTCCAGCACTCATCTCAATCTAAAGCATTATGTTTTTGATGACATTGTGTCTAATGCAGTCGACATAATATTATGGAACAGCATAACAAATGTTTACCATCTCTATAAGACTATAACCTATAATATATTATGCAGAAACTTCAATCGATTGCATTCATGTTTTGACATGATATCTCTTTGTCTCCAGGCCACTTATAGCCAGGTGCACAGGAATTTAATTAAATAATGGTCCATCCCTCAGGCAATTCATTTAAATTCATACCAACTGAGTGACTTTCTTCTAATTTTATTTCCCCCCTCCCTATCATACAGGAAAAAGTCACCGTAATTGAATAATTGGACAAAAGTTGTTTTGATAGTGATGCGCAATTTCTATACTTTATCAAGCGCTTAAATTATAAATAGGCCTATAGCCTACACTTTAGAAGCAAGAGCAAATGTTAGTATGACTACTAAAAATTTAGAGGCACGTGTAAGAACGAGTAGCCTACAACTGTACAAGGACTTGTGTAGCAGACGTTAATACTTGTAGGCCAACAATGACAAATTCAAGTGGAAGGGTATAGGCCTACGGGCATACTTATAGGGACCCGCTTACTATAACTAAGCCGGCCTACGAGCGCTTTCTGGCCATGAAAAGCAGTCATCTGAGAGCGGTTACGAACTAGTCGATTCCCGCAGATGTCTTAAAACCCTTTAATGCCGAGATAGTAGTAAATTGTATGAGAAATTCTATACCCTGCGGCATTTTAAAATACTTAACTCTTTTCTAAGTCTACCCTCCAACTCTGCGCCCCATGACAATAAGCACCATCTTTGGCATTCTCTCTGTCAAGTATATGCTACCAAATCCAAAATGCCATTTGAAAATTTATAGCACTTGTTTCGATGTCCGATAAAACTAATAGTAGGCTATTAACTCATTGTATTACATAACAAAAGAATCACAATTAGGCCTACTTATTTGGTAGACCTATTACATATAGGTAGGCTACACGGGAAAGCGTAGGCTAAGGTACCGTAAGTTACTTTGGTTGTAGGCTGTAAGAAGTAGAAGAATAAATAGTTGAAAATGATGTCAAATTGCTTCCAGTTAACCTAGGCCCTACTTTAGCAAATACGAGTTCCAAATACGCTCAAGTACTTTTCTATGCCATAAATACGCATTGTAATTTGTAATTGTAATTGAACATTTATATAGCGCCGCTCACAGATTCAGTAGCGCTCCCGACCCTAGTTAGCACTTCCCCTAACAAATAATATAGTCTTCAGGCGTTTCCTAAACAGAGGGAGAGAGAGACTGAGAAGCTCAAGACGCAGCTTGTGCGGAAGACGGTTCCAGCAAGATGGGCCAACATAGGCAAAGCTTCTGGATTGGGCAGTAGCACCACGCATGCGAGGAACCACAAGGAGGCCATTAGCTGCTGAACGAAGAGCAGAGCGACCAGAGAGAGAGGATACCAGGTTACAGAGAGCACAGAGGTAAGAGGGAGCTACCCCAAGAAGAGAATTGCGCATAAGTGTCAAAATAATCCAAGAAGCACAGGTCGGCAAACCACACGCGAAGCGCAAACAAACATCAATCATGTTGCCCAATATCCGGTATATTTGAGCCTAATTCTAAAATCTTATCCTAAAGCCACGCAAATCATTTTTAAACATTTAAGCTACAGTTCTGTTAAAAAGAAGAGACTTTATTAAAAATAAATTCATCTTATGTAGACTATATAGAACCTTACTTAAAAGTTTTTCTGCTTTTAAATACCGCACGTCTAAAGTCGACGCCAAAATTACCTTCATAATTTATAAAATAAATGACTCACCATTTTATTGGTCACTGACGATTATATCCAGCCTTCAATGATGACGACACAATCTTTGATAACACGCTCATCTGTCCATGGTACACACTGCATTCAGAAAAAATGTCACTTTCCTGCATTTATAAAGTCGGCTGTTACAACGCTACTTATGAGTAACTAACGCCTACGCGTATTTCCTGAATCTGCGATTTTGTAGCAGGAAGACCGACATAGGCTTGAAACTTGTTTCTGAAATTAGGTAGGTCTACTGCCGATACTGCTCTTCAACCTATCGAAGTCAGTTCCAGAAGTTGGCAAAATATGTCCACGGTTGCTGAGAAATTTCTTGATGTTACTGAGAATTGTTCTTGAAGTACCGTATTCTAGACCTTTCTTACAGTTACTGAATTCTGTTCTTCGGGTTACAGAGACTTCTTTTTGATGTTATCGAGATCTGTTCTTGAAGTAACTGAGACGTTTCTTAAGGTCAGTAAGTCATTTTTGTTCTTGTGTCAATTGAGTTGAGTTGCTTGGATGAAAATGTTTCAAATCTGCAGCAAGCGATTCTTTCTTAAACTCTTGGTCATAGAGAACCTTCAATCATCGAATTTTATCAGATTGAATTCACATTGGTTTAATTTATCATGCACCTTTTACAACTTACATTATAGGCCTACATCCTACAGTGAATAATAATTAAGAGTATTCGTTATTACACGAACTGCGAAAACACTGAGGCTTGCCGTATATGAATGAATGATAATGACAGTTTAAAAGCGGAGTCGCATTGCATTCACATAATAATGATGAGACTTCTGTTGTTAAAGCCATCAACTCTAGGCAGGGTAAGGTCACGTGGTCTGGATCACATGTTGTATGGGGTGACCTCGCGGAGGAAGGAGGATGTCGTGACATGAGTTTAATTGGACAGAGCGGAAAAGAGCAACTTCGGTTCTAGAGTCTAGAGCTGCAGAGCATATTATTATGTGACAATTATTGTGACATACATCATCATGTCATTGTTCTTGAAATATATATAAATATATATGTCATATGCCATATAATTCTTAAATTATGGCCCTCCCATACAATGCGAAAACTCGGGACAGACCGAAAGAGTCCACAGGAAAAGTCAGTCATAAAATCTCAATGCATAAACACTAACAGCGTAGGCGGTGAACTGCTGTGAAATACGACACCAGGTCTATTCAATCTATCGCATATCACAAACGTTATTATCACGTGTGAAATTGCATCATGTCATTTTAAATATATTGTCTGTTACCTGTTGAATTCTACAACTCGTGTTATAGTATAAGTATATATATATAACACGAGTATTATATTATATGTATATATATATAAATTATATATATATATATATATTCCCAATGCTGTTTCATTGTCGTTACAGTCACAAAATAAATATACAGACAGGGCCTACGTGAACATTAATTTTATATAGCCTACATGGTCTACACAACTCGTGTGCATGCATACATTCATACATACAGAAAGCCAGTCAAATGTGCTTACGTTCAAGATTACATGTCTGCATACATACATACTCACCCACAGGCTCAATGCTCATACATACATTCATCATACATGCATACATGTATGTATGCATGCACAGATGTATACCAAGCGTGCATACACACCTACACACGTGTTCAAAGGCATAATACAATACGATACAATACAATAATACAATAATACAATACAATCCACTTTATTGCAACCAGAAAACAAGAAAACAATAAAAGTACAAAACATGCATGCATTGGCTACAAAGGGGGGCCCAAAAGGGATGGACATCCCGCTGGGATACATGCATACATGCGTACATTCACAGATGCATGCATTGTAGATGCACATTTTAAGGTGTCATTATCTGCTGATCAAGTGTTGTTGGCGCTAAGAAAATTGCTAGTGAAGGATTTGACCAAAAGAAGATCCTTAACACGCTAATAGGCCTATACCATCCCGCAGTAGACTCGAAGCCGCACCATCCGCATTATATACAAGACGACCACGCTAACGAATCGGCTACCGTGTTCCGTATACGTAGCGAAATAATCCAGCAAACACTATACCTGTTATCCAGAATCCTTACAGCGTGCAGCAGTGTCTTCAGTTATTGAATTATTATTTTATTTCACTGTCTTTTGAAGCATCAGGTATATCTATGGCGTCGTGTCGAACCTCCGTTTGCATCTAGCAACTCTACGGTGCGTGCGTGCGTGCGTGCGAAAATACCGGGAGGTATTAAGTCCACGCGGCGTCTATAATAGCAGGCAGTGGGCATGTGTACCGCCGTCGGCACGGCCAGGTGCTCTGTTGGTGCGCCGCCGTGCGGGTGACAATATTATAGCCTCCTGCATGGGCCACGCAGTTCAAGGCATCCATCCGGGTACGGCGACAAATGCCTATGCAGTTGATAGCAATGCCTCGATGTACATCATGTAGTAGGCGCTAATGTTTTCATTATACGGTCTAATTGCTGTTGGTTCTTTGAAGTAATGTCTGGAAAAGAGGAGACACTTGTGTGGGCAGAATATGACAGACGTCAACTGTGGCTAGTTCTTCGCTTTGTAGTCTGAAAACATCCTATACAGAAGGCTGTAGCATGGGGACGTTTCAATCTAGGCCCTACTGAAGTTTATCATCACTGGTGTTTGAACAAAGCTTTCCTAAGACGAAAAGATATAGGCCTATGGGTCACGGGAAAGCCAGAAACCGTAAAAGCGAAAATAAAAAGATTTTTAAAACTTGCGAAAACTTTGTAAATCTTAAAATGGACGAGAGAGAAATCTCGAATTTGTCTAATGCAACAAGATAAGCGGGTCATCACAGACTTGCGGAAATAATTGAAAATAACTCTGGAAATTATCTCAGATTCTTAGATTCGAAAATAATTTTGAGTTCTTAAAAGTAAGAACCAGACTAAGTAAATAATTTTGTGTTCTTAAAAGTACAAACCAGACTAAGAAAATCTTCACCTTCTATGCTCTGCCCCTTCACTTTATCAGCCTAAACCCGCCTGCATGCATGTGCGCCGCTTTTCAGTCCTTAGTCAATAACGCCTATTATACTTTGTACTAGTAAGCCATGGCAAAGGCATTATCAACTTCAGTTGCATTGTAGGTCCATTAATGGCTGCATTACAGTGAACAGACATGAACTCTGGCATGTATGCAGTGTTAGACACCCAGTGTCACCCAAGGCACTGTCAGGAGCGCCTCCGACTCTCTCAGTAGCGAGTGTTTGAAGGGGCGCTATATATAAGAAAATGCGAGAAATAGTCAAAAATAAATAAATCACATTTAGATGAGATGACTGTGCGAGTTATTTGTGGAGTGCACCATTGCTCAGTAGATACCCCATGCAGACTACATGTACATCCGCCTAACTATAGCGTTATTTTCCACGGCGATGTTATCTTCATTTCGGACTAAAATTAATGACTTTCAGAGAAATGATCGAGGTAGGATGAGACTGTGAATGCGTTGGCGTTCAAAGTCGCTACTTGTATTATTATTATTGTATGTTGTTATTAACTATCATTTTTTAAGCCCTGAGGTACTTCGTTCCCCCCAGATAAATTATAAAAGCAATGTGCCTGGAACGGCTAAACCTCATCCACTTCGAGTGTGGGTTTTCTAAAACTTCTAGGTGATACGAGCAGCAACAACTCTAGTCTAAATAATATAGAATCTAAATGATCCACTAAATGCTATAGCGTTGAAGCGCTTAATTGCGATTGAGAGCCTCTGAAATAAATAGTTGGTCTCTCTCGGCTCCCCCGTATAGCTGATGTAAGGTGGCGACCCATGTCCGAAATAAAATTGAGGCCTGCGCTGTTGATGGGGACTTTAGACTGTCTGAGTCTAACATCCCCCCCCGACCCCAGATCACTTTAATGACTTTAGGACTATTGTATTGGGTGTTCCTCAGGGTTCTGTCCCATAGGCACGCTCTTATTCATCCTAAAAACGTGGGGCGCGGTGGTCTAGTGGTGGCGTCGTTGCCTTGGAGCCGGAAGGTCCGAGGTTCGAATCCACCTCCCCGCGTAAGGACCTTGGGCAAGTCCTTCACTTACAATTTCTCAGCGCTTCGGCGTGAAACTCCGATGCAGTGTCCGCTCTGCATCGGAAGTGCCTCTGAGTAGAGAGCTTGAAGAGGCGCTATAACAAGTGCACATACAAACAAACAAACATAAAAACGGCTGTTAATTCCTCTCCTTCCCCTAATGATTTTTCAAATTGCCACCTTTTCGCTGACGATGTCCCAGCTAATGTTCATAAACCCAACCCTTCCCATTCTGCTCAACTCCTTATGGCTATAGTGTTATACTCTCTCAAGATCATTCATCATTGGCTGTCTTCTACACTGTGTCCACGATAAAGGAGAACACAACAAAAAGTGTCATAAGTCGGTCAAAACTTTAAGGATTTGTCTGAAAGTTTAAACGCAGCACCAGTGGCCATATCTACACGAGATCCTAAAGCCGATTAGAAATATTCTTTAGTTTGTCAAATTTATGAGCGTTTGAGATGCAGCACCGAAAAATGCCACTTTCCAACATGCAAAAGCTGAAAGAAAGTAAGAATCAGCTATGTATGGTGTTAAAAATGTCCTTTTTGTTCATGAACACATGACCGTAGACGCTACTGTTTGATGGTTTGGTCGATGATCATGCATGTGGTGAAACAGCTGCCACTCTTCAATCGGTTATCGATGTCATGAACACGTGAACGAAAAACGCGCATCTCCAGTACATGTACCGGGTACCCGGAACGAGGTTCCGGCTGCTAGGCAACCACAGCTGCGGGCATGAAGCCGAGTGTCTCCCAGGACAGCTACTACACTACTACGTCTACGGTCGTGTGTTCGTGAACAAAAAAGACACTTTGAGTACCATATTTAGCTGAATTTTACTTCTTTTCAGTTTTTGCATGTTGGAAAGTTACATTTTTCGGTGCTGCATCTCAAACGCTCATAAATTTGAAACACTCACGAATATTTCTAATCGGCTTTACGATCGCGTGTAAATATGGTCACTGTTGTTGCGTTTAAATTTTCAGACAAATCCTTAAAGTTTTGACCGACTTGTGACACTTTTTGTTGTGTTCTACTTTATCGTGGACACAGTGTATAATCGCCTGAGGAGTGCAACACAGTCGAGTATTGACTTCTGATGAAGAGCTGATGTTGCAAAACCTACAGCAGCAGCAGCAGCAGCAGCAGCAAAAGCCATGGAATACGTCACACTCCATTGCGTTGACCATGAGTGTCATCAACCGAGGCCTTTAGGATTGAAGCTGGGTGGAAGGAAAAGGCGGACAAGATGGAGATACATGTAGGAAGTAATTAAGTTGAAGATAGAAACGAGGAGTAGAAAAGGAGGAGGAGGAGGAGAAAGACGATAGGGACAAGAAAAGTAAGAGGTTCAATAGGCGGAGAGGTCGGTAGAGAATGTGAGAAAAAGATGGAGGAGGAGGAGAGGAAGAGGACGTATGTCTACACGTACGAGGTTAGGAAAGAGGAGGAAAATGTGGAAGAAGAGTGGAAGACGGTGGTCATGAGAAGGAGAAAGAGGAGAAGAAAGAGGAGGGAGGAGGAAGAGGTGGTTGTGAGTGGTTTCAACCTCATCTGTCATCGTAACGAAGCTGGTCAATCGAATCAGTTGGAGGATATGAGTTCAGTCAAAGCCTCACAGAAGAAAACGGACAGACAAAAGGATAGAGACAGGGATATAGACAGATAGAGATACCAAATGAACGAACGATCGTACGACTGCACGGTGTCATGCGTACATCAGAGCCTCTAATATTATGCACAGACACACACAGACATACATACAGACACACACACACAGATGTATACATGCAGACATGCATACAAACAGACACACAGACAGAAAAACAGACAGACAATCTGTCAGATAGAATAACAACAGCCTGGCTCTGCATGTGTTGCGTGTGTCTTTCTCTTTTTCTGCGTTGTTGTCCACTGAGGTTTCTTCCGTATACATTCAAATATGCTCAAAGGATGAATCCAGATTCCAGACAGACAAAAACGTCACTGCATGGTCCTGGGTGGGGTCCTGGAGTCTGAACCCTACTGAGGCCAGGACCACAGAACCTTTGATTCGTGCCAATCCAATGAGATTTCTAAGTCCACCCTTCTACCCTTCTCCCCTTCTCCCCTTCTCCCATTCTCCTCTTCTCCCATTCTCCCCTTCTCCCCTCTCCTCTTCTCCCCTTCTCCCCTTCTCCCCTTCTCCCCTTCTCCCCTCTCCTCTTCTCCCCTTCTCCCCTTCTCCCCTTCTCCCCTTCTCCCCTCTCCTCTTCTCCCCTTCTCCCCTTCTCCCATTCTCCCCTTCTTCCCTTCTCCCCTTCTCTCCTCTCCTCTTCTCCCCTTCTTCCCTTCTCCCCTTCTCCCCTTCTCCCCTCTCCTCTTCTTCCCTTCTCCCCTTCTCCCCTTTTCCCCTTCTCCCCTTCTCCCCTCTCCTCTTCTCCCCTTCTCCCCTTCTCCCCTTCTCCCCTCTCCTCTTCTCCCCTTCTCCCCTTCTCCCCTTCTCCCCTCTCCTTTTCTCCCCCTCTCCCATTCTCCTCTTCCCCCTTCTCCCCTTCTCCCCTTCTCCCCTTCTCCCCTCTCCTCTTCTCCCCTTCTCCCCTTCTCCCCTTCTCCCCTTCTCCCCTTCTCCTTTTCTCCCCTTCTCCCCTTCTCCCCTCTCCTCTTCTCCCCTTCTCCCCTTCTCCCATTCTCTCCTTCTCCCCTTCTCACCTTCTCCCCTTCTCCCCTTCTCCCCTTCTCCCCTCTCCTCTTCTCTTCTTCTTCCCTTCTCCCCTTCTCCCCTTCTCCTTTTCTCCCCTTCTCCCCTCTCCTCTTCTCCCCTTCTCCCCTTCTCCCATTCTCCCCTTCTCCCGACCAATACGCGACTTTTCTCCGTCGACAAATACGAGTTCAGCATAATATACTGCGTCCTAAACCTCCCCTCCGCTGCATGATTCTACCACATCGTTTAGACCCCCCCCCCCAGTCGCGATAGGAGAGCTCTCTGCCCCCACAGACCTTTAGATTTTTTGTGCAGATTCCGGATCCTAAGAAGTCACGTATGCCACTGGAGATAGACACGAGGTCATGCAAACAGACAGATAGCCATATGTATTATAGAGTCCAGCATAAGTTATCTTAGTGTCAACACATCGTTCGGACGTCTGATGTATGCCTACCGATGAGATAATTCTAATTATACTGATTGCTCTGCAGTTATACTGCGACAATGTGTATAGTTGTATACCTACCTACTACCTAGACAGTTAAGTATAGACAGTCATTCGGCCCCGTAAGTCACCACGTATAGAGCATAAGCTTACACTGTCTGTCTGTCTATCTGTCTATTTGTCTGTCTCACTGTCTGCAACTGTCGACTGTCTGTATCAGCTAAGAAAGTGTATTTCTTATATATCTGTGCGTGCATGTCTGCATGTCTGTTTGTCCGTATGTCTGCCTCTCTATCTTTGTAGGAAGCCAATTGCTGCTGACATTATACGACACTGAATTCCTTTCATATGAGGACTAGTCTATATCTTTTACCTGGCTGTAAAACATAGGCTATTGATTGTAAGAGGCTAATTATCATAGGTATAATTATATGACTTAATTGCTTGCGATTATAGTGGCCTACATGCTACAATGAGTAGCAGGTAGGCCACTATCACAAGAAAAGACTCCAATTAGGCTATATTCAGCACGATCGACCGAGCATATCATAATTACAATAATGGCAATCATTGGTAAGAGCCTTGGAATCCAATATTTCTGGATGTCTTGTCTTGTATATCTGCGTGGTATTCTGACGTCTATCTGTCGCTATAGCGTTCATAATTATTTCAACCAACGCTTTGCATTCTTCATGCTTTACCCACAGACCTACCTCATGACAACATCGACCGTTGTATGCCTATATGAATAGGCCTGTGACTATTATAGATCTAGCTTATTAGCCTATTATTAGCCTATCATGGCCTATATTATATCAAATGAACCACTTTGCATGCAGTAAACTTTTTAAGTGACTTACAAAGAGTTGACTCATATTAAGCATATTATATTATGCATCAACAATAATTGTATGAACACCAAAACATCGAGCTGATACGACTTATTAACATAGCTTAATCGACCAATCAATCCGCTATCAATCGGAATTTGTGTAGCGCCGATATAGCAGGGTCTTTTATATTTATGGCGGGCGCAACTTGAGCCTATATAGTGAACAACAGAGAGAATGAGAGATGAGCTCAAAGCCTCAAACTTAACGCACGGCAATCTGGGATGGATCATGGAGGGGAGCAGTGGCGTATAGGGGTTTAGTGGATTTAAAAAAGCATTGGCTAAGAAACAAAGTTTTTTAAAGATTATTTGTCCACTTAAATAAGAAAAAACAAAACACTTGTTTGTAGTAACTATTGTTTTTCTTACTTTGTTGTCTCTTTGTTACTTTATTCCATTTTTATTTACTGTAATACTGTTGGGTTGGTGTCAGGAAGGGCATCCGGCGGCTTATGACCAGGGCATAAACCCTCCCCATCGTAAATTCCTGGCTACGCCACTGGAGGGGAGATCCGGGAGAGGGGAAGGCAGGCCCAAATGTGGGAATGAGGTAGATTGAGTTCCGTTGCTTAGTGAGGGGGGTAGAAGCCACTTCCTTCAAGATTCTTTACTCAGAGACGATTTCTGCTCTCTTTTCATGTAGCGCTTTATTTGCCAATGTGTACCAAAATTTACTGGAGAACAATAATAATTATTCAGCTCGTCGTTAGAGGTTTAAACTACCGTATGCAACTATACAAGCAGTTGACACCATTAAATCTCGCGTAGGCCTACATTACAAGAGTGCTCGCTTGGACACTTCAAACCGGATTTTCAAAATTCAATTGTAGGATATCTACGACATCCTGCTCACAGAACCAGTAGCCATTGACACTAGCGCCATCAAGCGATTGATTGCAACTTTCTATCATAATCACGATACTTAATCTTACTTACTTAAATTAGCACTTAGTCCTTCCTCGCGCTGGTAGCGCATCGGGCGACACAGCCTCTCCACGTTATCCTGTCTTCCGCAGCCATCTTAGCATCCTCCCACGTCATTCCTCCTCTCTCCAAATCCTGAGTAACCGTGCTTCGCCAAGTCTTTCTGGGTCTTCCTCGTCCTCTTTTTCATCCCAACGGAGATTATATATTAATATTAGGCTACGTGTAGGCCTACTTTCTGGTCGTCCAGATCCTATCATTCAGTCAATTTCAGTGGGAGGAAAATGCTCTAAGTCCCGTTTATTCGTACATTTGGCAGGTCAAAAGGCAGGTCAAGCGTGAAATATATGACTTTGAGACGTCGCTCTATGGTGGTGCCCCTACTGCCTATATTCCATAACTATATAGGCTACACTGGCGTTTGTTTACGGCGATTTTTAACGTTTAGGCTTAAGTTTAGACGATGTCGTTCTTTGAACTTCTTCCCAATGTTATTATCGTTCCCATGCCTTGAATCCAGATTCTCCCACCATACAACAACACAAGCGGATGACTGTCTCCGTAGCCTACGACGACTCAACAATCATCATAGGCCTAGGCCTAGGCCTATTCACTTTATTCACGCGTAATTTTTTGGTCTAACACATAGTGGAAGAATTTTAGGAAAATCGACTCAACAAATTATTACAAGTTAGAGATTTGGTAGAGTTGTTAAGTACATCCCACTGACGAAAATACCAAAAGTCCCCATAAATCCGAGCTGTGCTCAAGCCGCCATCTTGGAAAATGGCGGCCTATATTCTGTTTTTCGGTAATAACTCAAGAACCGTCACAGCTACTAAGAAATATAAAATGGAAAAAATTATCCTCATTTAAAGACAATCAAGTTTGGTATACCGGGTGGCGCATAAAAAACGTCCCCAAACTTTGTTAATCTGGCAAAGATCTAATTTCAGAGATATCAAATATTAATTTACACCAAAATGTTAAGCAATCATTTCTGTGCACACATGTCAAATTTCAAGAGAGTACGTTTATTATATCACACTCTGCGGCAAGGTTATGACGTCGTACCTGTTAAAATATTTTGCACAAAACTACGTCATGTATTTTGCCGCGAACGAAAGTCTTCAATTGCGCCAGTAAGACTTTATCATGAGACTAGTCGTTTCTCTAAACAAATTTAAATTAATGGCATCTGCTGGAGTTTCGATGCCCGGTAAAACACACATCATCGTCATTGATCCTCGGAAAACCGAAGTCAATGGAGAGTAGGCCTATTACATTGGCTTGTTACGCGATAAGCTCATTCCCGAACGTCGTATAGGCCTATAGTACGTAGACTCAATCCTGATGACAATTAGGCCTACATCTTTCAACAAAACAGTGCTCCTTCACATCGTTGCAGATTGGATCAGCAATTTCTTCAAGAAAACATCCCTGATTTTATCCACAGTGATGCCTGGCCTCCAAACTCTCCCGATCTAAATCCTATGGTCAACTTACATGTATGCACGGAGCGCCCCAAAGGAGCTTGTGTAATGTGTATGCTGGTCGCAGAAAATTGTTTCTAAAATTAATGCTGACGAACTTAAGCAGGTCATTGAAGTAAAAAATTAATGGTCTCTATTAGACGACACACAAATAGGCCTACAGAAGTGAACAGGACAGTGGAAATAGCGTTTAAGGGTCGTTACAAGAGAAAGCGGAGGATCAATCAAACATTTTCTCGCGTAAAACATCATCATTAAACAACTGTGCAAAATTTTGGCCATGGGTCATACACATAGAGATGTATTATAATAAATATAACGCTAGAGGGAATATCACGTCTATACATTGAAATCTTTGTCTAATTGGACCCGACCAATCACAACTGTCTAATTGGACCCGACCAATCACAACTGTCATTGGACCCGACCAATCACATACAGTCTAATTGGACCCGACCAATCACATACTGTCTAATTGGACCCGACCAATCACAGTCTTACACCTTCGACATAAAAATCGTCTGTGATTGGTCGTTTGCACAGAGTGACGTCACTGGCGTGATTACCGTTAATATATATAAGGTTGTTGGTGACTTAACATTTCCATGCAGAGGAGATAGGCCATACTCTCTCTAGCGTAGGATAATCATACATCTCTATGGTCATACAGTTCTAACAACAATTTCTCTCAAACGGTTGAGTATTTTCAGCTAAAATTTGGCTGTGTTGTACAAATATGAATTATGATTAGTTTGATGTACTATGATTTAGTTTATCTTTAAAATTGTTTAATTGCCAGCCTGCCAGGTTAACAACGTTTGGGAACGTTTTTAATGACGTAGGTTTGTGCAAAATATTTTAACAGGTACGACGTTATAACCTTGCCGCAGAGTGTGATATAATAAACATACTCTCTTGAAATTTGACATGTGTGCACAGAAATGATTGCTTAACATTTTGGTGTAAATTAATATTTGATATCTCTGAAATTAGATCTTTGCCAGATTAACAAAGTTTGGGGACGTTTTTTATGCGCCACCCGGGTATAACATTTCTTTCTATAATTAAAATTTAAAATGTTACATATGATAAAGTAGTCATCGTTATGTATATCAATGCGACATAGAAAGTTTTATGGCGGGAAGAATACATGGAAATACTGTGCTGCGAATGATGATTTAAGATCAACCTAAAACTAGCCCTAACATTTTTATTTTTGATCCTAGAAACAAATGTTGTATACCAAACGTCTTTGCCTTTTAATGAAGATCATTTTTGCTCTTTTATATTTCTTTGTAGCTGTGACGGTTCTGGAGTTATTGCCCCAAGACCAAAATTAGGCCGCCATTTTCCAAGATGGCGGCTCGAGCACAGCTCGGATTTATGGGGACTTTTGGTATTTTCGTCAGTTGGGTGTACTTAATAACTCTGCCAAGTCTCTAACTTGTAATAATTTGTTGAGTCGATTTATGATTTTTCAGCTAAAATTCTTCTACTAACAGACAACAAACAAATAGATCTAGGTCCAACCTAATTGTACGGTATTCATTACACGGACTATTTGGAATCTATTAACAATGTAAGTGCACATTCACACAGTACCATTGCCAAACATCGTGGTAGTCATGTGCTGTTGATTGGCGAAATCAGGCAGTTTTCAATTGACGATAATTGTGACAGACCCCTATGGGCTTGTCGACATTAGAGTCTGCTAGCTACAGCCGCTAATTGATGTCGTTTTTATAAGTAACTGTTGTAGACCTACAAGACCAGAGAGCAATTATATTATTGTCAATATTTATGACTACTTAAATAGAGGATTCAACAAGAATTAAATGAAGGTGAGCGAAATTGTGCGCGAAACAAAAGCTCTATTTTTAAACCTCTGGATCGAGGTGTTCAATTGGCAACCTATAATCATTCATGGGCTGCCCTCTAAGCGATTCTGAATCAACATTACCGGTATCATAATTATTGACTTGGCAAGAACGAAATTTTGCCTATATCAGGCAATAGTAAGCCTATAAATTAAATAGACCTCCGATGAATAGGCATAATTGCACATGTTGTGCTTGTGTTTGTTTGATGTGCTTTGAGAATTAAACTTTATCCTACACAGCGCCTCGCCTCTGGAACGATCTCCTACCTGAATTCCGAAAACTCTTTCTTGCGCTAAGGCCTACTGGAACGACGGTGACGTAGAACTGATTGTTCTTGATTATAGTGACGTATACACTGATTGTTCTTAACTCGTTTCTATCACGTCAGTGACTGCTATGACACGATAGTGACGAATATAGAACTGACTATCTTATTAACAATTACATTGATGATGACGTAGAATTGACTGTCTTATTAATAATTACAATAATGATGATGATGACGTAAATTTAACTCACATAGGCTAGAACTGACTGCTAATAGCCTATAGGCTAATAATTAATAATTACAACTATTGCGATAGTGACGTTGAAGTTTGAACTCACTGTTTCTAATATTAACAATAGCGATAGTGACGTAAATAGAACTGCATATTGTGCATAATTATGTAACAAATAATGTTGTAGTTGACTCGTTGGTCAGCCGCCTCTATGCTTCCATGCAAGTATGGTCTGACTTTGTCAATGCTTGCAAATTTTCACGTATCAAGGCAATCAGTGCCGGCGCTAGCACCCCCCACGCCCCCCATTTGGGGGGGGCCCCGAGTTTGAAGGGGCCCCCAGGGGGCCCCCAAATTTAGCTGGTCATTATGCCTATTTGTGACTGTATATTTCTTAAACCGGCGCATTTATTTGAGGCCCCAGATCCGGCCTGGTGCATGCCTCAACTAACCATACGGCACTGCCATAGCAGACCTAATTCAAACGTCATACCGGCCATACTGATTTTGGACGTAAGTAAAGCCATTTAAACTAACTCAGGCAGTTTCATTCACTTTCACAAACACAACATTTATAAATTGTAACTTATTGTAATTGCTAATTGGATGAGGCTCCAAAATAAAACCTGCGTGAGGCCCAAACATTAAACCCTGTGTAGGGTTCCAGATGTCCATGGTACGTGTCTGATCTCAAGTTTGCAAGGGGCCTCAAATGTAGCTGGTAATTATACCTTTCATGACGGTTCTATCCTGATTCCTGAAACCACGCAAATCGGACAAATTTAAACAATGGAGAGGGGACACTCTGAAGTCCTAAACCACGACTAGCCTAACAGCATTAAAAAATGAGCAATTTTGTAAAGATGACCGCTTAAAATTCTACAATTACAGCGTGGAAATTCCAAAAAATGTAACAATTGGGAGGGGACATTTATTTATGTCTTACACTATGTCTTTCAGCACTTAGCCTATTATTATGAGACATTTTGCTGAGATGACAACTCAAGGTATGGGGGCCTCAAGTTTTATTTTGGGGGGAGCCCCCGGTATCCTAGCGCCGGCACTGAAGGCAATGATGAAATTAGTGCGGCTCAAACGTCTAAGCTTATAACGGCGTTCGGGAGACTTTCGATGCCCGATGCCTGTACAATAGTGTACATCAATTGTATCTGTGGTCGTTTCTCTTCCGCGCTTCACAGCCCATGCAATTAGGCCACGTCCTAAGTTGTCTACTCTACAGCCTGTCTGTTATAAACAATGTTGTCTAGATGTATGGCCCAGCCCAAAGGTCTACTCACTCCGTTCTAGATCCATCGATCGCGTAACGGAGGGTGTGGAGGAGATTCCGCGTACACTGACGCACTAACTCGGATGTACGGTTGTTTTGTCACGCGCGAATGCTCCGAATGCCATGATAGCCAACAGTTGACTTGACTATAGGCCTACTAATAGCCTAATATTATTATGCTGATCTTTCTCCTCACTTTCTCACCACTCTGTCAAGGTTCGAAGACGTCTGTTTCATAGTTGTCTCCACACCCTCCATTTCGCTCTCTTCCTGCACACCCTCCATTTCGCTCTCTTCCTGCACACCCTCCATTTCGCTCTCTTCCTGCACACCCTCTATTTCGCCCTCTTCCTCCACACCCTCCATTTCGCCCTCTTCCTGCACACCCTCCATTTCGCCCTCTTCCTGCACACCCTCTATTTCGCCCTCTTCCTCCACACCCTCCATTTCGCCCTCTTCCTCCACACCCTCCATTTCGCTCTCTTCCTCCACACCCTCCATTTCGCTCTCTTCCTCCACACCCTCCATTTCGCTCTCTTCCTCCACACCCTCCATTTCGCTCTCTTCCTCCACACCCTCCATTTCGCTCTCTTCCTCCACACCCTCCATTTCGCTCTCTTCCTCCACACCCTCCATTTCGCTCTCTTCCTCCACACCCTCCATTTCGCTCTCTTCCTCCACACCCTCCATTTCGCTCTCTTCCTCCACACCCTCCATTTCGCTCTCTTCCTCCACACCCTCCATTTCGCTCTCTTCCTCCACACCCTCCATTTCGCTCTCTTCCTCCACCCCTCCATTTCGCTCTCTTCCTCCACACCCTCCATTTCGTCCTCTTCCTCCACACCCTCCATTTCGCCCTCTTCCTCCACACCCTCCATTTCGCCCTCTTCCTCCACACCCTCCATTTCGCTCTCTTCCTCCAAACCCTCCATTTCGCTCTCTTCCTCCACACCCTCCATTTCGCTCTCTTCCTCCACACCCTCCATTTCGCCCTCTTCCTCCACACCCTCCATTTCGCTCTCTTTCTCCACACCCTCCATTTCGCTCTCTTCCCCCACACCCTCCATTTCGCCCTCTTCCTCCACACCCTCCATTTCGCCCTCTTCCTCCACACCCTCCATTTCGCTCTCTTCCTGCACACCCTCCATTTCGCTCTCTTCCTCCACACCCTCCATTTCGCTCTCTTCCTCCACACCCTCCATTTCGCTCTCTTCCTCCACACCCTCCATTTAGCTCTCTTCCTCCACACCCTCCATTTCGCCCTCTTCCTCCACACCCTCCATTTCGCCCTCTTCCTCCACACCCTCCATTTCGCCCTCTTCCTCCACACCCTCCATTTCGCTCTCTTCCTCCACCCCTCCATTTCGCTCTCTTCCTCCACACTCTCCATTTCGCCCTCTTCCTCCACACCCTCCATTTCGCCCTCTTCCTCCACACCCTCCATTTCGCCCTCTTCCTCCACACCCTCCATTTCGCTCTCTTCCTCCACACCCTCCAATTCGCTCTCTTCCTCCACACCCTCCATTTCGCCCTCTTCCTCCACACCCTCCATTTCGCTCTCTTCCTCCACACCCTCCATTTCGCTCTCTTCCTCCACACCCTCCATTTCGCTCTCTTCCTCCACACCCTCCATTTCGCCCTCTTCCTCCACACCCTCCATTTCGCCCTCTTCCTCCACACCCTCCATTTCGCCCTCTTCCTCCACACCCTCCATTTCGCTCTTTTCCTCTACATCCTCCATTCGCTTTCTTCCTCCACACCCTCCATTTCGCTCTCTTTCTCCACATGTGCACCCTCCATTTCGCTCTCTTCCTCCACACCCTCCATTTCGCTCTCTTCTTCCACACCCTCCATTTCGCCCTCTTCCTGCACCCTTTACTTTAGTCCTCTTTTCCAACACCCTCCATTTTTGCTTTCTCAGAAGTCTCTGCAGCAGGTTCTTAATTATGCGTTGTCCGGTTTCGGTCGACGAGACAACATAATGTTATCTAAATGATTTCATGTCTTTGGTTGCGATGGAATAGGCCTGCCGCCTACAAGCTTGAACTCAAATTTGGAGCAGAAAAACGAAAAGCTAGTCCGTGGTGGTCCGGGTCGAATTAATTCCAGAAAGGTTGCTTGTTGATTACCATATATTATTTGAAAATTATATTAGGCTTATTAACATTAAGAACTGATTAAAATAAAATAAAAAATAATGCATGCATTATCGTAGGCTCCATTCGTACCCACACGTTGTTATTTTTAGTTGTTTTTGTGTAAATTTGCTCCAAAATCTAAAGATTTTTAGGGCCCGTAATTGCTCCGCTCATGCAGGGATCCGGAATTTCTGTCGGCGGGCCTGCTAAAGAGGATGGTTAGCCTGATTCTGATCAACTGGTAGGCTAACGCTAACTGTAGAATGAAAGGTTGACTCGTTGAGTTGATCTTTTGACAGGGTGGCGAGAAGCGATTCCGCATCCGTGCATTCTTTGTGCCAGCTTCTGTCTTTTCCCTAAGCTTACTTCGTAATCGTAATCGTAATTCTAATTGTGATCTCCAAATTTCTAAAGCGCTACTTGAAAGCCAAACGCGGGGCACCAGCTTATTCACGAGCGCTGCGTTGAGTCAGAAGGGTTGTCCGTGAGAGTAGTCCGTGGTGGTCCGGGTCGAGTAAGCCTATCATTGAGTAGGCCTAGTCTTTCTTGCTACGCGCTTCCGATCGTGCAAGATTTTATTTTGTTAAGACGCGTTTCGAAAGACAGTTTAATAATAATTATTATATACTTACAATTATATATTTTTTCTTTTATTATAATTATGACATGATGCTGTCTAACCACTAGGTGCGCTGCAGACCATGAGCGTTCATACAACTTCTGATAATGACTTCCAGCTCTGTGCTTTATTAGTCCGTTGGAAAAGTCTGTGGTAAGCGTTTATTATATCTATGGGTAAACGAGGTGGTTTGTAAAATGGCTGAACCGGAGTTAAATCTTGATAGTCTTATTTCAAGACTTCTAGAAGGTAAATAGGAGTACAACTCCTAGTTTTTAACCAACTGAAGTGAAAAACGTAATATACTGGTCTTATACTGAACTTTGTTTTACAACCCATGAGCACAAGTACTAATAGTTTTCGTACTTTAATTTTAATGTTTATCTAAATGAGTAAGTAACCCGCCTTCTTGCGACGTACAGGTAAACAGTAGCCCACTTCTGAGTCACAAACCACAGAAATGCTGTAATGCAAATAATTGCTATAATTTTTGTATTTTGGCATATTAGACTGCGTTAAATGTACTCTGTATAATTATCTTTTGCTTTTATACTCGGGTCCGTGTATTTGTTTCTAGGTTTAGGTTAACTCGTTGAAATCTATACTAAATGCGCATGACGCTTATGTGATGATGTGTTGTCATGATTTCAGTGAGAGGATGCACTGGAAAGAGCAAAATTGTGCAGATGACCGAAGCAGAGGTGCGTGGTCTGTGCCTTAAATCAAGGGAGATCTTCCTTAGCCAGCCAATTTTACTGGAACTTGAAGCACCTCTTAAAATATGCGGTAAGTTTGACTTATTTATTCTTTTAGCCGTATACGATCTTGTAGATACTTGTGGCGATTGTTTTATTAATAAAAAATATATTTTCTTTGATTTTTCTTCCAGTAATCTGACAATCGAATTTGATTTTTATTTTCTTAAAGTAGTTTAATAATCAAGTTAATTTGCTCAAATTGATTGTCATCATTGACCGTTTAGTCAAATCTTTAAATCTTTAACCATCTATTTGTAATGTTCTTTGTACATCTTTGGCCAGTACGACTTTCACATGTAACAGATTAATTGATCGATCTTAAAAACTTGATTGATGAGCTGCATTGCTTTCCTGGCAACTTTTAGTACACGCTCTTTGTTAACCAAACCTGCTTTTTCCGGGTGGAAGAAATAAATTGTATCCCTCTGGGTGCTGAGAATTTATGCTTTCTGTTTTATAACCAGGTATTTTCTCCAGTCATAGGATTTTGTTACCTTTGGTAGTTAAAGGGTTAAAGCACTTTTAAAGCTGTGAAATTGACAAATTAGCCAACAAGTACCAGAGTAACTACCTTTGCATATTAGGCCGTGCTGCTCTACTATTTCCTACATTTTCTGCGCAGGAGACATACACGGCCAGTACACCGACCTGTTGAGGTTGTTTGAATACGGTGGATTTCCACCGGAGGCAAACTATCTCTTCCTCGGAGATTACGTTGACCGGGGCAAACAGTCGCTTGAAACCATCTGCCTGCTTCTCGCCTACAAGATCAAATATCCCGAGAACTTCTTTCTACTTCGTGGCAACCACGAGTGCGCCAGCATCAACCGCATCTATGGTTTCTACGACGAATGTAGGTTCACGTTTTTTTTACTAGTTTTCAAAATTTTTACTTTTATGATAGAGTATTTATTTTCTGTTACTTATTTACTTTTATGTGTAATATTATGGGTGTATTCTGTGAACTGGTTTTTAAATGGGCCATGGTTATTGGTTACTGACTGCTGAGACTGCTAACTTGTTAACTTTGGATCATGAATTGATGATGCATCTTGAGACTTTCGTGCATTCTGTAGACCATTAGACACATTGTTTCCATTTGTCGACACATATATTTTAGTAGCAGATTATTTTAGTCTATATTTTAGTCTCCTAGTTTTTGCTCTATGCTGTGAGTGTAGCATGGAACTGGTTGCACACAAAACACGTGTAGTAGAAGAAAGACTTTCCTATTTACAGACCAGTGTCTGATGACAAGCTGATGGTACTGAGCATTGCCAAATAGTTTGTTAGCTTGATTGTTGCATTTCTGAAGAGCCACTTTCTTAAGCTCTCAACAGTAGTCGATTGCTCTAAGTTTACGGTTATTAGGAATCTTGTCTTGCAGGGCTCAAACATTATTATACTTATTTGGTGTTTGATGTATCAGCTTTTGAGGAAATTTCTCCTGCGAATTGTGCATCTTTTATTTGAGTTTCACTTGAAGTGACCATATTGATGCCTATGCAGCAGAGTTGTGCAGTGATTACATTAAGTTATGTTGACAATTGCCAGAGGAGAGGTCTGGTAATCAGCTCTTCCATCGTGAAAGTGTTCATGTGTTATTATGCGAGTAGTATCTAATGAGCTGCGAGTCTGATGAACACAAAGGTCTTGTACTATCAAAAGATGTTCAAAATTCTGTTGATGTTAAAGGCAAACGACGATTCAACATTCGTCTGTGGAAGACCTTCACCGACTGCTTCAACTGCCTCCCTATCGCGGCCATCATCGATGAGAAGATCTTCTGCTGTCACGGTGGTCAGTCTCTACCAGTGTAGACTTTTCATTACGGTGTTATTTGTAACATGTTGCTATAACTAGGTTTTGTTTTGGGTAGCGTTTTAGGGTATCTTTGTTTTTTACCAAAATTAATGAGCAACAGTGGCTGATTACTTTTACGAGATAACGATAATCTAAAAATTTAATTTTTCTTTCCCTGCTTTAGATCAATCAAATGTTCACACCATTGGGTGTAATTGCGGTGCTATAAATATTAATAAAAATGTTTTACTTTCGACCTGAAAATTCTTTGTTTCACATGTGTTAAAATTAGCCGAACATTTCTGTTTATGTTCATGTTTTGGGACTCGTTGCTTTTATTCGTAATTTTTAAGTCTGGTTTGATCATGGATTGTGCTGAGATTTAAAGTGCTAGTGATTTAGAAGTAACTAGTTACTTTTCTAAAGTTGCTATGCTGCTATTTGTAAGTAAGGAGTTATTTTTCTTGCCAGTAACTAGTTTCTATAATTATTGGTTACTTTTGACAAGTATCTATCCAGCACCGGTGTCTGCTTAGCTAAGTAATTTTATTTTATTTTTTAAAGACAATCAATACATCAGGTGTACTAATTAATTTTAACAAAGCTGCTTAATTTCATTTGTATGGTGTTGATTGGAGTTTTACTGTCACCTCTTTTTATCACTTTTGACTAAACTGAAAATGGCCCAATATTTGCCATTGCTGAATCGATACAAGTTTTAAGTTTCGATATATTTTACTTTGAAGTGCTGTGATACCACAATTTTTCTTATGTGCCATTGAAAATCTAATTATCAGTCGAGGAATCAGCCAGTCAAACTAAGTTTCAGTTTTATTTTGTCTGAACTAAAATAGATAAGAAGAAAACGACTGAACTGTTGTAGTTGTCACTACTGGTATAAAAAAGGACAATCATAACAGGTCCTTTAGTCATGCATGGCAGGGTGTTTGTTGTACCATTAACAATGGTTTATGATAATTATAGAATATAGATGTGCATTTGCAAGAGTTTCTATGGGTGACTCATGTGTTTATGTTTGACTCTGTGGAGGGGTGTACATTCATTGGATGTTTTCAAAACATTTGGTCTGGCTCAATTAGCAAAGGAATTTAGCAACATAAGAGCCAAAGACATTTTTAATTAGTCATTTAGACTTGAAAGTGTTTTTATCTGCTATGAACAAAGAACTAATGTGGCTGGAAGCACTCATGGGCAGAAATTGTCTGGTGCATTTGTGAGGGCCTTGCATGGCTGCCGATAACTTAATTTAACTTGTGATCATCCATTCATATTATAAATTGTAATCACACTGAGTTGTGTCAGTTTGAAATTAAATGAAGAGTATTATTATTGTTTATAATTATATGATTATTACTGTTAGGCAAATTGCAATTGTGATTGAACGTTTACAAAGCGTCGCTCAAATATTCAGATTCTGCAGCCCTTATAGACTGCTTTATTACCAGACATCTTCACAGTACTGTGAAGTACTGTGAAGATTGAACTTCTCCTATGGAATGTATTACTTTTATTTACCATGGTTTCACTTTAAGATTTGAAGTGACAAACAATTTGATGCCTTGTACATTTTGATAATGATGTTCTGAAATATTGGATTGAAAATGGCATCATATAGGTGTTTATAATGAAAAATAGCTTAAACATAATTGATTTATAATAAAATGGTGCCACTTAGGTACTAAAGTACTAAGATTGGTGCTTTGTGTTTAAGATACTGCCACCATAGAAGACAGCTCATATTGATTTTAAATACTTGAACTGTGATTAATGCTTTAGGATTATCTCCCGATTTGCAGTCAATGGAGCAAATAAGACGAATTATGCGACCGACTGATGTGCCAGATACAGGTGAGACAACTCAAAACCAGATCTCTATAATTATGCTGACTTATTTCAGTAATATAATTAGTAATGTACATTCGTTAAAATCTGTTTTGTGTGGATAGGATGTTGTGAAGGTATGCAGATGCCTTTACTAAACTCATAATAAGATGTTACTGCTAGCGTCTTCCTCCAAGTTTCCGTGAAGCCAAATGATCAGGCCCGGCAAGCGCGGGGCCAGAGGCTGTTGCTCGCCCGCCTTGCCCTATGGCCGGGCCTACAAATGATCCATATTGCTTAGCATGATTGACAGTTGATGGTTCTGCATAGATTACCTAATTTTCCAGACTAAATGCCTTTATCGGGGGGAGCTAGTAGTGCAAAAATGGGGAAATAACTTGTGAAATCAATACATGAGTTACACTGGCATGTCAATACGGTACACCCATGCAGTTGGTCAAACTGTAAGCTCATCTGCTGTTAGGGGCTGTTAATACACGGTCATTATTATTTTAAATAACCTGTTTAAAATTTGATTTTATGCCCTTTTGAAATTTATAAATGGTTTTTTCAATAGTTGGTGTAGTTGTTGTGTGTGGTAGTTTTAGTTATTTTTGAAATTGAAGATTACGATTTAGGTTCCTTTTTTAAAATTTGTACTTGATTCTATACCTGATGCAGCCGAAAGGATCCAAGAGATATTAGATACTAAATATTAAATGTTAGATATTAAACACAGTCTAAGCTAATAAGCTGAGTTTGATATTACAAATTAGTTTGGCACCTACACATAAGTTGCTTCTCATGACTCTCATGTATAAAGAATCGGTAGTGGTGCTGTTTAAATGCCAGAAGGTTAATGGTAAAAGTTGTTTGTCGTGATTGTTTCAGGGCTTCTGTGTGATTTGCTGTGGTCAGACCCTGACAAAGACGTTCACGGTTGGGGCGAGAATGACCGCGGTGTCTCGTTCACGTTTGGGGCGGACGTCGTCAGCAAGTTCCTCAACCGCCATGACCTTGACCTCATTTGTAGGGCACATCAGGTGAGTCTGAACAGACATACAGAAAGACACAGACAGACATACAGAAGGAAATAGAGACACAGACAGACATACAGAAAGAAACATAAATTTATACATGTGGCAAATAGTAATTCTGTGAGAGGTGCTATATGAAGCTTTATATACAATACAATTATTATAAAAGACATTGAGATTAGATGGATGCATTTGAATGAATTATCACCAGATAGAAGTCATTAGATGAGACTCTTATTAATTGGTAAGTTCTGTCGCACTGGTGTCTAATGAACTAGGCATCACTCAATGAAGGCATCATCATCATCTTACAGGAATAGTTTCGCCGTCAATAGGATTTTAAAAGTGTTGCGCTGTTTCTGCAGGTGGTTGAGGATGGCTATGAGTTCTTTGCGAAGCGTCAGCTCGTCACGCTCTTCTCTGCTCCAAACTACTGCGGCGAGTTCGACAACGCCGGAGGAATGATGTCCGTCGACGACTCGCTCATGTGCTCATTTCAGGTGAGCAGACAATTCTTTCGCTCATGTGCTCATTTCAGGTGCTGAGACAATTCTTTTGCTCATGTGCTCATTTCAGGTAGAGAGACAATTCTTTCGCTCATGTGCTCATTTCAGGTGAGGAGACACTTCTTTTGCTCATGTGCTCATTTCAGGTGAGGAGACGATTCTTTTGCTCATGTGCTCATTTCAGGTACAGAGACAATTGTTGCTCATTTGCTCATTTCAGGTGGTTAGTAAATTCTTTTGCTCGTTTGCTCATTTCAGGTGCGGAGACAATTTTGTTGCTCATTTGCTTGGCTCACAATTGTAATTGTAATCGTACATTTATATAGCGCCCCTTCAAAAGAACTCCTCAGAGGCGCTCCCGACCTAACACCAAACCACAATCAAAGAGAATGGTTTTCAAACGCTTGCGGAAAAGGGGCAAGGAAAGACAAAGAAGTTCATTACGGAGACTAATAGGTAACTTATTCCAGAAAGACGGACCGACCATAGCTATGTCTGTTGTTAGCTCGAGACATTTCCTCTTATGCATCAATCTCTGTGTATCTCGCTGAATAGCTGCTATTCAGTCTCATGGAGTAGCTGCTATTCAGTCTCATGGAATAGCTGCTATTCAGTCTCATGGAATAGCTGCTATTCAGTCTCATGGAATAGCTACTATTCAGTCTCATGGAATAGCTGCTATTCAGTCTCATGGAATAGCTGCTATTCAGTCTCATGGAATAGCTGCTATTCAGTCTCATGCAGTAGATTCCGATTGATTGACTGCTGCTATTCGTGATAAATAAATAGTGATAAATCAACTAATGCCTTATGCATGATTACAGATGCTGACCATGGTATTTGTAGGCGTTACTGGATAATAATATTTTGTTGGGTTTTGCAGATATTAAAACCGTCGGACAAGAAAACAAAATATCAGTACAGCGGATTGAACTCTGGTCGGTTGGCTACCCCGCCCAAGAAGTGAACAGTGCTGCCCTCTGGTGGGTGGTGATCAGGCGATTCAAGCTGCCTTTTGGACGGACGAAGAAAGCATTGAAGAGTGAACGAGAGAGAGAGAGAGAGGAAAAAGATGACGAAAGAGAGAGAGAGAGACAGAGCTACAAATACAGGGAGATCAACAACTCTCGATCGTGTGTAGATAAAGTATTTCCTGCGTAACGGCTCTACTATGCATTTCTTAACGAAACGAAAGACTTGCCTTTTAATTTTTGCTACGCATTGCAGTTGACTCATTGTTCATTGATAATTAATTAATTAATTAATTTTTTGTTGTTAATTCATTCTCTGCAGTGACTTCTGTACATCAGATTCTCCGGCTTTTTTCAGTTTTTTTCGGTGTTTTATTTACCCGTGTTTGGAAATTAGATTGAGGTGCCGAAGTGGCCAGCTTGCTAGAAATCGTCGATGACTTTGACCACTTATGATTTGTATTCACCCTTTAATGCCGAGATGGTAGTAAATGGTATGGGAAATCCTATACCCTCCGGCATTAAAGGGTTAAGTCAACTGGAGGTGCTTTTGGCGACCTCATGCAATATGAGATTGTTGATTATATTTCATTTTGGTTGCTTGCTATAAGATGAAAAAATATCTGCTGCAACGTTGATGATTTTCTTCAGAATAACGTAACATTTGTTGATTCTGACGTTTCAAATGCTGTAATAATTATAAGCAGGTCCCTTCAATCGGCCATACATGGTATCACTGTTGTCCCACCCACCTCTACTCAGTGCAGTTGTTTGCCATTGTTGGCCCTGTATCCTGGAATATAGTCCTGATTTGCCACACAGCTGCTTGCTGTCTGTTTTGTTTAAATTTATGTGGAAGCCTCCGTGCTTGATCGGGAGTGCCGCTGATGAGTTTTGTCGCTATGTTGCCACTTTATAAATTTTGTCGTATGTTTTGTAAGTAATGTCTGTAAACTACAAATGTTAATGTAACGTGATTGACTGATTGCTTGTAGATAGTAGCGGCTACATGCATAAATTGTCTGGTAATACAGCTAATCTTTGTGGCTGATCTGTAGATATTACGGTGGCCTTTTGTAGTCGTTAGACAAAATGGTCAGGCAGTGAATTTTTATTAATATCAGACAGTTTATATGTGACCTATCTGACCAAAACCAGGTGAATGTCGCAACACTCACTTCTGAGATAATAACGAAATTGTGATAAAAACTCTTTTTTAATTTTTTGACAGAAAATTATAAATAAATATGTTTTGACATAATTAAAACAACATTTTGTTTAGGAAATCTTATATTTTTATGATATTTTGGATGATTTTGAAGTGTTTATTGTTTTAATAAATCAATGACTTTTCCAAGAATTTCCACTTTTCTGCCACTAATAGTCATATTCGGAATAAGGCTAGCGAAACAAATGAGGAATGAGTAAAAAGCCCAGACTTCGTTCTAACCTATTTATGCCATCTATTCATTTGTTGCAAATTTAATTCAATTCTTAACATGGCTGCTTAAAGAATAAAATTATAAGAAACTTTTTAAAATTCAATGACCTCAGAATTGTAATTTGAATGCTTGAACCATATTTTTTACTTATAATTTTGGACAAGAACATGTTGGAATGTGATCTCTGTCATTTTAATGAAGAGACCTTATTCTTATTAAAGACACTCCAACTTTATGTACAAAAAATTGACTTAAGCCTGGTTTTGGTCAAATGGTTTTGGGAGCATTAAAACCACTTCATTGGTGCTGTTTTTCAGACATCGCTTCAATGATTAGGTTTGTGTGCGATATTTTGTTCCAGTCGTTTTCTGAAGATAAATGCTGACCGTCTAAAATTGACATTTCATTGGTGACTATATGTTCACGAATTGACTATTGCAATGCTCTCCTCGTTGGTCTTCCTAAAGTTCGTCTTTCACCGATTCAGTCGGCTCTCAACTCAGCTGCTAGATTGATTGCCCGCCTTCCCAAGTACTCTCACATTTCTGCCTTTATGTTTCATGAACTTCACTGGCTTCCTCTCTGTGCTCGCACACAATTTAAGATCCTCACTCTGATCATTAAGGCTCAACGGGGTCTTGCCCCAAAATATCTGACTAATATTTTACTTTGTCCTCACTCGGCTTCCTCCCACCGTCCACTTCGCTCATCCACCAGATTTGACCTCTTGGTTCCTCGGTCTAGAACTGCTATGGCTCAGTCTCGATCATTTGTCTCAATTGGTCCTTCTCTTTGGAATGCCCTTTCTCCTTCTGTTCGCTCTACACTTCTCTCTGGTAGTCTCTCCTCTGCTTTGTCTCTTCTCAAAACTTGTTTCTTCTCGAGGGGCCTTGCGCACTGGGAGCGCCTCTGAACGGTTCACCCTACTAGAGGCGCTTTATAAATGTTTAAATACAATACAATACAATGTCCGAGTCCTTCTGCCTTTGTTGCAAATGACTAATACTTACCTCTGCTATAAAAGGTTGTCTAACAGCTGTTGTCGTTACGTTTCCATTGCAGTCAAAAGAATTTCGTATTTGCTGCCTTTGAGCATTGTTAGTAATAGATATATGTTTAATAAATTATCAATTATCTTACACCACTGTACATTTATATGCGATTCTGTGGGAAATTAAGCCCCATAAGTCAAGAAGCAGACGTGTTTGAATTTCAAACTTTTAAGTTGTGACATCTGTTTGCATTCATCAAGCATAATATATTACGTAATGGAGCGCCTCTAAGGAGTTTCTCTTGAAATGGTGCTATATAAATTTACGATTGCAATTACGATATTAAGCTTCAGTTAAACTAAGATGGGTGTTGCTGTGCTTGAATTTGTAATACTGGTACACGTATTATGATCTTGTGTTTATATTATAGAACCAGTTTTTACAGAAAAGCGCAAACAATGATACTACTGGATTGTTCATTAACCCTTTCCAGCCGGAATTGTTTTGATACCTATCCTGTTATTCGGCGGGAAATGGTTAAGGGCTCATTCTTGAGTTTGAACTCAAATGCTCTGTTGCAGGGCATGCATTGATCCACTATTTCAACATGGTAGACTCTGCATGGGGGACCCCATTAGCATGCCATTTGAATACACTGTTTTGTGTGAATGGTGACATGAGGAGCATAATTATGTGCCAAATATTTCTTTGTCTTGAACATGTGGAATGAACAACATATTTGACACTAGAACCTCATTTTAACGTGCAAATTCTGATTTTCTTGTTTATTCTGATATGATATTGTCAGGATCATTGGTCCCAAATTTTTTAGACCTTGCAGCATGGCCAGTTTATTATGATAGAGCCACGGGTATATAATATTATCCAATACCAATATCCATTCATGTCCCATTTAAATTATGGATGCCATTAAATCATATCTTGGTGTTTGACTGTGTGGAGGTGGGTGCAATCGGTGGATATTTGTAAATGATTTGGCTCAATTAGCAACAGACTTCATTAACGTAAAGAACAAAGATATTTTTGATTAGTCATTTCTTGAGGGTCTTAATTAATGTCTGCTACGAGCAAATACCAGTATGACTGGAATACTCATAGGCAGAAATTATCTTGTGTCAGGCGTGTTCATGGTTACCCACAGTCTAGTTGACAAATGTCAAAGAAATTCACCAAATTGGTTTAGATGAGAATTTCCATAAAGTTTGTTAAGCAGAAACTGCTGTGGTAATATTACAAGAATTAAAAGCTTAAAAATCTCAATAGAATGAAAGTGTGAAACGTAAAATGGTCACGACGCTTACAAAAAGCTGAAAGGATTCATTAGGAAAGCAGTACTACCAAGAGAAGCTCGTAAGAAAACTGATCGACTCAAAAATTGTCTCCAAACTCATAATAACAAGAAAAGGTCATAAATTTGTTCATCTTACAAGTTACTGCACGCATACTTATGTACATAATGTTTTTCTTTTTGATCAGCCGGTTCATGCAGAATTGTTACCATACGGTTGTTTGCTAATTTCTTGTGACGTTCAGTAAGTCCCTTCTCGCTTTCTCCACGCAGCCTTCGACCCCCACAGAATTCATATACATTGTATGTTGTGCTTTTCGCAGTCGTTCAATGAGATCGACATGAGAACTTTTGACATGAGAATTAACGTCTTCCAAACCCAGCGTTATAACGAGATTGCAGTGTAACTTGTTTATGCATACATACTGTTAGGTGCAGTGTACTTTCGTAAATTTTGTCATACTGGAATGAATTCATTGTGTCAAAGATATTTTGCTAGAAATGCCAGTGTGAAAATTTAGTGTTATTTGAGGCTAATTCATGATCTTCCAATATGTCGCAGCTACACCAATCTTGAGGAAAGAGTTGCATTGCAAAAATACTTGTATAGAACAATCTTCTTTTGTCTTCTGGGCTTTGTGTTTCTCCCTGTATTGTTTTCTTCATGGACAATTGGACATGAGTGGATTCACGCAATGTACGGTATTGAAAGAAGGGGCTGCTAACTACATGGAAAACTTTTCCAACTTCAGTATCTTCTTTGTCCCGTAAATTCCTGACCAAGTTATTTATGTCATATTTTCTCATGTTATTAAGCCACTGCTTTCCAGCTTGCATTGAAAATTTTGACTTTTCAGGCTTCAAACAACTCTCTTTCTCATCTGGCCTCAAATGCTTACAGGCAAGCCTGAGCTTGGGCATGCTAATATTGACATAATTATATATTCACGCTAATTTTAAATCTGAATTGAATCTTCAGAGTAAACAAATATGAGGTCAACAGTGTCTCTGCCTGCATAAATTTAAAGCGTGGCCATGGCTCTTGCATGCTTCATTTAATTTTAATACATGATATATTGCTTATGGAAGGCTTTCGAAAGGGACTTTTCTGAGCTGCTTTAAGGTACATGAGACCTTTTAACTGAGTGATTTTTTAAAGCTGCTAATAATCTGTGCAACTTTACTTACCAACTAAGGTGAAAAGTTGTGAGAATTTTGATGATAATTACCTGGTAATGAACAGTTTAGATACTTTTTGATCAATAGTAATAAAAATGAAAGATTAATTGCCTCTACTAAAGTTTTGCCACATCAGATGACGGCAGATTCTAGCTGTCCAGTTCTCTGATCTCGGAATCATATTTTCTAAGGGAACAGAATTAATAATAATAATTAATTAATTAATTAATGAACTATGAGTTAAGTGCAGAAATGATTTCTGCATTTGTTTTTTTGATTGTTGGACTGGAGGGCAGTGGAGGCGTGTATGTTGATGTCCTTTGCATAATTAATAAATAAATAATTAAAAGTAATTAATGTCATGCATGTATGTTGAGACTTTGAAAAACTGTCGATGAACAATTAGCTACTATATTTTTTACTTTGTTGCCTGCAATAACTATGCTTGTATTCCTTGCTTGTTTTTTGGCCTTTGTCCCAAGTCACTGTCCTCTGTTGACTAATTTCTGTTTACTGGACTGTTTTCTGTTTTGGCTTTTTGTCCTTGGTTATCTCGGTGACCTTGACTATCTGTGTTTGCTTGTTTGTCCTTGTCTTATTGCCCTTGGTTTGTGTGTCATTGTCATCTGTAATTGCTTCATCTGAGCATCATAATTCATATTTTATATAAGAATTTAAAAAGCACCTCTCACAGTACTAGCTATTCAGAGGCGCTCTCAGAGTGACAACCCCGAGGAAATAAGAAAGACTTCAAGTAGCGAAGACACCCCATTAAGATCTTACTATGGATAGAGGGAGGGAGGTCATTCCACGTGGAAGAGCCCACAATGGCAAAGCATAGTGCTGGGCCATGGTAGTTCTTACCCGGGAACCAGAAGATCAAGTCGATCAGCAGACCGGAGAGGGTGGGAAGGGATTGCAAAGAGGGGCTTGTGCATCAAATCACAAAGGTATTTAGGAACTTGTCCCTTTTGAGTTTTTAAGACAAAGAGCAGTACCTTGAATTATAATAATTATAATACATGTGCATTAAACTAATAATTAATTAGTGACGATTAACCGGACATTTATGTAGCGCCATTCATATACAATTCTATATCGTTCAGTCTTAGAGTACTGTTCGAACGGTTCTTCCGTTTGCGTCCGTTTGTTCAACGGCGTACTTCGTCGGTACTGGTACTTCTTGGCCTTCGACGACAGCTGCAGGTTCAGTATCAGTATCGGCGGCGACCGGTACAATACGACACCCGGTCGGCAGGAATTCATTGAAGCGGAAAACGAGAGACGGTCGAGTCTTGAAGAGTGCCACAACCTCGCCGACCGTGTCCACCAGAGATTCACCAGTCCGGCATCCGCTGAGGATTTCGACGAATCGTCGGTAGACGTCGGGCCGTCCGGCGTAGAGCCGCTTGACGGTGCGGACGTAGTCGATGGTGTGTGTGTCGTTCGCGGAGCTGTTCATTTCCACGAGATAGACGTCGTCTCGGTTGGACTGCGCTCCGTTGGTAGTGCTACCCTTGACTAGTTCTGCTTCACGGGTGAGTGATTCGCCCTTCGAACTCCTCCTGCCTGTGTCTGCTGCTGACCTTGATGAGTTCGGATTGGGTTGTGACCTTCCTGTTCGTGGGGTTCTGGTGGGGGATCGGGCGGGCGGTGAAATGCCACCACCACGACGACGGGGCGAGACGCTCTTCTTCGTCTTCCCCGGGGAGCGTCGGCGCTTGCACTTACCCCCCGGGGAGGAGGACCCTGGGGGAGGGGCTCCCCTCTGCGTCTCTTGCGCTGCAGCCGATGATGGACCCTGCTGCCCCATCCAAGCCCAGCCGGAGCGAGGGGTGTTGTCGACCGACCTTGAGTGACCGGTGTCGACCGAGTTGAGGCTGGACTCGGACTCGTAGACCTTGATGACGACTGCGTCACGCTGGACCTCGATGAGGTACTCATCAGGGAGGAATATCGTCAGGTTGAGGGTGAGTCGCGGATGTCCCTCGAGCAGGGTGATCAGACGCTCTATGGTCGCCATCTTGCCTTCATGGCCGCCGCCGACCGCGGCAGTCGTGACGACCTCCTCGTTTGACCTCAGGCTGTCGACGAGCGCAGTGAACTCATCGTAAGCGTCTGGCCCGATGGCAGCCTTCACCTGCTCGAGGTAGGTGCTGGCCGTCAGGGTGCCGCTGGCTGACCTCTGAGCCCCAGTCCAACCGCCGATTACTCCTGTCGCCCCCGCCCTCGCCGGGAATCGAACTGTCTTCGCTGAGACAGACGGTGACCGACTACGACCAGCACGTCGGTTCTTTTTCATTGCGACGAAAACTACACAGATTTGTAAACGATGCAGTTTATAATAAGACACGCATACAGTCAGACAAATAGGCAGATATAATCTGACTTCTGTAGCGCCCGTTAAGTATAGGCCTAATGCACGAAGCGTCGATGAGTGACCGGTTGAATTGCTCTTTATTATTTTTATAAGCCTGTTGAAATTCCATGTATAGGCCTGCAAGGAATTAATGAGAATTGAGACCACTGCAGAGTGGCACTGACTTACACTGGCTTCTATCTCCACTAAACACTCGATCGCTCGCCTTCCCCCTCCCAGGCCGGTGTCGTGTGACAGAGTCACCCCTCTGAAGTCTCCTCTTTGAAGTTCCTTTGGCCTTGTCGTAATAATTGAGCTGTAGCTCGTTTCTGAACCCTCTGTTTTTAACTGGGCTCAAGTTGCGACCGCTCTGAATATGACAAAAGCCTTTGCTGTAGACAATGTAGGCCTATACCACTGACGTTACATGTAGGCCTACGTTGCGTTGTCAATCTCCCGCCACAGGACTACAGGGAGCTCAGCCTACATAATAATTATTTATCTCACTCCAGATATCATAATCTCCAAACTTCCAAAGCGCTACCTAAAAGCCAAGAGCGAGGCACCAGCTTATTTACGAGCGATTCGTTGAGTCAAAAGAGTTGTCCGTACGAGTAGTCCTAAGGAGGCCCGGTATAGACATGCATGCATAGGCCTACATTTCGCTTAGAAACAGTAACCCCAGCAGCCTACATAATATTGTGCGGATAGATTTAATTGTCGGATTTTCTTAAATGTTCATAGACTGCATGGGTGATGCACAATAATTATATTATAATTATTATAATTTATATCGTAAGTATAATCATTATAATTATTTTATTAAGTTACAACAGATAGCCTATAGAACATAGAACTATACCTGTAATGTTTTAACACAGCAGTGTTCAGCTAAAAAAAACGCTTTCAGCTGGCAACAATCTCCTCGGCAAAGATTCTGATTACCAATTACGACGATAGGCCACTCTAGACTTTAGCAATACCAACCAGCATTAATGAATCAGATTACTGAATGCTGTCCACTATATTACTACAGTCCACAGACATATTACAGAAGAGAGCGGCGATCATTATAGAACTGTTTGACAAACAGGCCGTCGTTGCTTTGACTCCCACCGATGCCATGGGACCAACGCACACACCATCCCTCCCGTCTCCCCTCCCCAGCCACAGCTCTGGTGCCATCGACGCCAACAGTGACCATGGCAACGGCCACATACGACACGGCCACTGCACAGAATGTCAATACTCCTACGGCGACACAACACAGTCAGCTAAGTAGGCCTGCTATCTCACAGGCATGTAACAGACCACTATAATAGGTCCATATAGGCCTAATACATTATAATAATATTGTCCTATTTGAGATCAATAAGAGTTATTTATACATAATCTTGTTATAGCATGCAGTGGCACAGACCTATAAATGTTACACTTAAATCTCTTTAGGCCCTATAATTTTACAGTATATAGTAGGCCCTAGTAGTCTTATTAATACTTACACAAACCTGCATCATACAATAATGCAATTGCTAAAATAGACAAGCAAGCACACACACACACACACACGCACAGGCTTTTGGACTGCAGAGGCTCAACGGAAGCGACGATTCCCTCAGAAGTAATTTAATAGCTTGATGGGAAGCATAAAAAAATAAAATAAGTCTCACATTTTACATAAAAGTTTATTAACCAGCTTCTACAAAGGGTAGATTGGGTTTCAACATGCGGAAACATAATAGAGATAAATAAAAAGTGAAGTGAAAGAAATACTTTGTAAGAAATCTGTAAAAATAAATGGAAAGTTAAACACATTGCATGTAATGCAGCTGAATGACAATAATCAACAGCATTTTAAGAACCTATAAAACCCTGCGAAAAGACTATCCATGGGAACCTGTTGGTCAATAATCCGTCTACTAACAGTGCACTCAGAACAGAAAGCACAGACAAACAAACGGTTGAATGCAACAGTACTTACAGCCAGCCTCCTAACTTTAGTAAGTCTCCAATTGATGTTTCTCATCTTAACATCTAATAAGTAGCACTTTCAGAGCTGCTATGTGCCCCATTCACTCCACTAGTGTCAAGGTCAGAATCTCGGTGCAAAGAACAATGTTACATTGGCAAATTGCTTCACGTCAAAGCAACCACCTGCGATTCTGTCTTCTCTTCTTTCCTCCCTCTCACTTATTTTCCAATTCAGATAAAATTTTCGTAAACGCCTTTACTTAAACCTCAGCACCACTCGTCCAAGAAATCAACAATTAGCTTATGCTACATCTTGATTCACTTAGAACTTGAAATTTGCATAAAACACAAAGAAATCACTAATATATATATATAACCGTGAACTTAATCTCTCTCAACATGTAAACTTAATCGCCACTGCCATATCCGAATGCCAAATAAAGCTATAATGTATTAAAAATAGTTAAAATATTCAGGCATACACATAACATAAAACATCTCAATATTCCAGAACACAAGAAGTCGCTATTTTTTTAACATGATGCTCACATTTCAATGGGAATAATATTACCAGATTATGTATCAGCTTATCACAACATTTGCATCTGCAGAATCAAAATCAAACAGCAACGATCGGAAGCGAATCGGAGAGCGGCAGAGATCAGCATAAAACCATTAAGACACTGATCAGCTAAGACACAGATCAAGGTGTTCGTTGATGGCAGCTATGTCCACCAGGACACCACACGCTGGACACGGCGCTTGGTTCGGAAGCGCCGAATCCGAGTGTCCGTGAGAATTCTGCGAGCTCACAGAACTGGAAATGGTTTCAGGCGCCTGCGGAGGTTCAACGGAAGCGATTCCATCAGAAGTAGTTGAGCTTCCATCTTGTTTTTCGGATGCAACATCGTCAAACGAGACTGACGCTTTGATGCGACTGATGACGGAAGCGATCGTCTGCGTTTCGTCGAAGTCAGAATCGTCGCTGCACAACGTGATGCTGTCCGTTCTCACCGCTAAAGAGTCTATTCTGCCGCTGCCTACATTTCTTGCTCTGCTATTCTCCCCGTTAGCTGCGCTGCTAACGTTTGCAATCGTCCTGCAATTATCGACATCTGTTCTACACGCGTTATCCGCATTTTGTCTTTGGCTATTAATCATGTTCGTTGTTTTGCCCTTATCCGCTTTAACGCCTTTGCTGTCGCCCACAGTTTTCACGCTATTATCAACATTTCTTCCACTGCCGTTTTCTACAATCGCATTTTTGCTGTTGTCCGTAATTCCTATTTTGCCATTGTTCACGTTCGCTCCACTTCCGCATGCTCCGTTCTCACCTCTGCTTTTGTCAGAGCTGCTGACGTGTCGGTTGGATGGCGCCGTGATTTCATTGTCTAAGCGAATCTTCTTTGCCGGTCTTTTGTTGTGGTTGTCCTCCAAATGCCTTGGGATCTTTAGACTTGGAGCGGCATTCTCCTGTTCATCTTTTACCCGGCGAAACCTTGGATTGCCGACCGATATGAAGTTTGGAACCCGTACAACTTCACCGACTGCCCTAGACTGGTCGCTAAGCCAGAATCGAATGTCGGTCTTCGTTTTGTGGGAACCAGTCTCGCTACTCTTTCGTGGTTGCTTAATCCGGCCAGTTGAATTGTTAGACGACCTTCGATTATCAACATTTGCACTTTGCGAGTCCTTTGAAATAAAACGATTAAGTTTGCTTTGACCTTCGTTCGTGCAGCTTTTATCATTCGCAGGCAGTTTATGTGAAAACGTTTCAGTGTGATTCCAAACACCAGGTTCATCAGATTCCACGCTATCAGTCTTCTGGGTAATAATTCTTCCTGCGTCTTTAGCCTCCCTGATTTCCGCATCTCCCACCTTACCCTGCATCGTCAAAGCACCTCTCACCTCAACAAGACCAATGCCAGGTAAACGTCGAAGGACCTGACCAGCAGAAGATGAACTCGGTTGTGAAGTTGATGTTGATGACTTCTGACCCAATACAACTCCTTTTCCAGGAAACTCGAACTTGTTCAACGAAAATTGAGGCAGCTCCCTCACGTCGGAAGACACGGAAAACGCTTCGCTTGCAAAATTTGGCAGGTCAGCATCGTCATCAGAAATACATTTAGCTCCACCGTGTACATTCCGATTATCATCGTCGTTGCTCTTGACGTTCGTCTGTTGTTGCGTAGCTGAGAGTTTCTTCTCCATTTCATCGACAGCAGACAACAGCTCGTCGTCCGATATGTACTCAACGTCAATAATGTCTGGAGCTCCAGCCGCAGCTGAAACCGATTTAGAATTGCCACTCGAAGGAAAACCAGATCCCTTAGCAATCAATTCCAAGCCTTTGCCACTGCTGCTGCCGCTGCTATTAGGCTGAGTTGATGTTCCCTGCAGCCAGTTTGCAAGTACGCTCTTTGTCTTTGCCTTCTCGCCTGGAAGCAAAAATATTAGCACAGCATTCAAATAACATGCATCAATTATATTCTGACACCAGTTGACAAAACATGAATCAAGCCAAAAAATGACATTGAAGATTAATGCTCCACGAACTTAAACAAGACAATAGACAGAAGAAAATGGTTTAAGTCACGTAGTTACTTTTCACAACATATTCATTCATTCATTAATTTAAAGAATTTATATAGCGCCCCTTCAAAAAGCCCATTCAGAGGCGCTCCCAGTCCAACCACGGTGATACAAATAAGTCTTATAGTGCCTGTAAAATGCTAATTAGTTATTCCTAGGTAACGGGTGTATCTCCAATGGGAGACTATTCGAGACAGAAAGACCTACAGTTTAGAAAGCACAACATTGACACAGAAGAAAAAACAAACTTGTTTCCGTCTTTTCCTGTTGAGTCCCCCGTTTGTTCTTCTTTACTCCGTAGTCTTCGGGTTCTTTGATCTTGGTGAACGTTCCACCACACGTACGCAGGTGGTCTGGCCACCAGAGATCACGGCTAGATGGCGCCCGGTTCATTGCTCGCTTCACGTAACCAAAGAATGGCTTCCTACTCTTGCACGGACCATCGCATCGCCACCAGTGCGTCCTGTAGTTGTCGACCTCGTCGTGGAAACTATGGTAGACCTAAATGAGAAAACATAAATGACACTTCTGAACAAATACTTGTAACTATACAAGAGTAGTATTGTAAACTGTGCTGTACACCTAAAAGGTAATGCAGTTTTATCTATCCATACCTGCTAACTCGGTGTTAAAAGTAACACATAATTTTGTATTAAAAAATATTTTCATCTTATCGATATTATCATAATGTGCATTGATATCAGAACATATCAACCATCAATTGTGCGTAAAAGGTGATTTAAAATATTGAAATGTATATAAAAGGAGTCACATAATGTGTGAGATACATAAAAATACACGACATCATAGCAACCAAAACTTTCATTTACCTTTGGAACACAACTTCCTTGCAACAGAACTTATTGTAATTGTAAACGTACATTTATATAGCACCACTTCAAGAGAACTCCTCAGAGGAGAACTTATAACTGCATCACACAAGGCATCAGCGCAGTAAAAGCTCAATGTTACTCACTGTGATATGAGCGCCGGTGGCTTTATTCAGACGATGCATATGTTTCAAGAATTGCGGCCCGTGTCCATCACGATCCTAGATCCAAAATGGCCAACAGAACAAAAAGCTAAAACAAATTAGGGTGCCTTTAGTTTATGGGTGACATCAGTGATGTTATATTGCATCAATTGGTGAAATTAAACCCATTATTCAATTACTAACTTATTACAGGCACAAGAAAAGTAAACCGGCTTGTAATGCACAAGACAGGCATACATGTGCAAACAATACGTCTGCTTAGCAAGTTCAAACCGCAATAATTAGATCAGAAACCCAACATGCTATTGAACATACCAACATACCATATAACAAAGATTCCTCTAAACTTTAGAGTCTAAAGCAAAACTACAAAAATTCAGTATTTGCCAAATGCCACATTCTGAACAAATACGGGCTTTTTTCAATCATATTCGACTGGAGATGGGCTGGGAGCATTCTCCGTGTAGGCAACACAGATGGGACGCCATAAAAAATTGCTGCAATGGTATAGATCTATCAATTACATTAACAAAAGTTGTTAGCACAGAAGATCCTTAACTCACCCGGTCGTTATCTGTGACGAACAAATAGGCGTGTATCATTTCATGCTAAAAAAACCAGCAAGGCAATAAATTACAAACAGGCCCAAACACAAAAATAACAGACCAGAAAAATGCTGTCCAGTTAATGTTCGATTAATTGATAACTGGTCAATAAATTCAACTAAACTGAGCTTTGTTCTATTTTCCTCCTGTTCATATTCAATTGCATGCGCATGTGTCTACATATTTACAGTTTCTTTTACGAACCTAAAAAAGGTGTCAAAATGAACATCAAAACGTAATAATGGATATTCAACGTACATTGCAAGAACAATCCTTCTGACGTCTGCATCTACAATATAAATTCTACTTGGCTTGAAGCCACATGATCAGCATGCCAGGATGTCGATCACTTAAAAGTACTGTCAAATTAATTAGCGATTACTTTGTCCGAAAATGTACAATTCGTGGGGTGAGAATCATAAGGTCGTATCGTAAGAACAACTTCTATTACGATACGACCTTATGATTCTCACCCCACGAATTGTACATCCATCTTAGTTGTCTGGTGCTACAAGCAGCATTTCATACCAAAAGAGTTTCGACAAGATCTTTTCGTGGGCGAAGTTTCAGAAGCGGTTCACTCAGTCGAATGGAACACATTCCTCCTCTGCCTTCATAAACGCAAACTCCAGCACAGCTGTAACAAAGAAAACTCTTCGAAATCAAACTAAATAATTTAACTATTTTGATTGAAAACCACAGTGACCAACAGTAGCTTATCTTAGCAGCTCCGTGAATAATATACCGCTATGCTATTGATGGCTAAGTTTATTGACTTGCATGTCCTACTATGACGATACATGTATTTTTACATGTATTTTTACCAATGCTTGACAACTGTTCACTTTCTCTATTTAAAGGATGAGTTAGAAGCACAATTATACAGAAATATAAAATGTTTTGAATAGACGAATGCTTGTCCTCTAATATGGAGTTAGCTGGATTTAGCCTCCAGACAATGGTCAGTGTGCAATAACAGTGTGTAACTTACAGGTATGTATGATTGTAAATGAAAAATCTAAAAATATATATTATATATATAACAATGGGATCTTCACAGATATTATATGCACTCAAAATAGTCAATCTGCCTTGAGATAGGCCGAAATTCATTTGAAGGATTTGGGTTTTGGCCACATCCAGTGCTGTGACAGAAACAATATATACCTAATATAGGGTGACCATACGTCCCGGTTTTCCGGGACATGTCCCGGTTTTTTGCAGTGCGTCCCGGTGTCCCGACGACTTTGGCAAAAGGGCAAAATTGTCCCGGTTTTTGAACAGACAGAAACTTAGATATTGTAAACGTCAGTTTTATGTAAATGACAGAATTTACAACCCAAAAGGAAGTCGTAAAGATAGAGAAGTTGCCAAATTATGTGGAATGTAATAATTACTAGCCTATTTGCATCTTTAGTATGATTATGGGTTAATGAGTTTAGTTACATGTAATAGATTTTAAGAATTATCAAGGCGTAACGATCGAAAAAGTGTTTATAATACAATTTTAGTGGTGGCACTAGATCTATGCATATTGCATAATCTATCGATTTCGGCATTTCGCGGCAGGTTCGTAACGGGAGTTAGGCAACTCATGTCAGCACTGAATAGTAGAGCAGTTTCTTTCAGATGACAACTGAAAATGCTGCCATTGCTATGTTGAAATTTAAAAATTCTGATTTTGAGGGGCACATACCATCCCCAAATCCATTTTTCTGTTCGTTTGCCGCCAGAAACCTTCAGTCTTCCACTCTTCCTATGGACTAGATTACACACTGAGCGCCGATTGAGAGAGTGTTCTCAATAATTGTGAAAGAGTGCTGCACTCAGTGCACTGATCGACGACTATGACAGGTGGTAGATTTTTAAAACTGAAGTATAATTGGGCTACTCAGCATTAAATTTAAATGTGATGACTGCTGCATCGATGTTCATTCATTCATTCATTTCGTGAATTTATATAGCGCTTCTTCAAGAAATCTACTCAGAGGCGCTCCCAGCCACAGCTAAAATAAATAGGTTTTGAGCGACTTATAAAAAGCAGGTGAATTTAGTCTAGGCATAAGTCGCAAGTTTAGTGGGAGGCCATTCCAGATAGCGGGACCCACAGTAGAAAAGGCTCGGTGCTGTCTTGTAGAAGTGCGAACTCGAGGAACCAAAAGCTCCCCCGTTGTCGTAGAGCGAAGAGCTCGACGGGCTGCAAGGTCAGAGACAGAGATGTGTTCGAAAGTCGTACGATTAGGCCTTCGTATAGGGTCTACGCCTATAGTTATAGTTCTGTATAGTAAAGAAATTACAATTTATCAGTTTTCCAAAAAGTGTCCCGGTTTTTGATGGCCAAAAAATGGTCACCCTAACCTAATATGACGCACGTGGAGATACGTAGGTGCCACGATGTTGCACATCAACTCAAGCCTCTCATGCCATCTCGTGGGTTGGACTGTCCTAATGACCAGTTAGATATACTGTACCGAGCAGCACCTTTCTGAGTGTGCCATCCTTAGTGCTCTCACACATACAAATAGTAATTTATTAGTTCTTAAAAGTTAATCGCTTGACCTTATTGAATTTGAACCATGTCTTGCGCGTATTGTAGTAACGCTATGCGATTAAAAATATTTAATAGCACACATAAACATGAAGTGCTTAACTGGCTTACAGCGTCATTCTTGGACTCCATCTAACTTCAACGCCGCCGAGACTTCCCCAGAAATATTTATCATTGAATTCCAGAAACAAAGCCCTGGCGTCTGGGTTAGGGTCGATTAGCTCCCAACTTGAGTCGATCAATGACGACGGCACTGGTGAAGGAGTCGACCGATTTTCCTCTGCAACTCCAGAAAATGGCCATTTTTTCCAAGCACTTGTATTATCGTCTCTAACACTGATAGCACTTTCGCAGTCAAATTCCTCCTGCAATCTAAGTGCTAACGCGTAATCGTCGTCCGCCATCAAAGCCATTTACATTTTGTTTCTCTGTGAACGACGATTTTTCTCCGATAAATTGAAAGATTACAGAAGCTCCATATTTTAGTCCCAGCAGAACTTTCAAAATCAGTCATCAAAAGTTATTTTTAGAATTCGAACCAAATAATTCAAGGAGTCTAAAAGTTCCCCAAAAAGGACTGGACGTCAGGTCACGACGTCAGCCCTCTTGCGGGCAGTAAGATGTCGGTTCAGATTTTACGCCGGGCTGCATAACAACAGCGTATAATTATTATTATAATTTAAATTACGTAACACATATTATGTGTTACGTAATTTAAATTTTAATGTAAAGGCAGTAATGTTAAAAACCATTAAGTTATCGAACAATATAAAATACTCCGAGAATTTACCACCAAATCACCTAAAAATGGGAGTTGTCTGCTGCGTCCCTACACAGCATAGATGAAGCGTACAAGCTTAAATAAAGTTGTATAACTTTGCATAAATGTTTTTCTATTATTTATTTACTCTGTAAACTACTGTGCGTTTGCTGATGGTCAATTAAAGAATATTCTTACTTACTTAGCTAACATAGCCTGATCCATTCTGTGGTTCTTATAATTAGGGCTGCTGTTCGATTAAAGATATCCACACAAAATCATTTGGATCTGTAATTCCACATGCAACCTCCTTATTGCTTCATGCACATGTTGAATACAAGAAGCAGACCCTAGGCCTATGCCTCTTTCTCGTCCTCTAGCTGTATCTGGTTCTCTGCTTATTATGTTTCAGGCTATGGGGTCATTGCATAATTACGTAACGCTCGAGGGTGGGTGGGTGGGGTCATTGAAAACGTTACGAAACGTTACAGGGGTGGGTGGGTGGGGGCAGCTGAACGTTACGTAACGCCTTGAATTTTTTTTATTAATGAATATTATATTACCATCGAATGACACTTCGGACAAATGACGTGTTCGAAGTTTAAACTTCGCGGCATTGATATAGTAAAACGTAACTGAAGTAGGCCTAGGTCTAGATATCTGAGGAAGATATGGCAGCAGGCCACTGTCATATTATAGATCTTGTTCACTTACTAGCCTATATTAAATTCGCTATGAAACTATAAATTATAAATACGAATTCGCACATATGTCTGGTAGGCCTAAATCTAATTGATTTTTCGTAACTATCGTTACGTAACGCTGGGGAGGGTGGGTGGGTGGGTAAAAGGAAACGTTACGAAACGTTACAGGGTGGGTGGGTGGGTCAAAAACGGTCATTTTCGGCGTTACGTAATTATGCAATGACCCCTATTTGGTTAATCGCATGCCTTTGCAGCTTTTACATTTTGGAAGCTGAAGACAACACAATTGTCAGAATGATCAGCTCTTTGATGTTCTGATTTCATAGACAGCAGGAACATTCACCATACATTCTTAAAGCTACATCACAAGAGAAATTATGATGCACAAATAGCCGTTAGCAGCGCTATAGCAGGATGAGCCAAAAAAGCCAGAATTTGACCCTGCCAAGTAACTAAATTTGATTTGGGGAATAAATTGCCCTCTGCACTGGTTATTTGTATTACCGCCCTGGCTATGAAAAATGTCTTGTGTTGCTACTGTAGATATCCTTAAATCGAACAACTTTATTAAGTTTTTCTCTCAGACAAGCCAGCATCTCAGTATTTATCTTGTGTCATTATAACCTTCTTTTACAAACTTCTCAGTACTTGCAAATTGCCAAATAGATCTCACAAATTACATCAGAAAATCTAAACTTGTATGTTAGCACATTTCCTGGAATAAATAACTACGTATCGAAATTTCAGCGCTCAGGCAATAAAAGCACCATCCATGTTTCCGTCAGTCCAGTTATATGCTCCAGTCAGACTGTTGCTCGACCTGAACTGACCAAGACAGCTATTCAGATGATTTATTTGTTTTCTGAGTAAACTGTCTTAAACAACGCGGGACACTTCCAGCGTGGGCAAAAGGACAAATTCCTCTAAAGGTATTATACTTACATGTATTTATTATAACATCAAATAAAGAATATAGCAGACCAAAATCTTCAACAACCCGAGTCGCTGGCATCACGAGAAACTGATTTTATTTCAAAATGACAACTATTTCCTGAATATCACCAACAGCACTTTTTTTATCCAATCACAAGACCAAAAATACACTAAATCCACAAAAAATGTCAGTCTGTTACAGTTTCAAACTTCAGCATCACGAATCAAACAATTTTCCATCACTTTTACCTCATTCAAATAAGACAATTAGCTTGATCTCAACTTCCAGTCTGACAACTGGATGGATAATTAACAGTTATTTAGATGCTAGCAGTCCAAAAGTTCCAAGTTTACGACCGAAGGATGTTGCTAGTTCTTTTTCGTCCGCTTTTCCATGTATGTGAACTTTGTCATCGGCTTTCCACTCACTCCGCAGGTTCCAACGCCAACACGTCCACTCCCGGTGTCCGGCGACGCAAAAATGCTTTTCTTTACTTTGCCCTTAGTTGTCTTGGAGAAAACCTGGTAACGAAACCATTTTGTCTAATGTTAAGATTTCTAGAGATAAAAAGTAAAAATGAAATGTTCAGCCACTATCATCTTGGCGATGAAAAAATCATGGAAAACAATGTCAAAGAGATATATTTAAAAAAACATAATGCATCTCTTGCACAACATATCATGAATATATTTAGCGTTTTGAATTTTTAGCGCATCAGAATATCAAATAGACTGCATAAAAATTGTAGCTTGAATTCTGCTACGTTGCTGTCTCAAATTGCTAAAAAGACTAACCTTTGGAAAACAACTTCATTGGAAGTTACAGTTACAATCCATGAGAACTTATAACATCTTTATGAAATTAACTCATCAGTGCATAATAACACTGACATTGTCTCCTATGATAACATCATAACAGCCAATATTAAACAATTCAAAAATACCACAACTTCTCAGCACACGCTTCTAGAATTGAGCAATCTAAGTTATTGTGACCTTGGTATTGAACTGGACCCATCGGTCTTTGTCCTGCTCTCGCTCATCTTCCTGCTGCTTTAAACGCTGCGCTTTCTTCTGCGCCTTCTTCTTCTTGTATTCTCGCTGCTGCAGCGATAAATCCTTCCTGTGAACAAAGACATGGCAATTTAAAGGCAATTTAAAGCAGATGATAATATTTTACTATCAAGCACTAGACCTGGATATCTAACATATAATATCTTCATCTGATGACTGATTAACTGTGCCTCATATTAGCATAATTTCAGTTTGATCACACACATTTTAAAAATTATCACCACAGACAGACTTCTCCCACTGTGCGATATCGTACTCTACATGCAAATTTTGTACAATGCAGGTGATTAGAACTTTTATTTCCACGTTTCTTAACTTGCAGACATGCCCAAAGGACTTAGCTTCTGGTTCACGACCACTTGTATTTATTAACTAATAAAAAAATTATCAACTCTTCCGCTATTAAATCACGTGTATCGCATCCTCTACGTACTTGGATTTTGGTCGGCCGGAGTCTTTGTCATCATCGTCTTCACTGTCTGCATCGCATGGTCTCAGAAGATACACCTGCAAAGCAATACGATATTAGACACACTGGAAGATGATCAGCTAAATTATCTTCATTATGCCTAACTCAAGACTTTATTGTTCGTAACACAACATGATACCCCATTAGAGCTCTTAAGAATAAAAGTTGCACCCCTCACTTCCACATCTTCCCAACAACAGTGTACAGTGAGTGTACTCGTTAAGGCAAAGTCGACTAGAGGGTGATGCACTGCAGGTGGAAGAGAAATCTCAAACTAATATTCAACCAATTTCTGCCTTGGTGGGGCTTTGAACCCTGACATCTCGATTGACAATCCAGCATGCCAACCAGTAGACTATCGAGCGCTCATTCAAAATATACAGCTCATTATAAGAAGGTCAAGTGCTGTAGACCTAGAAACTAGTATGCAGTCAAATTCTCTGAGGCTTTCCAACTGCTGTGACTTAATAATGAAGGTTCAACACAGTAGCACTGTCCAGTCAGTAAGACAATACTAACATGGTAACATACACACCCCACACAGCCGAGCAACTCTAACAAGCTAGATTCTCCATTTTCTCATGAATTTGGCGCGGGATGCAAGCAAGCAGCCGTATATATCTCTTACCGTCGATAAAAGGCCGAAGCGAATCTAGCTAGAGAGAGTTTCTGCGACACAAGCCTACAATACACAAATCTGACAGAATTTTAACCCTAACTTTTCACTGATTGGTCACGGTCGGCCTGATAGAACAAGGGGGGTTAGAGTCAACACATACATTGAAAATTATGTAAACAGCCATTTTTAAATGATGGACGATTTAAACAGACAATTGGGGATAAAGTTCTTTGAACTGAGCACTACAATTATCAGAATATCTTTGATTTATATCGTTCAATGTATTGTTGAAATATTATATTTCAAAGAAAGAGCTAGCATGCTCAATTTTTTGCTCATATGACTACCTTCTGAAAATAAATTTGCTCGGTGGAGATAAGCACAAGCTTCTTTAACTCTTTCGCAGCCAACTTGTTTTCCATAAATTTATATAACCACAATTTGTTCATAGAAAGAAAAATCACTTAAAATCTTTAGAAATCCAGACGTGTCATACACCAATTTGTTCACATCATCTCTACAACAATATTCTGTCTTGAAAAAGCTGATCAATTAACAGATTTGTCTCGAAGTTTGTAAATAAATGAAACATTTAAAAAAAAATTGTAACATAAGAAATTTCTAAAAATCTATAGACAAAATAAATTGTAATACAAGCACTGCTAAATGTAGCTACTTGCATGGAAACCTTATGGCAACCAGTGACGGGTAAGAAAATTATTGAATTTAGCCCAGAAATGATCTTATATTACTTCCACTAGAATCTGCAACATTGGTGCTAACAACGGTTAAATCGCTTGGTCGCCATATTTCAATCCCCAAAATCCCACTTGTAAGTCCACGATGTCGAATGTAGTCTACTTATTTTGAGAGCATTTACAAAACTTATTCATGTTTTTGACATCGAAGAATAAAAAAGTAAAAGTACCGAGCAGTGATCAAATGAGTTAATGTTTTTCTTGATCATTCACGAGATCGATGTGGCCATTATTAATCCGTCACCGTCTATAACCCTTTAATGCCGGAGGGTATAGGATTTCCCATACATTTTACTACACTCTCGGCATCAAAGGGTTAAATATCAAAACCTCTGCATCATTAAACACATTGGTTTTGACAGCTTTTACAACATTAGTCAAACAATACAATTTATTTGTTTGAAGACGGAAAACCTAATTTTACAGCGAAATGGCGACATTTTATCTACACACGTACGTGACTAAACAAAATACAAATAGCTCGATGTAAATGTTTAAAAAATTAAGTCCATAATTTTCCTTTGTAAATTCATCAAAATCATTGAAAAACCCAATTTGTGGTATTTTTAGAATCTACATTTCGTCTAGTGAACATATAGAAAAATCCAAATGTAGCTAATTACACGCCAAGACGAACTGTTTTTGCTATGTGGTCGAAATCGACAAGATTGGCTGCGGAAGAGTTAAAGCAAAGAGTGAAAACAAGCTACTTGAAAACTACGCCAAATAAAAATCGCAGTTTATCATTCTCTTATTACCTGCGTGACTTCGGTCGTGCTATATTTTTCGAATACGACCGAACAGGATCCATCTTCTAGGACTTCATCAACTATTGCCACATAGTACCTGAGAATAATTATCAGAAGTCATTGGATTAGACAAATTGTCGTTCATCCATACATCCATCCGCCTATGATTAACTGTGTTACACATACTGTTGATTCAATGCTGAAATATAGGCTGATCAAAGTAATAGCAACCAAGCTATCTATATATATAAAAATCTAACCGCGTTTGGCACCTGGCGAAAGATCTCCGAACTTTCTTCATTGATTGCTTTCGAAACTTCACCAAAACGTTTAGTTCCAACACGGCCGGGTTTGCAGAATGCTTTTTGGGAAAAAGCGCAATGTTTTAAACAAAAAAAGCAACTTTGCAAATTCTACCGTTTTCAAAACATACGCCCGTTGATAAGTGTCTTCCGTTTATGTAGCGCATTTCAACACATTCGATTCCGGCCTAAAAAAGGCAAATTTTCAAATTCTACCGTTTTCAACACATACGCCTGTCGATAAGCCTTGGTTCAGTGTGTTCCCTTTATGTAGCGCATTTCAACACATTCCATTCCTCCGTCCCTCCGTCCTTCCCTCCGTCCCTCCCTCCTTCCCTCCCCCCTTGCGGCCTTTTTACTGAAGCGTTTTAGGCCGCAATCCGCTACCGGGAAGGGACGGCCCTCCCTCCGTCCCTCCCTCCCTCCCTCCCCTCCCTTGCTACCGGGAAGAGACGGCCCTCCCTCCCTCCGTCCGTCCGTCCCTCCCTCTCTCTTGCGGCCTTTTTACTGAATCGTTTTAGGCCGCAATCCGCTACCGGGAAGGGACGGCCCTCCCTCTCTCCCTCCCTCCGTCCCTCCCTCCCCCTCCCTTGCTACAGGGGAGGGACGGCCCTCCCTTCCTCCCTCCTTCCCCCTCCCTCCGTCCTTCCGTCCCTCCCTCCCTCCCTCCCCCTCCCTTGCGGCCTTTTTACTGAAGCGTTTTAGGCCGCAATCCGCTCCCTCCCTCCGTCCCTCCCTCCCATCCTCCCTCCCTCCCTCTCCCTTGCTACCGGGAAGAGACGGCCCTCCCTCCGTCCCTCCCTCCGTCCCACTCTCCCTCCCTCCTTCCCTCCCTCCTCTCCGACCTTTCTTCATTTATTGCTTTCGAAACTTCACCAAAACGTTTAGTTCCAACACGGCCGAGTTTGCAGAATGCTTTTTGGGAAAAAGCGAGCGAAATGATTTAAACAAAAAAAGCAACTTTGCAAATTCTACCGTTTTCAAAACATACGCCCGTTGATAAGTGTCTTCCGTTTATGTAGCGCATTTCAACACATTCGATTTCGGCCTAAAAAAAGAGAAAAAAAGGAAGGGGGAGGGGCTAGGGCAGGGGGGTGGGGGAGGGGAGCACGGTCTTTTCTGCCACAGCAACGCGTGGCCGGGTTCAGCTAGTACACTATAAAAATCTACTTCCAATTAGTTATGCATCATCATGCTAATAATGGTATCTATGGTCTCAGAATGCAACATGCAGCAGCTATTTACAAGTAAATATTCTGTCTTCTCACGACTTTGCATTGAGTAATATATATCAAAGTGACTGAAATCATTTTTGTAATAACAGATGTTTTTGTCTTACAAGTTTTGTCTTGAAGAAACAATTAATCATTAAAATGCAATTATATCGGATTATTTATGATTGCAAAATCTCGTTTGTCCCACCTCTTCAGTCAGTGTTGAACGCAGCTGCCCGTCCGATTGCGCAACTTCCTCTCTACTCCCACATATCTACTTTCATATCCGAGCATCTTCACTGACTTCTGCTCAATATTCACTAAAAAATTCGAATGAATACCTTAAGCAGGTGCTTGGGTCTGGCAACAACGTACATACTTTATTCGGCCACCTGTTTCGGTTGTCTCTGGTCAATGTCATTATTCATTGGACCGTCCTGTCTCAATCTTTGCCACAATTTGTTTTCTGTCTTCCACTTAATTAGTCTAAAATGTACACATTAGAACTCATTCATAATTAGTCAAGATTTTAATGTTGTAGTCAATGATCACATCAGTCATTATTAGAACCTGATCATAATAAGTCTGCGCACATACCTCTGATCGCCAGACCATGGAGCGCGGCATTTATCTCCTTGCTTCCAATTCGCCTCATGCCAGGATCGTTTTATAGACGAAGAAGATTCACCTGTTGAAGTCTCGGTGGCTGATGCTTTCGGCTGAGACTGTTGCATTAACGTCTCTGTCAGGCCAATCACCTCCTACAATGTTCAGCAAAACACGCACATTTTACTATCCATGTTCAGAAGACATGAAAAGTTTCATAAAATAACATGTGTGCTTTTTTAAAATTTTATCCAAGGTAAATAAGATTCCTCATTGATAAGACAATTAATACTATGAGTCAGTTAGGCCTTTCAAGGCTTTCATTAATATCAAAGAAAGTGCACTTCAAAAATAATTAATTCAAAAGCACCACAGCACCGAGTTTAGACAAAAAGGTGGGTCAATTTTGCACGATTTACATTCAGACAATTGAACCTACTGTTCGCCAATCAATGCGAAGGTGAATCTGCTGTAAGGCTAATCAGCCACCAGGAAGCAAGTTAAAATATCAGCTTAAGGTATGTGCAAAATGGAAAATATCACATATATGCATGTTTGCATGTCTGAATGTCCTATCACTCAGCTGAAGCAAGAACACAGTCATGGCAATCAAATGACAGATGAAGGAAGATGAAAGTGCTCAGTTACGTGTACAGTTTAGATCAGGACTATGATTGATGGGTTTACAATTTTAATAGACTATGGTCAATTCTGGGTGACAACACAACTATCTATCACTTGATAACAAACAAACCTCAAAAGAGTCACATAAGAATCATTGTCAGAAATGCAGAATAATCTAAATATGTTATTAACAAATTATTTTGATAAAATATAAGAAATGTAAATGTTGACATATAATTTACCAGAAGATCAGCCTTGAGCTTATTGAGGTCTTCATTTTCTGGATCATTTGTAAGTGCTGCTTCAACCTGCACATCAAAGAATCACACATAATATAACATTTAGAAAGCAAAACTATATTCTAAAATGAGACAAACTATGACATTGGCTTCATATTTTTACTAGCGATGGAACCTTTCTTTCAAGATCAACTCACAATATGGGTCATTGAACTTTGCAACCTCTAGGTAGCGAGAATGAATATACGGATACGAGTCACACTTAACTGTATGAGAAATTTGCGATATAATAACTAAATTACGTTCAGACAGATGGCTCGGTTAAACCGTAGTTTACGTTGTTTAATTATTTTCATTATCGATATCCCGTAGTTTACGTTGTTTAATTAATCAACGCCTGAAATCATGAATATAACGCGCCATAAAACGCGCTATTCCAATTTCTGAACATTCGCAACCGGAAGTAGCAAAATAAACCGAAAACGCGAGAAGATGGAAGCTGGATTGACGAAAAAACCGTTCTTTTTTATCCGACAACCAATTTCTTACATTCGATGACAAATATTTAGTGACGAAATAGAAGCGGGATTTTACGCATGAGGGTTGGTTAGGGCTCAGGTTAGGCGTCGTGAGGGTCGGTTAGGGTTAGTTTTAGGGTTAGTGTAGTCATTCTGCTGAAAATGAAGCTGGATTGATGAAAAACGCTTGAGAAGTAGAACCTGGATAAAGGCATTTTATACCTGAAATGGAAGCTGGATAAAGGCATATTTATAGTTGAAATGGAAGCTGGATTGAACCTGGCGATCCAGAAATTACTTGTATATCATTTATACACATGCAAATAATTTAACAACGTCGCTTTTGGGAAAATAATTAAACAACGTAAACTACGGTTTAACCGATGGCTCCACAAAAAGCAAGGACATAATGGATCTGAATACATAATTATTTCGTAGTGGATCCGCTCACGCCCCGAGCGTTAGCGGAAACCATGTGCTACATTCACGCCCGTAACATGATTGGTCGCACTGGCTACGGACAGGCTATTATTCGGGCTAACACCCGTCGGCCAATCAGGTTAGCGGAAAACAATGTGGAAGAGTCGAATACCGTAGGGGAGGAGGTTGTCGAGTACAATTTATGCCCATCCTTTGTCAACCCTACTGTCAACAGCACGTGCTGCGTGTCGCAGGGTCTCACGATTTTAGACGAATTGCAATGTAAAACGTTTAAAATGTCTTACAAATGACCCTACGTATGGAGGAACATTTTGCACAGGTAATTATGCGCTCTTTATCGTTAAATTTAAGCATGGTTATAACATAGAAGACCTAGGTGTCGTTCGCGTATAGGGTATAAGGTTTCGCGTCGTGAGGGTCGGTTAGGGTTAGTGTTAGGGTTAGTGTCGTCATTAGATTCTTAAGATTTTTGCGTCGTGAGGGTCGGTTAGGGTTAGTGTTAGGGTTAGTGTCGTCATTAGATTCTTAAGATTTTTGCGTTGGTTGTTTAGCAGTTGTTGGCCAACCTAGCCTAATAGCTTGACCATCAACTGCTAACATCAACTACCTTCTCCCCCCCTGCGGTCTTCGCCTCTTCCAGACGGTTCACGTGACGGGCGTGAGCGGATCCACGACCTAATTATTTATATCTAGTATTGGTAGGTTTCGCCTCGCGACCGTTGGACGAGACCCATTTTCAGATATACACAACTTCACCGATTTCTTGCTAAACGATATCAGAAGACGACATACAAAAGTAGCCAATTGCAATTACAAATTATACAGTTCGAAATACAGTTCGTTTCGTACCTGTTGAAGCTGGAGTTTGAAATCTGCGATTTTTGTAGTAAAACTGTCCGCCATCTTAACACTTGAATAATAATACGAACGAATAAGTCTCTATTTTAAAACGGAAGTATCGTTTAAGTCATACACGGCCGTATAAATATATAGCGCCTGGATTCTACCCAGCAACAACGACAACCGTACTGCTTTCAACAACCATTGCTATAAAAATTATTGCATTGGAATCCATAATTCATAAGCACTTTAATTTAAGGGACTAGGTACACTTTTTTACTTTTGCGCATTTCTTGGAAGCTCAAACTTACTAGGCCTACGGAGCAGGTTTAGGCCTATCGGCTTGCCGGAACTTCACCAAATCTCTTGGATTCCATTAGGCCTAATAACAAATTAATATCTTCTTTATTGACATTCAATCTGACAAACCGCAGAATGATTACAGGTAGGCTACAGGTTATACGAAATATGACCCACTGTAGCACGACACGCAGGTCGGCTTTACAGCAGTGGGTTCGGCTTAAATAATGGCCTAAGTGCTGGATCACTTCTGGTTCGGCCAATCCAGAAGTACGTGGGAGGGGCTATATCTTATTTTCAGCAGAACTCGAGTCAAGCAATACAACAGCAAAGCGCCTACGGCAGCTAACAGAAACTTCAATAAATTTGTGCCCTGAGCGAGGCTTGAACCCGGATCGCGATATTGACAACTCGATCTATAGGCCTAGTTGATCGACTAGCGCTCTCTCCACTGAGGTATACGTAGGGACCCCCAGGCTCGCAAACTCTCCTATTTCGGCAATATCATCAGGATTCCCCAGGATTGCGTGGAAAAAGCCATCATGCAGCTGGTTCACGTGGAAGGCTATCGACGCAAGCTAGGGTAGGCCTATATAGAGGCTAGACCGCGTATTAGCTGGATTGACAACATTCTTGCTTGGTCCCGTCTGTCCGAATCCCATTATCTTCTCGCCGCTGCACGCGATAGGAGGTGAGGGCGTCCAGGCATTTCTTTCCCACACTTTAAGCACAATTATAGGTTATAGCTACTGGTAAGGTCATGACATGCACTCACGCTCACATGGCTCTAGGCTAGCCGTGTTCTCCCTAGATTTTATTCCTTAATTTAACTGGGGGGTTGGACCATTAGGCCCATCCACTTGGGATTTGGGTGTAAAAACATAGCCTACTTTAACATGAGGATCTAAGAAAGACTGGGTCTGGGAGGTTGAAAACCCATGGCAATTAATTCTCACCCTGGGCACAATATGAAATGTGAAAGATCTGCAAGCCGTTATCGTATACGTAGGCCTACTCGGCTCGTTGCTATTTGAAATTCTAACATTCATAGTGTAGGCCTAGTCTGTTTTCTCAAATAGGTTAAGACAGAATCAAAAGGTAGGCCTAGACCTATTCAGGTAAAAGTGTCGTTAGTCGACAGGCAGAAATAGGGTTTCATCAGATGCGACCCTTGCCAGCAGGCCCAAAGACTCCTTTCAAGATTTCCATGGGCATTACATGGGTCCCATATGGGCTCAATACGGGCCTCATATATTGAATGTGGTCCTGTATGAGCTGCATATGGATCTACTGACAGAAGCTGAACCCACTTGAAGGGACCGCGTAAATTTTCTTTGTATACCGTCTACCGACTGCATGTAGGTAACCACATATCTATATAACGAATTTGCATATTATATAACAAATCAGCTACATAAACTGGTTACGGACGCACTGCCGACAACCCCTTGTGTGCATGACTGAACGATAAGTGTATTTGCGAAGATAATAACCTACTTACATACAGCCACTAGGCCCTACCCTGCAAACATGCCATCATGGAGCCAATATAGAGCCCACGCTGGTCCCCACGTAATGCCCGTGAGAACTGCTTGCAGAGAGGGTGAATGTACATAAACGTTTTATTAAATGCACATATACGCATACGTTTCTCTACACACTTAATTATAACCAGCAAAGTAATATATGTATATATATACACAGCTGTAATAGCCCACCCACCCTGTTGGTAAAGGTCTGACAATGACCAGTCAACCATTGTCAGACTTTTAGTTTCCGTGGGAAAATGTTTGTCGACCTTGTTCTACTTCAATCGTCGCCTCAAGCATTGTGGCTAAATTAGACGGTTCGAATAAACTGTTTTTAATTGATGAATAAAAAGATGACAGTCGAAATATTTGTACGGTAACCCTGCCTTTGTGGCAGGATGATACCGTATGCCAGTTTTCAAAGCGTACTTATGCATTTTTGGACGTAACCGCGACGACGCAATTGGCTAAGACAAAATGTGCGCTGAACTATAATGTCTGCTACCAGCAGATTTAACTGTGGCGTTGTTACCGCGCTCTCTGTGTCCGTTTGGGCTCTTTGTCTTTTTCAGTTCTAAGCGAATGACTTAACTCTTTTGCACTCACTCGCCGCAGCACAATTCTCTGACCTGTGGAATTTCGCCCGACGACCGGGCAATCGAACGAATTATACTCGGCAACGACTTCACCTGAAAATGACCACTCGCTGGTGTCTCGTGAGTTATTATAGAAGCGCTATATCAATGGTTAGGTTGAATTGTGTTAGATTAGATTGATCAGATTAAGGCAGAAGAACACTGGGCTAGAAATTGGTATACGATTATGGTAGGCTAAGCCTGGACATAAACGAACGAGATAAACATCATCATGAAGCATATGCCCTCCTGAGGCGTTGCATGATGCGGCAACAAATTCCCTCCAGAGAACGCGATAATGAGATAAGCCATCTAGCTAGTGATTATTGTCTGACATCTGCTATTTACTTTGCAAAAGTGCCTTAGACAAGCAGAGTTGCCTTGGTAGCAAAACGCATTAAGCGTATTGTCTATTACGTTACAGTAGGCTATAATTATTGGTTTGCAGGAAATAAACTGTGAGTAGTTAATTGTCCAAAATTATGATGATTTGGGTATCAATGGACCTTTAACCTCAAAACGATTGCGGTTTTGGCAATCAGTTGACCTTTGTGACCGCATAACGACTAAATAAATGTTTGTTATCAGATGACTCATCATTGATGAGTCATCAAGCCCTGAAACACACTGATGCGTCAACTATCAGGGTCAAAGGTAATTCAATTAGGTGTCATATTATAATTACCTATATAGCGTCCTAGAACATGCTTAGGGGTCATTGCATAATTACGTAACGCCGAAAATGAACGTTTTCGACCCACCCACCCACCCTGTAACGCTTCGTAACGTTTGCTTTGACCCAACCACCCACCCCAGCGTGACGTAACGATTGTTAGAAAAAATCAGTTGAGATTTAGGTCTATTGTTGGTTTATGTGAGCACGTAATTATAGTTCATACTTTGATAGTGAATTTAATATAGCCTAGTAGACCGTGTGAATTGTAGGCCAATTTGGCAGTAGGCTTGGCCTACAATAGCCTATACGGGATGTTTTATTTATATGAATAACACTCATGAATTAGGCCTACCACGTTGTTCCGTTGGTAAAACTGTCACAGGTCCAAGCAATTCGAACAGCGGTTTCCGGTTTGCACAAACGGGAGAACAGTACTATGACCTGGCATGTAACTGGTGTCTACTGCTGGATCTTATTCAGATAAATAGACCTACTTCGGTTAAGTTTTAAATCAATGCCAGGAAGTTTAAACTTCGATCACATCATGTCTGAAGTGTCATTTGATGGTAATTTAATTTTCATAAAAAATTCAAGGCGTTACGTAACGTTCAGCTTCCCCCACCCACCCCCGTAACGTCTCGTAACGTTTTCATTGACACCGAGCGTTACGTAATTATGCAATGACCCCTTACACACAAAAATTTACATTTTTTCCGACATGTAAAAGCAGGGCCGGATTTGAACAGAGTGAGGCCCTAAGCAATTTCAATTATGAGGCCCACTTAGGCTTACGGATAAAAACAGACAAAATGCATATTGCTAGATCTAAATATATTCCTAATGCACATCAATTCCTAGTAAAAAGTAAGATAAAATGATTGATTATGACTTTTGAGTTATAATCAATCGTGAGCTAAAGAAAAAGTCAGTGGCATATAATTTTTGAGTTGTAATTTATAAACCACTGAATTTTTTTCTTTGGTTCACTTTCGGAGGCCCCCCAGATTCCGGAGGCCCTAAGCAATTGCTTAGTTGGATTACATGTAAATCCGGCCCTGTGTAAAAGTGCTAATGACAGCTTCGTTATAAAATTCTGCAAAAGAAATCACAAACTTAAAGAGTAGGCCTACAAAAATCACACGACAGTCTGTGAAAAACTAAATGTGCAAAATTAAACAAGTCCAACTTTTATGCAATCATTACAATATTGTAATCCAAAGACATGGCTGATATTTTGTGCATGATCTCTATTAACATCACACCAGTTTCTGTGACCATTGTGGACAAGGGAACAGATAAAATCATAAGTAGGGTTATTCTAAAAATTATGCACATAATCACTAGCCAAATTCTCTTGGCGCAAACGATAATGTCACAAATCCTAAGCACGCCAAGCAACCACCATTGCAGCATGTTGCTTTGATATCATCACGTTCTAAATTACATTTTCATTCTAACATAATTCAAACAGAGACAGTCAACAAACTTGGAATAATCATCGTATCTAACGTCGCCGTTATTCTAATATTTCAAATGTTGCGACAATATATGCTAGACTCTCGAAAAACGATTTCTCACTTTCTTTCCTTTCATATCTGCCCTTCTCTGTATATCTCTGAGTCTTAATCTGCCTGTGTCCTTACACCAGCTTTAATAAGCTCTGTTTAGGCTCAAGAGCAACTGCTACATCACGTATTCGAACAACAGAAGTGAAGAACACTGCTTCTGATATCAACAACGCTATGCCCCAGCTAGCTGCACCCTACATGGCAAAATCCTCAAGCATTGTATTAAACAACAACAACAACATACTATAGCTGGCATCAGTAAATACAGAAACAGAAGATGTTTAGCACCAGTTAAGAAACCAGTCAAGCGCAAATGCAGACCGGCATGTTTATCTGAGGCATTCAAAGGGTTAAATACCAAGTTGTCATTAAAAAACTATACACACTCCACTTACACAGACCAGCTTCACAAAGCACTCCAAAACGAGACCCAAATTCGGATGCACCGTAGAGAAGCTCAAACTGGACCCAGACAAATAATAATTAGACAACTCCCTCAAGATTCCAATCCCATCAGAAATAAAATCCATCCCAGTAGCATGACAATGCGCTCAATCAGCAGTATAACCCATCCATCCTAGCAGCAATACAATCCTCATCAGTAGCTTAGCAAACAGATCCATCACGGTATTTGATTAATAACATCCTTCGGCCAACTGAGACCTACTCCTCCTCCTCCGTCAGTGTCGTTTCTGTCTATGATCGCTTACCCTGCTGCGCTCGCAGTAACAGTTCGCAAACCCTAAGCAGCTTCGCCATTGGCTGAGTCATTCTGTCCTTGGCGTCGGCTGATCGGATGTACGAGCTGAGCTTGTTGCACAGCTGGTTTATGATGATGGCTAGATGTTCTCTCGTTACGTGGTCCGACTGGTCGAGGTTTAGAATCGCTTCTTCAAGGTACCTGCAAATGGCAAATTGATAACATCTGTTACACACACACATATGCAAAAAACTCAGAAATTATAATGTGGGTGGATGGTTGAGAGAGCCAGCATGTGCACGAATGGGAGATTAACTAATTGAGAAGAAATTAAGAGAGAAAGAGATTGGAAGACTGGGTGAACAGTGTACTGACCGACTGAAATGGGACTGGACTGAGAAGATATTGAGTGGGTGAATGTGAGTTAATGAATGAGCCAGAGAATGAGTGAGTTGGGAAGTAGCAAGCGGAATAGATAAGGTGCATCTGAAAATGAGTAGTAGTACAAGAGAAAGACTATATAAAGCAAGTTTGTGAAGAAAAGCAGACGTTGGACTGACCTATGCTTGAGCTCCGTCTTTGTCTGTAGGTCGGCTGAGAGCTGCTGAATCAGCGACAAAAGAACCGGTTGGCCGAGAGGCGATGGCAAGTCAGGACTGAACACAACGCTCGGATCGGTGGATTCACAGACGAACTCAACGAGCGTGAGGTCCGTGGCTGACAATGCCTGCCAACAATCAAACAACAACGTTCAGCATAGTCATAATTGCATAAGTTCCCTGTTTTAACACCTTCACGACATGTAAACCCTTTAACCCTCTTGCCCCGTATAGCCGCTATAGCGGCTTGGTGGTCTTTGACAAATACCCGTAAAGCCGCTATAGAGGCTTCAACATATAAACCGTATCCCCGTAAGGCCATTATAGTGGCTTTTGTTTTACTATGACAACAAGACTCATGACAATAAGACTCATGACAACACGACTCATGACAACACAACTCGTGACAACACGACTCTTGACAACGCAACTCATGACAACACGACTCATGACAACAAGACTCATGACAACAAGACTCATGACAACACGACTCATGACAACACGACTCATGACAACACGACTCATGACAACACGACTCGTGACAACACGACTCATGACAACACGACTCATGACAACAAGACTCATGACAACAAGACTCATGACAACACGACTCATGACAACTTGACTCATGACAACACGACTCATGACAACAAGACTCATGACAACACGACTCATGACAACACGACTCATGACAACACGACTCATGACAACAAGACTCATGACAACAAGACTCATGACAACAAGACTCATTTACTTTTTGCTCAGGGCCGTCGGGTGGGCGTTCCGCTTGCTGTGGGGCTATAGGGGTGAGAGGGTTAATGCCGAGATGGTAGTTAAATGGTATGGGAAATCCTATACCCTTCGACATTAAAGGGTTAATTAGTTTTCTAGTAACTTTTAGTACACGCTTGTTGTTTAAAGCGTTAATGACGGACTGATGTCAAATAGATGTACGTAATGGAATTTATAAATTCATTAGTCGTTTGTAGAAAGGCCATTACTATAGCAATCCTCAAAATGTATATAATTTCAGAGGCATTCCCAGTCCACAAACTGTGAAACAGAGCCCTCAATTGGATGCAGAAGCGCTAGTACTACAGTCTCAACAGGGTTCTACTGAGACCCTTAGATCGTCGACATCATCTTCATCGTCATTACCTTTTTTTAAATTCACACAGCTACAAATTTAACAGAAGGAAAATAGATCAATGTTATGCAGAGATGACAGACCCAAAAATCATCCAGAAGTCCTGCTTAATAAATGGATGCGGTATTCATTTTTCCCCATTATTTTCATCTTTACATAAAACATTCCTGCTCGGTAAAACGACCGTTCTATTCATTCGTGCAAATTATTTTATAATTTATTGCATTTAATGCAATGTCTGTAAATCAGAGTCGCAGCTGCGAAACAAAGCGTGAGAACAACACGTGTCCGCAGGAGACTCAAATTCACAATCATTGGGTAACAATACCATGTGCACTACAGCACAGTCCACACTGTGTAGGCCCCCAGAAATTTACGCCAAGAAACTGAAAAAATTGCGCACGAAAAACGATACATTTGCGCTAATTTTGCGCAAGTTAAAAAATGACAATGTTCGTTATTTTTTCATTGAATCAGTGTACCAAAGTGTCTAACAGTGTTTTTGTCATTTAGTGTAAAGTTTTGACATTCGAGAAATTAGAAAATCAAGCAAAAAATGTAGTGATAGAGTTCCTATATAACCACATAACGATTGCAAAGAATTTTAATTTTGCAAAATTTACGCCCACCGAAATATATGCTCATTACAAATGCCATTTCAAGATAGTATTAATTATATATCAGATATTATGCCTATATTATAATGAATCACCAAGTTAGACAACGTGCTGAATAGTAGCCTTCCGTCTTCGTGTGCACGCCTGGCGCCTATAGATTAAATGCGTTCGTACTGTCACAAGCCGAGACAGCACGCGACGCTTCTGTGTGACCGCTTTGAGAAACTTCATCTAACATATTTTATTGTGTGGCTGCGAAGTTCTGGAATTTTTTACACTTAAAGTTTGTGCATTACTACTAAAAATAACGATCTTTAACTAAAAACTCCTCTATAATTTTGTCCCATTCAGCAGCCGCCATTTTGATTATCGCCCATCGGTGTTGTTACTATGTTGAACTGCAACGCGCCACAGTGATTTTTAAGTCAATCAAAGCCCAATTTAGATAAATTAGCAAGATTTTGTCAAAAATTGCGCAAAAATCGCGCGGATTGCCAATTTTTGCGCTGTTGCGCGAAACCTGGAATTGTGCTCAAAATTTGTGCTGCGCAAGATCGCGAATTTCTGGGGACCCTACTTGTGAAACTGCTCACAAGCGGAGCAAACGGCTATGACGAACCTTAGCAAAGTTTACAATGAACTCAACTTGACTGAAATGACTAAAAGACAGAAGGTCAGTGAGCGAAGATAAACAACAACAACGGTACCTGCTGGAACGCTGCATCATATTTGCCCTGACGTAATAGCGCAGAAATCTGTTGCTGTTGTTGCTGGGGGTCGGTGAACGAGTGAATTGGGGTCGCGGCCCCTGACCTCAGAACACTCTGCAACTGGTCGGTGAGAACGAATTGTTGTTCGTGCAGAAGCGTTGCCACTTCTTCGCCGATGATGCGTTGTACCTGGCTAGACAACGTCTCTTGCAACCTGCAACAAAACACGACGACATGTCAACAATCACCATCACGTAAATATGTCAGTCCAGTCGCTGTAACAGCACAGGTATAAGGTTCCCGGACAATTCGGCGCCGGACAATTCGGACCGGACAATTCGGACCGAACAATTCTTTGCAGCCCAAATTTGTGATGGGATTTCTCCATCACCCAAAATGTATACTGTCGAAAGTAATATTAATCTGACACCTCACTATATATCGGGCATAAAAAAACCATGGGCCTATAGGTATGAAACGTACATTGATCTAAATGATATGCCTATAAGTTGATAATTTACTGCATTTAGCTACTAATTTCAGTGTCTTATTTCTGTTATTGGATAAATTTTAGAAGATCAGGCAATATTTGCTTGGTGCCATATAATTTTATTTCATACCATTGATAAACAAAAGTTTCATGGCCGCAAGAGCAATATTTTTACATGCACTTCGAATTGTCCGGTCCGAATTGTCCGGCGCCGAATTGTCCGGACACCTAGGTATAATAGGCAACATAAACCAGTCAACTTTGTGGTGAAGCTTTTCACTTTTGTAATGAAAACAATTTATCTGATTAATCTATGCAAATACCAGTAATAATATCTAGCTGGCAAATAATGAGAAAAACAAGGTTGCTAAGAAGAGGTGGTATGCTAAGAAAGTTCGCAAAATTGCCAAAATTTAGGCAGAAGAGGAAATCTAACAACGATGACAATAAATGCGACTCACTGGTTGAATTTTCTCTGCAAGGCTTGCTCGTCGTTCAGCTGACTCGGTTGAATCTGCGCGAGCGCGGTCTGCAGCGCAGCAACGAGACCGAGCAGCTGACCTTCGACCTGGCGCTGCGAGTCCTCGGCACGGTGGAAAGCTTCGGAAACACCTTGAAGCTGCTGCGATGAAGACCGTTGACCGTCCTCCATCATCTGCTGCGTCTGATGGATATTTAGCTCCAACTGCTCAAGATCTGTGCAAGATTTGCAGAAATGTCTTGCTGTGATTTCTGCCAATTCTATGAATTATATAGTTTGTAATGCGGTAGCCGAGATAACAGCGTGAAAACCTTGCTGAGTGGCAGAGAAGATTCAACTCAATTCATTTCAAAATTATTGATTGATTCCACAATAAACGTAATTTCACAGAAACATGTTATAACACAATTATAATTAAAGTATTAGCACATTCGGCAAAGGGGTTAGGATACAGATTAGGGAGCAATAGGCACACCAGAAGGGACAAGTCCCGCTTAGTAGGGGCCTATATACCAGGTAGAAGCAGAACAGGATAGTGGGGTGTGATTAAGTAAGGGAAATAGACGTTTTTATGTCTATAACAGTTATATAGTAGAAGTTACGTAAAGATGCAGATTAAATTCTTAACTAAAACTTAACTAACAAACACAAATTGGTACTAGGTAAACTAATGTTCACAGCATAAAGCTTGCAGTATGCAACAGCTATGTGTGTGTTTGCACACGCGTGTGTGTGTGTGTGTAGCAAGATAATCAGATAATCTTAAAAAGAATTCTGCACAGCACTGATCACAAGAAACTAAACTGAGGTAGGCCTACAAGCTATGAAGCCAAAACAGGTTTAACTGATTTTAAATTTATATAACAAAACACGATTTAATAGTTTAAGATAATAGCTTTTCTTGGCTCCTGTTTCACTGTACTTACTGAGTCATGTACCATAATACTTGTCTTTGTTGTACAAAAAACAAATTCAATTCAAATTAGGCGAGTTACAAGTGGTTAAATCTGTGAACACCTATAATAGACTTTCTGTAGAACGAACTGATGATGATGATGATGATGATGATGACGATGATGAATGCAAAAACTGCAAAGCAGAAATGAATTAAATTATTTTTCTAATCGAAAATCAGAACTTCGTCAGATGTTGGCAAAGTTGTCTAAAGTCCAATTCCATGCATACATGCAAAGAGGATAATTCTGCACTCTCCCCTTGATCTTTCTAACAATGTAAACAAAGTTTGGGAAACTTACATTGTGCACTTCCATGCTGGAAAACGGATGACATCTGCTGCATCACACCCTGGCAGCTCCTGTCAAATGATGGAACAACGACGTTCTTGTAAACGTTGCCAAGCGACTCACGCATCTCACCTGCAGCCGCCTGTGAAATCGTATCCACGGCAACCTACAAACAACCAACATCATTTTCACCACAAGGAAGGGCATCTAGAGTTTGAAAAGCGCAGACATTGAATTCCCATGCTTTGCATCAAATCCCAAGAAGTAGCTGAAACAGATGAAGTGCTAGCACATTCAATTTTTTCCTGAGCCTTACCCTACGAAAGTGGGTGACTAGTTTCCCAGCAACCAATTTAACAATGGACGTGATCATTAAGATGCTAGGTTACATGGTTCTTACTTATAACTTAGCCCTCTCTGTGCAGGTATACACATTGGGAAAAGCAGTGTTTCCAACCATTTCTGTTCACCTTGAGTCTTTTGGCCTCATCCCATAACATTCCAAGCAACTCCAGCTACCCTTGAGGTTCTCTGGCAAATTATTCTGTGATTTCCCCTTTCTCATTCGCCCCACAGATATTCAGGTCATTGCTAGGCTGGATCTGTTACTTTTGCTCATAAAACCTACTTGACCAACCCATAAAGTATCACAGAAATCTAGAATCACCATACTGTCGAGGGAAGCACAGCTGCAACAAATATCAATATTACCAGCTACCTCGTCAAACACCTTAACCCCTTACCATCCGAGAGTATATGATTCCCCATACCATTTATCACATTTTGGTCGGTAAAGGGTTAAGTTGATGCCTTGCATGAAACTACCTTAGAGCGCAACATTCGGCTGATATTTTCCTTCAGAACGGAGTCGATTGGAGTGAGTTTCTGCGCAAGTTCTGTGTGGAACTGTTCTTTCATCGGCTCCAAACAACTTTCTATGCCTACAACAGAGTCACCGTTTGCCATAGTAAATATTTATTTACAGATTCTGAAAGTTACGACTCGGGAGAAGTTAATAGACAAGAGAAGGCGGAGTGTGAACATGAAAAGGTTTTTAAATATTGACGGAAAAAAATAATAAGTTGCAACTTGCTTTTTCTGCACGATTCTTAACAAATCCTCACCAACAATAAACCTAATCACATATGACAAAAAAGGATTTTAACAATGCAAACCATTAATCTGCTTGGTTTTTCACAAACTATCATCATAAACTTAAGCCACAAAAAACCTACGAATGGCAGACTTTTCTGTCACCTACGTACACAAAATACATCCACATCAACAACAAAAGAAGAGAAACATATTTAATTTCGAAAAATATTTAATTTCGACAAATAAGCATCAGAAGCACACACATGGAATTACGCTGTGCTGGATTTCTTTCTGAACTACTCGGTCAACCTGCTGACCAATCGACTCCTGGACAGTTCGGACAATCGTAGACGCCATTTCGTCGTAGCGTGGATAATTCCGTGTGCTCAAGTCCTGCACGGTCCTTTGAAGTTGTTGAACTGTGAAGCCGTTAAGGACAAAACTTAAGCACTGTTAAAAAATCATACTTATATATACACATTATATAGATACATACATTAAGACCTACAAACACATATAATCATGCTGCAAAGGAAGTGCTCAAAATGCTCAGGTAAATAACAATTATTATAATTTTTTTAATATTATTATTAAATCTGCTCTTATTGCATCTCTTATTGTTATAATAGTAATGTATAATTTAATTATTATTGTTATTATTGTTATTATTATTATTATTACAATTATAACACAATCATTTATTGAAAAACAAAACAAGCTTGAAACCGGACTAATAACAGAAAAGTGTTCAAGCGTAGAGAGCATTGATATCGTCCCCGGGGAGTGGTGCAAAAGTACCCCTATAAGCAACTGCATTGAAACGTTGTGTGCAAACAGAAAGTCTCTGGAAGAGGTAGACAGTTTCTCTTGGGTCACCGGAAACAGCGGCACAACGGCGGCCCAACTTTAATAAAAATTCCCGACCCGCGCTATTGATGGGACCCAATGTTTCAACTGCAATTGGTACGAGCTCGTGGGAGACAGGAAGAGAAGAGTATTTGTTACACTTTCGATCCGCAGCATGTTCGGCAGCACCCCCGGATACAGTAGATGACAGATGTAGATAGGAGACAGCACAAGTGTGAATGGCTGTGAAATCCCATGCAATGTATTTTCCTCTGGCCCATGGGACGAGGGTGGCTCCGTCTGGTCTTTTCCCGTCCGTTCTTATCAGGCCTGGAGGCTCCTTCGAACTCGGGATATTCGCTTTCGCGAGTGCCCTCCACACCAAGTCGTTGACCGCAAAGTGTCGGGCCGTTCTTCCAGATGATCGTCTGCAGGCCAACCCGTGGTGTCCTCTTGAGTCGGCGGTCTCTCCGCACTGACACTGGTGTGGTGTACACAGGTCCAAACCCAAGCACAGTCCAACGGCAACCCGGATTGCCTCGTTGCTTAGATCTAAGCCGCAGGCGGTCACAGGAATACTTAAAAGCCAGTCTCCCGCATGAGGGGAGGTCACCGCAAATAGCCTGGCCATGTTGACTGGATCGCTGTAGGCAGCCCATACCGCTGCCCTGTCTGCCTCTATCAGTGGACTATCCAACACGCTCTGCCTGTTCAGCAAGGGCTCTGCGGTGCTCGGCTGGGTGTTCTTGCGGACCTCGAGCAGGTCGTCGATGTGAACATCATTCCACTCCTCCTTGCACAGGATCAAACTCACGAGTGACTTATTCTTAACAAATAATTATTACAATTATTATTATTATCATTTTAGGATCCATCGGGATTTCATTACTAATTATTGTTTAAAAACTAGTCCGGAATTGTCAGGCCTCGTCTTCATGGTTTGAAAATTATTATTATTATCATAATTATGTACTTACTATTATTATTATTATTGTTATTATTATTATTATTATATTTTGTAGCTAGTCCGGAATTGTCAGGCCTCGTCTTCAGGGTTTGAACAGAAAGAGCCTCGGAAGGCCACGGCAATTATTATTTTAATTATAATCATCATCATCGTTATTAATAATATCAGTATTATTATTATTATTATTATTATTATTAATATAATGTCTATAATGCTTCCTGGGAGGACGTGATACAACAGGACCTGAAGCTGCTCAAAATGAATAAGGAAGACACTTGAAACAGAGACAAGTGGAGGAGAAGGATCCGAGTGGCTGACCCTCGCCAGAGGGAATATTTCTAGCCTGAAAGGAAAGAAGAAGAGTGTTTCCTAAGCATTCATTTAGCACATCATAAAGCTGCAAAGTTAAATAACTGAAATTTATATTGCACCTTAGTCTGAATTAATAAATAAATATTAAAATGGAAAGATAACTTTTCTTGTGAAGAAGAATTTGGATATAGTGAGCAACAACAGCTTCCATTTGTACACTGCTATTCAAATATCCAATAACATTAGATTCGAAGATGAGATGCGCTAAAAAGATACATTGTGTTTGTGAGAACTCTGTCAGAATCTCAACCATTTTCGTCTGCAGCATCTCGCTCAAAGAGTCAACCTGCTGCTGAAGCTGCTCAACCGAGTCAGTAAAGCGCGTCTGCTGCCGAATCTCTGATCGCAAGTGGCTTATCTCGATCTTCTGCAGCTGAACCAGCTCCATCAACTCCCCCATTGAGTTCTTTATCTAGAAATTATCGAGTTAAGCTATTAATATGTCCATTTCTTAAAACAAAAATATACATATATAAATACGCGAACATTCACAGACACTAAGGACTTTATATTTGTACATTTAGAAATCATGATTTATATAATTGATATAAAGTTAGCAATTCATCTATTCAGATAATATAAAAGTGGAAACTCTAAACCATATGCTTTCTTTAATGAACCTGCCATAAATCATAATTACACATCACAGCGTGCTACTTTATTCTAGGATTCTATCCCATGATATTATTCCGGAGATAATGGTGCGCAGTGGTGTAGTGGTGGCGTCGTTGCCTTGGAGCTGGAAGGTTCGAATCCACCTCGCCGCATAAGGACCTTGGGCAAGTCCTTCACTCACAATTGCTCAGCGCTTCGGCGTGAAACTTAAATGCAGTGTCCACTCTGCATTCGGGAGCACCTCTGAGTAGAGAGAGCTTGAAGGGGCGCTATAACAAGTGCACATACAAACAATGTAAAAGTATTTTGCACCTTAGGCAAACTTGCATTTAATACCCAGAACAGCACAAGTGCTCTCTAAAAATTCTCTGGCCCATGTTGCACTGCCAAGGGGATGACTAGTTTGGTTAGACTTACTTCAGTAAATGCTGCTGCTTCTAATGGCAAAGGATGTGGACTGGACCTGGTTTGAACAACACAGAATATCTGTTAACTAATCATCAAACACATAACTTAGAGAACGCTAATGCCTTTCTTTTAATACACACTGTTACACAGCCATCTCTTTATACTTCTGCAAGCAAAATTTTGCATTCTGTAATGAAGTTGTTTTAGGTATCTATACATGTACAAATGCACACATCTGAATAATTACACAGCAAGCCTTAAGAAACACATAAACACATCCAAACTAGGCCAATAATAGCTCTTAGAAGGTTCCACTTCAGATATTATTATAGTGGTCAGTTCAAAGCTAGGTTTTCAAATTTGGAATCCAAATTCTGACACCTGTACATAAGATTTTGAGCAGTCACATATATTAGCTTAAAGAAGCCTGTTTTAGAATGCTCTGGTGAACCTAAATTCAAGTTAATAGCCATGTATATGTAATTCCAGCACAGACCAGGGACCATTTCACTGGTTGCCTCTACTACCAGTAAGGCAGGAAAACCATATTGACACGCAATTACTTCTCTCAGCAAACTCTTGGTTTGTATATACATAAAACATTTGTGTCTGTTTGTTTGAATGTATTGAGCATGCTATGCACAGTACTGTGCTTTTGCCAACGCTCATCATTAAAATCACACTAACTTACTCGCTTACAATGTTCATGATAACAAAATCTACATGCCAGGATCTGATGAATTCACTCGCATCTCTGCCTGAGTTTCTACAAACTGTATTCCTGCAAATTGCACCATTAATAACAATAATAATGACAATTTCTATGGCGCCGTAACACAGCCGTTACAAGGGCGCCTCACATACTAAACTAAACAGCAGGATAGGCCTTGAGGAATAAATGAGTCTTAAGTCCGGATTTGAAGGATTAACCATTAAGGGCCATTTGCAGGCAACAGAGCTCAATCAAATCCATTAAACATCATCAAATCAAATATTATTATTCAAGTGAAACAGCAATCTGATTCTGCTAGAGATTATCTTAAAGATCTCGAATGCCTCCAGTCGCTTGTTTTCAATGCTCTCTCTTCTTCGTTAAATTGCTAAATTTATTGTAACAATCATGCTCGCTGATCTTTTTTTTCATACTCGGCTGTTTCTTGCTGAATGATTTTTTTAGTTTCAATGAAAGAGTCGATCAGCTTCTTATAAGCAAACAATGGTTCTTGGTCAACTCTTTCAATACTGCTAGAATAATCATACAAGAACAGCTCTTCTCAGCAGTTCATTTAATCTAGTAAGATACTTTTGGTTGGTGAAAACTCACACGGCTATATCATAAAAATCATGTCTCTGAAAGATTAGATTAGATTGATAGAAAACAGTAGTTGCATACTTTCGATTTGCCATTTCCGTCTTTTGTATCAGTTCGTCAACATTTATAACACCCGCTGCCTGTGGCCAGTCCTGCAAACCAAACGTTCTTGCGTCCGCCGATTCCTCCTTTCGAGTAACGACTGAAATGTCAACTTCCTTCTCATCCTCATCGTTGATCTCCTTGTCTTCCTCATTCTCTTCCTCATTCTCACTCTCTTCTTCATCCTCACTGCCATCATCATTTAGTGGTTGGACCTCCTCCTCGGCCTCCTCCTCCTCCTCGCTAATATTCTCCACTTCATCCCTGAAACAGTCCAAAACAAATGCTGACTTCACCTTGTTTACATGTAGTGTAAACCAAATTGTAGTATTATAAGCATTTGGTTGCAGTAAAGAAGATACAAACTCACCCTAGATAGTAGCTAACAGTTTATAAATGCAAAAGACTGTGCCAAGCTCAAATGGAAATTGCAGTAATGAGAACCACATTGCATGTACACATGCATTTGAACTTTTATACACAGCCCATTAGAACCTCTTGAAAGGAGCACTTTACACCAACTTCCCTGCCAAAAGCAGAATGAAGTTTCTGCCAGTTCTACACAGATAAACATTACTATTTTCAGATTGGATAACAAGTTTAAGGCTACCTCTTACTTGGTAACTCACTTAACACATTAAAGATGTAATGCATTGCTTTCCCAGTCGCTTTCAGTACATGCTAGTCCTTAACCCTTTAATGCCGGAGGGTATAGGATTTCTCATACCATTTACTACCATCTCGGCATTAAAGGGTTAAAGAGTTAACATGCCTCCAAGCTTTTGCGAATTACTTAAAAACACACTATTTTAAAGAAGAAAGGAATAATTTTATAGTAGCTTTTAGTACATGCTAATCATTAAATTGTCAAGTGTCTAGAAAAAAATAATTCAGACAAATGAGTTGCGAAACTAACGGCTTCACAAGTGTTTCGTCTTCGTCTTCCATCATCTGGTCTGCATCTGAATTACGACCTGGTCTATTCGGTCGATTCTGACTTTCAAAGATCTCGTTCACTTCTAGGCTGGCTGAGCTCGAGCTGTCTGCACTTGACAAATGACTGCGTTCAACAATAGGCCGCAATAGAGAAACATCATCCGACAACCCGAGTTTTCCGTCCTCCATACTTGATGCAGAAAGAGAAACAGGAGCAACATCGAGATGAGGATCGTTAAGTCCTTGGACAATGGCTTCCAGCTCAACTGAGCCTCCGACCGGCGTGACATTGGACTCAAACGCATCCTCAGATCTAGAAGTATTGGCAGGGTCACCTCGAGAGTGGACGAGTAGGTCAGCTTCTAAAGTGGCAGCATTTAAGGTCGAATCGATCAGAGGGCATTCCGAAGGAATCATGTTGAGTGGCAAACTAATGTGAGATGACTCATCGTCGTTCATGGCGGTGATAAGCGTAAGACTGTCTGAGACACTGGATGCAGCTAGACTTTCCGGACGGCTGAAACACATATCAAACCAGTGATGTTCACCTTAGATCTGAATTGTATCCAGGAAAAAGCAGCCGTAAGTCAGCTCAAATACCTCAAAAAAACAAATACGAATTAAAACTGAGCAGTCTCCTTCCTTGTTGATAATTTCATTCAGTTCATAAATCATGTCCTTAGACATCTAAATCTGTTTTTCGATCTCACCAAATAGATGCGGTCGTCTATTACTGAATTTAACCAGATTGGCTCTTGAGCCAATAACAAAATACTCCAGAAAACACTACAGCTATTTCCAAAGGACAATTTTTCGTTGAGTTAAGAAAACAAAACTGTCACTAAATATCTACGTCATAATCAGAATTACAGTCACAATAGCATTTGCCTAAAAATCTCTGAATATAGGAGGAACATCAAGAAGCTCATCCATAACATGAAAAAACCTAATCTTTCAAATGTTTTAGCAGCTTAAATAAATTCTCTTTACCACAGTAAAATTTATCTTGGGATCATTTTTTTAACACCATGCATAAAGAAACTATATCAGTAATTAAATAGAAAACAAGTCAATATCTTGCAGAATTGTAATAAGCCAATATTTAGAAATACAATGCAAACGAACCGTGGTGAAATGAAAGCGTCTGGAGTTAACAGCACAGGTTGAGCATTTAAAGAGCGACTTGTCGGCGTCTCAAGCGTTGTGAGCGAGTCTCGACTCGGAGTCACGTGGGAAAGTTGATCGCTGTTTAAAAGATGATCGGTGACACGATCGAAGTCCGAAGCGAAACTTCCGTCAGAGAGGTGATCATGAAAACCTATGAAAATTGAAGACAAAGATAAATCTTAAAAGATGATATATAAAAATGCTCAGATAAATTTTAAAATACAATACATGAACTTATGCACACATACACATACTATACATGCATATATACATTCACAAATGCATAAACAAAAATGTATCACCTTGTCACCTTGTGCTGTCAGTTCCTTGAGCTCTAGCGACAGTCATGACCAACCTTCTCCATTTATGCACAAAAATGTATACAAATGCAAAAACAAAATACAAGCATGTGTGTGTGTGTGTGTGTGTGCATGTGAGATTGACTCTTTCTATGCGCATCTCAAACACTGTCCTCTTGCTGCACTCCGGTTGGGAAAACTTTTGAGTAGTCACCTTGAAGAGGCGCCATAAAAATACTCATAATTAATTCAGGAAGGTCATTCTACAGCAAAGGGTCAAGAGAAGCAAAGGCACAATTCTGTGCTGTGGAAGTCTGACACTAACAATATAGAGAGAATAAATGTTCTCTCTATATTGTTAGTGTCAGACTTCCACAGCACAGAATTGTGCCTTTGTGGTTCTCAAACTTATAATTAGAGATTTGTCAATTATAAAAACATATCCCTGACAGGTAGTGACAGCACATAAATTTATTTCTCAATTCAACTCCCATTTAATTACATTTTTAAAAGTTAAACCCAAAATTTAAAAACTATATTAGAAGTGAATTTTAATTTTGTGATTGCAAGTGGATCTGCAAAAATATAGCTAATGACATATTACTAAGACTGTGTGTTAATGATGGAAACATCTGTTTGAAATAGACCACAGAAACCAGAAAAATCACACAAATACATATGTATAAGTTTAAAAATTACAATTTATTTTCAACTCTTCCCATGGACTATGGTCCGCGGACCGGCACCGAGCAGAACCAAAAAACGTAAATACAAAAATAGAATTTCGAACTGAAACAATGGCTCATTCACGATCAAGAATCATTAACTTCTCATATCTGAAACTTATAAATAATGTGTTACCTGTAGAGCTAGCATCTGTTATTGCAGAGCTTGCCGACTCGCTGTGAAGCTTCAGCACCGAAGATTGTGGTTTGTACCTTATCTGTAATTCCTGCATTGCCCTGAAGTTCAATCAGATTATAACTGTTATTAAATCAAAACTTCACACTAATCGAAACACACAAATACCATTTTTTAAAGAATCAACTCATCAGCTGCAACTAAGTATGTATGTTTAAGAATGGTCAGCAAGTTCATGTTATTAGCCTCAGCACTAGCCTTGTGACTGCTCCACTCCTCACCATCTCATACTTATACAAGTTGGTGACAGTTATTTTATTGTATTGTATCGGACCATTTAAAAAACGCTTCTCACAGCAAGAGTCTTTCAGAAGCACTCCCTGAGACAGAAGGCAGGTTTTGAAACAAGAGAAAGAGGAGGAAAGACTACCAAAGAATATGGGAAAGACTATCAGAGATGGTTATGGTAACAGGTGAGAAGAATGTTAACTGGTGAGAATCACATTAACTGATCAGTTACATTAACTGGTAATTGAAATCACGAGAACCTATTATTAATTGCAGAACAGTAATAGCTGATGAGAGCAATGTTTATTTATGCATATTTATGTTAACTGGTCAGTGTAACAATTACGGACCTGGTATGTATCGAATAGAGTTGAACAAGAACACCGACATCTGGAAGACTAGTGTCTAGTGCAACATCTTCACCATTGTCTTCATTACCAATCTCACCTAAATTTCAGATTTATAAATCAATGGTACACCAAGAAACAACCGAATATCAAAGATCAACTCAATCAAAAACTAATCAAAGACTAATTGGATACATTATCAAAAAGATCATCAAAAGTAACCAGCATAGTTGTTTAAAACGTTTTTTTCGCTTTTTATTCGCTCCCAAAAACGTTGTTTTTTTCGTTTTTTATTTTTTCCATCGTTTTATTTCGTTTTTTTATTTTTATGTAACGCTATTTATTTATTTTCCTTAATTTTATTTTTTCCTGATATTCCCTATGTTTTCAGCCCAATCTCAAGGTTTCAGATAACTGATGTCATTATTTAATTGTTTAACTTCATCATATAAGAGATACATGTAGTAAGTAAACAAGGATTTTAAGTTCAAAATGCAGTTTAACTCGTTCCCGCCGGATCGGGTCACCCGCGACCCGATTAACAGGATAGGTATCAAAACAATTCCGGCGGGAAAGGGTTAAGACGTAAACAGTCAAATTATTTTCGGTTTTCGGTTTTTTGGGTCGTTTTTTACTTTTTCGAATAAAACGACGTTTTTTCCCGTTTTTTAATCAGTATCCATCGTTTTTTACATCTGTGGTAACCAGTCAACAATCAGTCACTTATGCTAATCATACAACTGATCAAAAGCTGATCAAGGATTGATAAAGCGTCAATCATATGTAGATGGTTATCATTTCTAGGCCTGGGCACCCGGCTTGCTGAAAGTAGGTAACCATGCTGCAAATCAAATAATTGACTCAACAACTGGCTGTCTCTATAAATTATAATTTTAAGAGTGATGAACCAGCACTACTAATAGCAGCATACTATTAATGCGGGCTCTACTCATTCAGCAGCTATGCTGAGGCTGTAGTCATGCCATGCTGAAATGTCTGACAAAGTTAACAATGACAGAAGGGATACAATTACAATGATTTATATTAGTGATACCATGTACTGAACATGCTCGACCCATAATTACATCTCAGATGGGTAGTCACTAGTCAGACATCAGTTTAATATGGACACTGCTACCTTGGCTATATTTTAATAACTGCCGACACCTAGCCAACTCAACAATTCAAATCAGACAAGTTAATATGATGGGTGATGACAAGGAGAATTGTGTACGATGACAACACCGAAGATGATTAATAAGGAGTGTTAACAAAATATTATCCACAACTGCACATCTTGCTCATGATGTTCCCTACAGCTGAGACAAAACATACTGACCGGTGGTGCATGACCAAACATGCTCGGCACCGTATTCGAGCGCCTCTTTGGCCAGCCGCCTGCGTCCGGCATCCAAAATGGAGAAACTTAGACATGGCTGCGTCAGCAGGAACTCACTCAACGAACAAACGTGGGCTCGGCCTGAAACAGAGTCTTGAAACAATTCCAGGATGTAGAGAACCTACCAGAAAGCAACACACACACACAAAGTCAATTTTATCAAATCTAGTTACTTCCATATACTGTCATTGTTGTAAAGCACAAGTGAATTGATGGCTGCATTGAAGCTAAACTGCCTTCTAATATCACAGTGCCTAGAAATTCATGCAATCAAGATCTTTAATGTATCCACATCAGGAAGACACACTATAGAGACAAGCAATCTTAAAATAAGATTTCACTTAATAATATAACCTAAGAAACATGACAGAAGCAAAGCAGTGGACAGATAACGTCAAAGAATTAAAGTCTTGGCCCAGCAACTGAGAAAGACTTTGAACTCAGCACTAATATATACAAGATGAGTGTAGTATTTGTGAACCTGAAGAAAGTTATCTAGTTACTTCCATATACTGTCATTGTTGTAAAGCACAAGTGAATTGATGGCTGCATTGAAGCTAAACTGCCTTCTAATATCACAGTGCCTAGAAATTCATGCAATCAAGATCTTTAATGTATCCACATCAGGAAGACACACTATAGAGACAAGCAATCTTAAAATAAGATTTCACTTAATAATATAACCTAAGAAACATGACAGAAGCAAAGCAGTGGACAGATAACGTCAAAGAATTAAAGTCTTGGCCCAGCAACTGAGAAAGACTTTGAACTCAGCACTAATATATACAAGATGAGTGTAGTATTTGTGAACCTGAAGAAAGTTATCTAGTTACTTCCATATACTGTCATTGTTGTAAAGCACAAGTGAATTGATGGCTGCATTGAAGCTAAACTGCCTTCTAATATCACAGTGCCTAGAAATTCATGCAATCAAGATCTTTAATGTATCCACATCAGGAAGACACACTATAGAGACAAGCAATCTTAAAATAAGATTTCACTTAATAATATAACCTAAGAAACATGACAGAAGCAAAGCAGTGGACAGATAACGTCAAAGAATTAAAGTCTTGGCCCAGCAACTGAGAAAGACTTTGAACTCAGCACTAATATATACAAGATGAGTGTAGTATTTGTGAACCTGAAGAAAGTTATCTAGTTACTTCCATATACTGTCATTGTTGTAAAGCACAAGTGAATTGATGGCTGCATTGAAGCTAAACTGCCTTCTAATATCACAGTGCCTAGAAATTCATGCAATCAAGATCTTTAATGTATCCACATCAGGAAGACACACTATAGAGACAAGCAATCTTAAAATAAGATTTCACTTAATAATATAACCTAAGAAACATGACAGAAGCAAAGCAGTGGACAGATAACGTCAAAGAATTAAAGTCTTGGCCCAGCAACTGAGAAAGACTTTGAACTCAGCACTAATATATACAAGATGAGTGTAGTATTTGTGAACCTGAAGAAAGTTATCTAGTTACTTCCATATACTGTCATTGTTGTAAAGCACAAGTGAATTGATGGCTGCATTGAAGCTAAACTGCCTTCTAATATCACAGTGCCTAGAAATTCATGCAATCAAGATCTTTAATGTATCCACATCAGGAAGACACACTATAGAGACAAGCAATCTTAAAATAAGATTTCACTTAATAATATAACCTAAGAAACATGACAGAAGCAAAGCAGTGGACAGATAACGTCAAAGAATTAAAGTCTTGGCCCAGCAACTGAGAAAGACTTTGAACTCAGCACTAATATATACAAGATGAGTGTAGTATTTGTGAACCTGAAGAAAGTTAAGACATAAGACATATTTGGTCGATATGCAACACTTTATAACAATGAAGCAAATATTAATCTGGATTCTTAGAAAGTATAATCAATGAAGTATGGGGATGCATGTGTTAGAATTTTTCGTATTTTCATTACAGCCCTAGTCAAAGAGTTCTGAAGCGACTATAATTGTGCAAATCTCGAGCTGTCTTCGTGAAATCATTTAAAAGTGGTGGAGATGGCGACAGAGATCATGTGAAGGGTTGGAGATGGGGACAGACCCTGACATTCCTAATTCGTTTATGCTCCATCTATTTTCTATATGCATTGATTCTGCTCAATTTCTTTTAAAAAGATAATTCTGAAAATGGTAAAAATTAGAAGGCCGTTAAATATGCACACAAATTTGCATGCATTAACAGGCATGCTACTGTGACCCAATCCAGAACTGGTCAATGAAAGTTGCATATACCATACCTGTCTATTGATGTCCGAAAGAACCAGGTAGGTGGCGCTGAGATCAAGGCACGCCTTGATGCACGACTCCCCAATGCCACTTTCCTCTGGAGCGGATGAATTGCCCGCAGAACAGAATCGAATTGTCTGCAGACAGTTCCACGTCTCACAGCTCCAGATTTTGAACTCGCTGTTGTGATTCACTCCAGTTACTGCAAACTTCCAACAGTGATTCCTACACGACATCACATTAAAATGTCAGAGAGTGGACAAAAGAAATGTCAGGCAATCCTTATTTCCTGCAGCACTACGTTATTTACACAAATTATTAGAAATAAGTATGCATCAAGGTGCATAAATTAATGCCTTGATATGAAAATTATTAGCACCTATGAAAGATGCTTAATAGACCTGTGCTATATAACTGATTTCATTCATTCATTCATTTCAGACATTTATATAGCGCCTCTTCAAGAGTACCTACTCAGAAGCGCTCCCGACCCAACCACGGCTAAAGAGAACAATCTTAAGAGCAGTGTAGAACGTAGTCTCAAAGGCTCTAGGCATTAGATGTAGTTCCACAGGGAGCCCATTCCAGGTTGCAGGACCAACGACAGAAAAGGCACGGTGCTGCGTAATAGAAGTGCGATTTGATGTGCATACATATGCATTGGGAAAAACCTTGTCAAATATGCAAGAAGTAGCACGGTTCCTTACGCTGTGTTCACTTGTTTGTGATTGTCGAGGAAGAAAAGACACGACAAAGGACTTCCATTGTGAGGCTGCCATTGATGTATGCACCTACAAGTCACAAACACACAAACAGTTCTTCATTCAGCTAAAATATAAACAGATAGAATAAGCAATCGGTAAACGTCATAAAGGACAAAGACGGTAAGATATTGGCTGATGAAGAAGCGATTAGAAATCGATGGGAAACATACTTCGAAGAACTACTTAATGAAGAAAATCCAAGGGAGCCTCTGCAGTTGATCAACCCAGTTGCCGGACCGGAAAAGGAAATCACCAGCAAGGAAATTGAGGCAGCAGTTGCATCGATGAAGAATAACAAAGCATCTGGAATGACGGCAGAAATGTTTAAAGCACTTGACCATATAGGAATTGAGTGGTTATATGTCATCCTGAATGATTTCATGAGGCAGGAAATACTACCTCAAGACCTGAAAGAAAGCGAAATTGTAACATTATACAAGCAAAAAGGAGATGTGATGGAGTGTGGGAACTACAGAGGTATCAAATTGTTGGAGGTCGGATTAAAAGTGTATGAAAAGGTGATTGAGAAGCGCATCAGGGAACAAGTCGAGTTGCATGATAATCAGTTCGGTTTTAGACTAGGGAGGGGTACAACAGATGCAGTGTTTATACTAAGACAGGTGCAAGGAAAAATACTGGAAGGAAACAACAAAAGATACTGGACCTTTGTGGATATGGAAAAGGCATTTGACAGAGTACCCCGGGAAGTCGTCTACTGGAGCCTGAGGAAGAAGGGAGTCTCAGAAAAGATGGTACGGCTGGTGAAATCAATGTATGAGGGTGCAAGGACAATGGTGAGGAGCAGCCTAGGAAACTCAGGCTTTTTCGAGATTCGGGTGGAGGTGCATCAAGGATCATGCCTAAGTCCATTGCTATTTATTATAGTAATGGATGCAGTATCAGAGCATGTAAGAAGAGAGGTGCCATGGGACATGCTTTACGCAGACGATCTTATTGTGGCAGATGAATCAGGGGAGAAGATGCAGACACGGTTTGCGGACTGGCAGACGGCATTAGAAAGCAAAGGTCTGAAAGTGAACATCGCCAAGACAGAAACTATGGTCTGCTCAAAAGCAGCAGAGGCCGTAAGGATTATGGACAACACAGGAAAGGAACTGAAACAGACAGAGACTTTTAAATATCTTGGTTCAACAATGAATGCTCAGGGTGGCTGTGAGGTCGACATCAGAAACAGGATCAGGTTGGCTTGGCAGAAGTGGAGGGAGTTGACTGCAGTTCTATGTGATGCCAAAACAACTTAAAGGAAAGGTATATAAAACAATGGTTAGACCTGTGATGATTTATGGGGCAGAGGCTTGGACGATGACGAGAAAGGGAGAGGGATTGCTGGAGAGGACGGAGATGAGAATGCTACGTTGGATGCTGGGAATTTCACTCAGGGACAGAAACAGGAACGAGGACATCCGAAAGAAACTCGGAGTGGCGTGTATTTCGAACAAGATATGAGAAGCCAGGTTGCGATGGTACGGTTATGTGATGAGAAGAGAGGAAAACAGCTGCCTTAAAAGAATCATGAAGGCGAATGTCTATGGACGACGCAGTCGCGGACGACAAAAGAAGAGATGGGAGGATGCGATCCGGGAGGACATGAAACAACTCAAACTGAAATATGAAGACACCAAAGACAGAGGAAAGTGGAAGAGGAGGATCCGAGTGGCTGACCCCTCCGTTGAGAGGGATGAATTCAAGCCTGAAGGAAAAGAAGAAGATTCAGCTAAAATATTGTGCTCTCTTTTCTTAAGCTAATCATGCGATGCAGTCACGACGATATGAAGTGTCAGCAGTTTATTTTTCTTAAGGCTGGGTGGCCAGTATTCTCCATCAAGACTCTACTGCCATTTTAGTCAACGTACTGATTTAATAGCAGCCCATTAGATGCTGTTGATACAGAAATCCTTCAATATCCTACCATGATTGCCAGTATTTAAATCCCAACCTATGAGTTGACAGTTGAGCTAGACAAGATTAACCCTCGGGCCACCAGGGGGGGGGTGGTATCCACCCCCCTAGATTTTTCGATTTCAAACTTTTTTCGTATGGAATAAAAATTTGACCTCTTAGGTAGCTGTAGGGAATTCATTTTCACACATTTTGAGGTAAAATGTGAGATGATACCTCACACCGTTCAAAAGTTATACCCATTATACCCGAGGCACCAGGGAGGGTGGATACCACCCCCCTTAGATTTTCGTCTATATCTTATCAGTCAATTAACATTAAGAAAAACAAATTATACCATTCTATAGAGGGAATGTGGAGCTACATTGTGGTGGTCACGGAGTTGTCTTTTGACAACCGGAAGTGCTCAAAATAAATTAAAATATATAAAAAGGTGTTTTATTTTTGTAAAATTTACATGTTTTTTCTATTTTAACATATCCATACTTTATTTTTGAAGAGAAATAAATTATGTCATTCTATAGAGGAGATTAAGGGCTATTTTTCAAACTAATTAATTTGTATTTTGATGACCGGAAGTGCTTAAAATAAATTAAAATGTGTGAAAATGTCGATTATTTTACGACGCAAACCGACAATGGCATAATTTCGTGTTTTATATTGATTTTTCGATAGATATGCATGTTTTTTCCCCTTTTTATTGTACATAAAAAAGACTTATAACTAGTTTTTATAGTTGAATATATGACTTTATTAAATATAAATTATATATATCATGTTCTACACACACAGAATCCAACATTTTACTTATGCGTAAGTACATGTTTTGTGAAGCTATGGGTGGTCATGGAAAAAAATTCATAACTTCGAGGTGCATTCATATATATTAAACCTAAATATATCATTTTTGTGCAGAAATGAATGCTGAATCCATTGGTGTATTACAAGTTATGATATCTCAAACCAAACCCAAAATCCAGGGTTGAGTGGTAACCACCCCCCCCCCCCTTGGTAGTCAGTGTTATAAAAAAAGCTTGGTAGCCCGAGGGTTAAGCAACATAATAAAAGTATCTTCTATTCATGTGTTATCTGCTATTCATAGGAATTCATGAATGTATTCTAAAGCAGCCACTCACTTGGGCATTTCATCACCCGATAAGTCGAACTGAAAGAATTTAACGTCACCATCCAAACTGGCCGTTGCAACAGCAGTGCCATCAGGAGAGAACACAGCATCGATAATTGGCTGCAAAACGAAATCAAACGTGCTGTACAGCCAGCAAGATGCATTACGACTAAAGAAGTCACATGAAGGTGAAACAGAAGCAAGATATTAGTAGGAAATTCATTTCTTTTGTTATATCCATTCATTAGATTCATTCATTCATTTTTTTATGCTATTCACACTGGGTGATAAGCCAGGCACACACAAGAGGAAGCAGGTCATGACAGAAGAAACTGCAAAGTCAGGAAAAAGAATACTACTAATACATCAGGAGCATATATTGCCTGGAGACAAAGTGCATGGCACAAAGTGCTTGGAGAAGTGCCAGCTAGGATGATTGAGTGCTACTTCTCTGATGACATCTCTGGGCAATCATGAAGCTGTGCAAGAAACTTCAAATCACCGAATAGTCACAAATCGTTTACATGCAATTGGTTGGCTACATAGTTTCTACTTTCGAACCGCTTGATATTGTTACAAGTCTCTCTGTTCATCGGTATTTGCAACAGGGCTGTTTTTAGGAAATTTTTTAGAACTGTACAACCCCTTCTTTCCTTTACCATCCTTCATTGTAAATTACCCCCTCCCCCAAGTCCGACCTGCACCTCAGAGCGGTGGGAGGGTGAACAGCCAAGTAGGGGAATGCTTGGTGAGGCTATGCCATCAGGAGAGAAGGCCGAAGGACCTCCTAGGGCATCACGCGAGGTGGACAGGCTCACCAAGAACCCTGAAACAGCTGGCCAACGCAGGAGGCAGGTGCTAGAAGAAGGACATCTAGGGCGGAAGAGGTCCGATAGGACCCAACGGCCTCCTTACCTTACCAGGAGAGGAATGGTCACCGCCTGGCAAAAGGACCAAGAAACATTTATATAACGATTAACCTCATGTAAAGAACTGATTGTCGGCGCGACTAGAAGACGTCATGTAAGGGCCTCATCGTCGGCGCGAACGGACAGAGGAGAGAAAAGAAGAAGATTGTAAATTACTTCCACTCGGAGGACAATGACTTTTTTCGCTAGTTTTAACTGTACAGAAGTGCTTCTACAACTGCACAAGTCCACTTAGAACTGCACATTTTGTGCACAACCTCACGTTAAAAAAGTCCTGATTTGCAACCATCAGATATACTTGAACTTGAAGGATGATGCTCTTGCTGCATTTTTAAAAGGAGCTTGACCAGATTTGTAATCAAAGTCATCACATCTCTTCATAAGATGCCACAGAGCTTATTAAAGCCAATCTCAAACTGCTGTTCACTGTATCAGGACAATATTGGCTCATGCAACTCCTGGAGCTAGCGAACACCTGAATCCACATGCTGTGCACGATTTCTGGCTTTCACCCAAATAACGAATGCAGCAACTATCGTAGAACAGTGCTACAAGAGGCAAGGTCTTGGGAGGCAATCTTGTAACGGTACAGCAGTGTTATGGTGCCATATAAATTGGCAAAATTATTATTATTACTATGAATTATTAGGGAAATGCAGACGCAAGTGGAAACACAAATTTGGTTAAGTGCACGACCAACATTAAAGACATGGACGACATTCACTGCACCTTCGTGTGGCTTCGAATCTCATGAAAGCCGGCGGTGACTTGCGAAGGAAGGACAGGACCCAAAGCCTTGCCGAGAGTCGACGCCTTGCCTACATGCCATACTTCGGCCTAAAAGAACAATACAGAATTTCTTAACACCATCAATTATTATTAATACAACCATGGTTAAGTAGTGCAGTCATACAGAAATGCGCATCAGAGGCTTGGGAAAAAATTAAAATCTCCAAAGTTCGGAGAAAATTTTATCAATTCACTCAGATCAAAGCACTTCAGGACATTCTTAGTACGCATCCATGATCCTGAGGAAATTTTTATTCTTGTGTTTGTTCAAAACTCTTCATTAACTCTACATAAACCTCTGATTATCAGAAAAATTTGTTATCGGTTCAGATAAAACTCTCCATGTGTTCGTACGTTTTCATTGTGTGTGAGTAACAGCAGCATGGAATAGTCGTCGTAGAAACTAGGAACACTGGTGGAATCATCTGGGATGTAAGCACACCAGATCAGACGGTGGAAGTCTGTTGGTGAGGAACCAGCTGGTCGAATAACATGCAGCAACATCGACTCTCTGAAAAGAAATAACAAATCTTTAAAGCAATGTATGACCACCGTAAGCATAAATGTTGATCTATTTGACAAATCAAGTTGCTATTCAAGGTATTAATGTCATGATTATTGCTAATATTATAACTGCACTATTATGATTGTTCAAAACTCTCATTTATGAAGGCATGATCCAAGTTCTTGCGGCGTTAAAATTGTGATTATGACTTTAATTATCATTAGCGTTTATGCAATTGCAATCCGACAGGTCAAAATCCTATTCATGAGTAAAATCATTATTTTATTTTAATTTTTCGTAATATTGCTGCACAGCTGAGAGGTTGCAGTCATGCAATCTTGTGGTGTAACAACTAGCAATCTTACCCCAACTTGCCATCAAGTCCTTCTGTAATCTCGTAGATGTACATGTTGCCCGGCTCATCCACAATTCCCAGAGTGACAATCGATGTGAACGCAAAGCCAATGTCAACGACTCGCCCAACAAAGTTCTTCAACAGAAGACGTTCGGCCGTTTTGCGGTTTGTTACACGAACAATGCCACCAGTCCTACCTGCACAGGTAAGATGATGAAAGGTAAGGTGAGATTATAATACAAGGTATGTAAAATTAAAAATGAATAAGAATATCACATCTGTAATAACCATCTACTCGGACTTCACGGTTTGTACAATGGTGCCATGTGGTGTACAACAGAACCCCATACTGGTCAAAGGGTGTTAAATGGCAATCGGAAATCCTATTATCGGCTTTGAACACGATTATCGGTTTCTACTATAAATTTACACAACGATAATTGAGTTCATTTTTTAAAAATCATTTTCATAATGACAATTGTAACAAATGGTTCATGCATTTATACTAACTACAAGCTCAAATGTTACCATGACAACAAATAAGGTCTGCAAAAAATGAATGGTATCTGCATTACCCAACATTCGTCAACTGAAATGTGTGTAGTTGCTCTGATGTGTACGAGAGACGCGTCATCTTTCATCATTAACGATATCCAGTTAAACATTTGTGTATAATATGAATTTATAATTAGATATCGTCCGACGCGTGCACGAAATGCACCACTAGCGTAAACAAAGAATATTCAGTTCGCCACGCTACCCAAGGCGGCGTGCGTGTACAACGCTGCGTAACTTCAGTCAGTCACATGTTGAAATATTCGTCCAAAACTTCACCAAAACTAACGATGGCGAACAGAGAAAACGATGAAAATATATTTTCCCAGATCAGAAGACAAGATTTAAAAGTTATGTCTGAAAACAGATTGTCATAGACTGAAATAGACTCAAATAAAATGTAAAATTAACGGAGCTGACCACGCTGATGTGTGTACACGACGAACGCAACACAAACACTCAGCGGCCTCGGCGGTCACTGCGAAAGATTATCTTCTATCATCAGATCTGGTATCCGGTCGCCTCTCGTCTTCACTTCAACCATAACAGCCTGTCTCCATCTGCTGCTTCGTCTTCTGTGGCTGAACCAATACCGACTTTCAGCTCACCTCTGGACCATGGTAGACTGACTGAGTCTGAACAGATTCCGTCTAGTCGACCTGTTTCTGATCTGCCAATTAAGGAGTACGTGAGGCTTCCAGGGCTTCATATAGCTACATGGAATGCCCATTCTCTCTCCGACAAATCTGCCTACGTGGCTGACACTCTACAGGAGAGACAACTTGATGCTCTAGCAATTACTGAAAGCTGGCATCGTGGCTCTGATGATGTGCCTCTTCTTCGTGCTGCTCCGCCTGACTTCTCCATCCATGAACGACCGAGATACCCTCATCCTGATGGTAAATCGGTTCGTGGCGGGGTATCGCTGTCTACTACCGCTCAACACTTCGTTCCTCTCCTGTTCAACTGGACATGGAGATTACTACATTTGAGGCGCTCTGTCTTACCATCGATACATCTTACGGCTCTTAAACTCTTCTCTCCATCTACAGACCCGGTTCCGTTCCCCCCAGGAAAGTTCTTTGATGAGTTCTCGTCCGTCTTGGAAAGCCTCATCACACGAAATCAATTCAAGGTACTGCTCTTAGTTTCGAAAGCTCAAACTGGACAAGCTCCCAAATACCTTTGTGACTTGATGCATAAACCCGTCTCTGCAGTCTCTTCGCGGCCTCTTCGGTCTGCTGATCGACTTGATCTATTGGTTCCAAGGACAAGGACTGCCATGGCCCAACACCGAGCCTTTGCCGTTGTAGGCCCTTCTTTGTGGAATTACCTCCCTCCCACTATCCGTAGTAAGATCTTATTGGGGGTGTCATCTTCAGCCCTTCGCTACTTGAAGTCTTTTTTATTTCCTCGGAGCTGTCACGCTGAGAGCGCCTCTGAATAGCTAGTCTGTAAGAGGCGCTTTATAAATGCTCATATACCATACCATACCCATGGCCCGTAATATATAAGAAGTCGTTGACCCACAGTATGGCAATGTGATGCAGCACTTTATATGCAATATTGACAAGCATTTAATAAAATCTTAACATTTTGTGACTGCGCAAAATGTTAACTAATGCAAAATTCGCTGTCAGCAAACGAGACATGTTAATTACAGAACTTCCTAAGCCCTTTTTGACATCCAAAATGTCGCCAAATGCAATGCATCCAAGCGGCGGCTGTCTCTGTTTTATTGTTGCCAAAGTATGAATAGCGAATTTTCTAAGATAAGGCAAGATGAAATGTGAAGCATGACACTGAAAGAGAAGCTAATGAAATTAGTTGACATAAACATATCAGGGTAAATAGTGAAAGCCAGCAGAAATCAACTAGAAAGTTATCTATGCACCGCTTTTGAGATGTTCTTAAGAGGTGCTATAGAAACGCAATATGGTGCCATGAAGGTTGATCATGTCATCAAAGATACACAGCAGAAACACTAACCTCGTAGGACATAAGCAATGTGCAACTGATTCAGATGCACTGCGACAAGATTTCCGATGTAGTATCGATGTTCCCAGTCGAAATTCACCACAGGATTGATTTTTACCTGAACAAATTGTACGTTGATGCAGCACACCATATGTTATGAAGACTTTTTTTAAATGAATGAACATAACATCATAAAATTAACACGTCTGATAATTAGTATAATCCGCAATCTATTCTCTGCACTGTAGTCATTCATAAACATATACTATAAAGTATAAACTTTATTTCCAACATTTGGACAGCGGAATACTAACACCATCAATGTAACCAGGATGCATCAAGAGTTAGTCAATGCCATAAAATGTTCAATTACATAAATGCTTATACCAGAGACCTTTATAACACATCTCAATTGTATAAGAGGAATTTGGCTAAAACACTGCAGGGGACATCCCAAAATAGAATTACCCTATAAAATTAACACACCCAAGTAGCTGATATGGCTTCCAAAGAGAGCACTAAATTACCGGTAGTCTATACTGTTTTTACAAACACACACACATGCATGTGCACACCAACATATATGCACACATACCAGACAGTAGAGTCATTGATTGGATTAGTCTGTGCATGAGCTATTGTATTGTATTTAAACATTTATAAAGCGCCTCTAGTAGGGTGAACCGTTCAGAGGCGCTCCCAGTGTGCAAGGTTCCGCGATAAGAAACAGGTTTTGAGAAGAGACAAAGCAGAGGAGAGACTACCAGAAAGAAGTGCAGAGCGAACAGAGCTATTACCTTATTACTCCCAACTGCCTGAGTCGATTTGCTGGCCTCACTGGGCATCACATCAACTATTTGCCCGTATATCGCATGACTATTGTGAATATCACTGCCTTTCAGCAAACTGCAACAAAAGAATTCATGTAAAGTAATGTGATTCATGTCATTGCTCTCATAATGCAAAACTAGAAAATAAAAGATGAGGTAATGTAATGGCCATATGCATAATCGATTTTTTCACTTGTAGGCTTGGTTAAATAATTCATGGATTTCACAGATGAACTTACAGTTCAATTTCAGAAACAGTAGTTAATTAACAACCAAAGAAGAAATGCATAATTACACTAATACAATAATTATATTAAACTGCTGCAAAATCATCACTAGTCTCATAATGACCATCATCACCATCCTGAAAATCATAATGACAAACTCCTGATGCCATTTCTTTCACATCTTTATTAGTACCACTGTGATTGGGATCCTCATTCCGCATTGACATTCACTCGAGTAATTCTCATTCTATTTAGGTACCAGACCGTAATAATTTGCAATATTGTCATTACAATGATGCAAGGCAATCACTCAGAAAGAATGTTTTTCAATGTCAAGGAATGTCAAGTGAAGAAGGAGTATATACAGAAACTAAACATTTCATAGAACATTCATATGAGATAAACAAAACCTAGCACAAATTTCAAAAGAAGTCATAAGGCCTAAAAGAATTAATGTTGTGTTTCCGGTAACAGAGCTAAAAAAAATTGGGTAGGTAGGTCGGAAAATATTTTTATTTTGGTAAAATATTTTTATGCAGTGACTATCCAAAAAAGTATACCCCACGGCTCTTTTTTGCATGCTGAAACAAAGTACGTGTTCTAAGCAAGTATAAACTGCCTATTTCCTGACTGTCTGCACCTAAAACTGCTCTAGAAACAGTCCTATTAATTTAATTTTGTTGACGTCTCTTATGTTATGTCAATACAAATGTAAAAAAAATATTTTTGAAAAAAAAATTAAATTTTTTTGTGAAAAAATTTTTTTGGGGAAAAATTTTTTTGTTGAATAAAAAATTTTTACAAAAATATTTGAGTCGCGGCCGTAAAAATGGGTCGGTCGGGTTACCGGAAACACAACAATTTTTTTACGCCTAAAACAAAAACAAGAAACCTGCACTACAAAATAAACCCAAGCTACGACAGATAATTAAAACAGAATCTTCATAATTTAATTAAAGTTCAAAGCAAATAGTCGACCGTGTTTGGTGTTTTAAAACTCGAAGAAATACGCACATTTCTTGTCTGGTGGGTTTTAGTAAGTTGGAATCAGCCATCTCAAAGTCCATCCAGGATGACGATGATCCATTGATGCCTTGGCGATTCAAAACGCTGCTCTGTTCTGTGTCGCTGTAGGGCAATAGCAGTTAAGAGAAGACATCAACAATACATGAAAGACGTGAAAGGTGTCTTAATGATGCGGTGACGAGTAACTGGAAATTTTTACTTTTTAATAAACAGGTGTCATGAATGTATGATTAGGAGCAAAGTGAAAGTCGCATACATGTATGAATTCATGTGTAAATGCATGTATGCATGGCAGACGAATGTAAGTGTGCATGTACGGAAGCATAGTTCTTTAAAACGTTTTTTTCTGTTTTTTATTTGCTCCCAAAAAACGTCGTTTTTTCGTTTGTTTTTTTCCCATCGTTTTATTCCGTTTTTTATTTTTTATATTACGCTATTTAGGCCAAAAAAAAAATGTTGTGTTTCCGGTAACAGAGCTAAAAAAAATTGGGTAGGTAGGTCGGAAAATTTTTTTATTTTGTAAAATATCTTTATGCAGTGACTATCCGAAAAAGTATATCCCACTAGTCTTTTTTGCACGCTGAAACAAAGTACGTGTTCTAAGCAAGTATAAACTGCCTATTTCCCGACTGTGTGCACCTAAAACTGCTCTAGAAACAGTCCTATTAATTTCATTTTGTTGACGTCTCTTATGTTATGTCAATACAACTGTTTTTTTTTTAATTTGAGAAAAAAATTAAATTTTTTTTGGAAAAAAAATTTGGGGGAGGAAAAAATTTTTTTAAATAAAATTTTTAAAAAAAATATTTGGGTCGCGGCCCTAAAAATGGGTCGGTCGCGTTACCGGAAACACAACACTTTTTTTTACGCCTTATCTATTCTCTGTCTCTTATTATTGTCCTTAATTTTATTTTTCCTGATATTCATTACGTTTTCAGCTCAATCTCAAGGTTTCAGATAACTGATGTCATTATTTAATTGTTTAACGTCATCATTTAAGAGATACATGTATGTAGAAAGTAAACAAGGGTTTTAAGTTTAAAATGCAGTTTATTATGTAAAAGTCGAATTTTTTCGGTTTCCATTTTTTTTGTCGTTTTTTCTCTCTCGAATAAAACGATGTTTTTTCCGTTTTTTATTTCGTTTCCATCGTTTTTTACATCTATGTACGGAAGTAAAAGTGTATTCATGAATGTATGTATGATTGTATGTGCCAGGGTATATCTATATGCATGCCGTATGTCAGTTCTCAGGTCTAAGCACCCAAACTCTGCCATTATATGGTTTTCTTCGCTGTATAATAAAATAAATAGTATTTATGTGCTGGGAAAAATTCTCTGGCAGTCATTGGTATCTCTACAACACCATCTGTATTTATGCAGCAAATTATAATAACCACAGGTCTATAATAACAATGTACTTACAAATTATTAGCAATCACTTACTTTGATTTATCCGTCATTTTGTGCGGTTCTTCAGAAGCATCTAGAAAAAAAATTTAATAATGAATTTATAATATGAATTTAGCACAACAGTTTTACAAAAGTTGCTGATCAAAGATAAATTCCAAGAATGTGAAAGGCAAAACAGAGGTGAAAGAAATATTTAGATGATGAGAAAGTGGGTAGGCACTAGACACACTGATGTAAGTCAGGAATTATTTATCTGATCTGGAAGATCCTCGATTCATATATATTTCAGATGCATAACAATATTTTAAACATAGTGGATCTCCTGGGTCGGGTCACACCCCAGACGGTAGCGAAACACTACATTCATGCCAGTCACAATATTGGCTAAAGTACATGTCATGTGAGCTTGCTCACTTCCATCTGGTTTTTTAAATAATGAACTTTGAAGTAGGTAATGTTTAAATAACTTTTAGGATGTTTTAAGGGTCGGCTAGCCATTGTGAGGGCTGGTTAGGGTCATGGTTATTGTGTCATCATTAAAACAACTTTCCGACACACGCATCAATATCCTGCATCAATAGAAGAAGTTAGCCCATCCTAAACAAAATTAATCAAGCCTGTGTTTGTATGTGCACTTGTTATAGCACCTCTTCAAGCTCTCTCTACTCAGAGGTGCTCCCGAATGCAGAGTGGACACTACATCGGAGTTTCACACTGAAGCACTGAGCAATTGCGAGTGAAGGACTTGTTCAGGGTTTCTACGCGGTAGCTTGAGGGTGGATTCGAACCTCAAAACCTTCCGACTCCAAGGCATGGAGATAAAACTGGAAAAATCCATTGCTGGTTATCAACTGACGTCTTAGCTTTAAATTTCCATTGCTCGCATCCATGTTTTCTGCATTTTGCATACGGAATTCAGGGTGGAGAGTGTACTGTTGATGGTGGACAAGTGTCGTTATTTCTAACTCATTATGAAACTACTCGTACACTACTTCAGTGTCTGTATTTTTTAAATTGGGATACCAAAACGATAAGTCTATGGCATTTGATGTAAAATGGAATAGTAAAAATGATAAATTACAACCTTATAGATATGGTTTTAAATCCATCACCCAACAGTGCCAACACTCTAATATCCATGAAAAGGAGTAAAACCCCTTATTAGCCTATTCGGTAATTTCCATGTAAATTCAACTTCGTTTTAGCTTATTTTATTATTTCACTGTTACAGAATACCTATTGCCAACTCCATTTTACACATTTTATTCAAATACACAGAGCGAGTGGGTGCCAGTGTCGCGTGACAGAGTCTCTCCCCCCCCCTAAAAGTCTCCCCGGAGACTATCTCAAAACAGATTCTTCCGCCCTCCCCCCACCCTCGGCGGATCTGTTCCAGAATAAATTTGGCCCTGGAAAGTATATTTTGAAATAAAGTCTCCGTTGGGAGAGAATTTATCCGCCATCCATGAAATAAAGTCTTCCCCGTTCAGCGTGAAATGGGCTACAGTTGCATCAAATTTAGAGATGAGCAGGGTAGTTTACGTTGCTAGATTATATAATGCTTCTGAGTGGATTTCTTGAAGGGGTGCTATATAAATTCTTGAAATGAATTAATGAATGAAAATATATGGTAAAATCCCAGACTGGCTGTCCGTACTCCAAACAATATGGCTGCCAACGAATGCAATAAAATTAGAGCGCGACCATCGACGACATTGTCCATCAATTCAGCTTCAATTTCAGCAGAATGACTGCACTAACCCTAAAACTAACCCTAACCGACCCTCACGACGCCTAACCTTCAGGAGCCCTAACCGACCCTCACGACGCCTAACCTGAGCCCTAACCGACCCTCACGCGCTCTAATTTTATTGCATTCGTTAACGGCCATATTGTTTGCAGTACCAAATATATATACTTTTACATCAGAAAATACAGAATACATCTTTCAATACAGAGTTTCAGCCAGGGAGATACTCTGTTGGTGGGGGGGGAAGACTTTGCATCGGGGGAGACTTTATTTCGTGACACCGGCGCTCCATTCTACCTGGCAGCCATGATGGAATAATTGATGGCCGAAATGCTTGGGCTGCCCGGAAACGTAGCCTGCGACAACAGGGCGAGGATCATCAATCGCCACTAACCCTATTCCTAATCATAAACGGCCCTCACGACTCCTAATCTGATCCTAAACCGACACTCACGACGCCTAAGCTGATCCTAACCGACACTCACGACGCCTAACCTGATTCTAAACGACCCTCACGAGCCTTAAACCTGAAGCAAACCGACACGTCGGTCCCGGATACTATAATTATGCCAAATCCATCATCATACGCTTAGCGAAATAGAAGGTAGAGCTCACGCACCAGCGTCGTCATTGGTTCCGCTCGCGTCGCCCAGACTCATGTCTGAGCTTAGAAGTTGTTTCATAAGCATCTTCGCTTCTGCTGTGGACTCCATTGATTATATGACACAAGAATATAAAATTCAAATAATTCTCTGGTTACACTAACGCCAAATAAAATTTAATCAAACAGAATGATTTAAATGATAATTAAAAACAACTTTTAACCACTTCTCGCAATTCGAGATTGAGAGCGAGAGAAATGTAACAATGTTTACTGCCGTGCGATAGTAAGACAGTCATTTATAAACATGCATGCAATAAAGACATCGATTCGAAAATAATAATTAGGCTTATACCTTTAGAAAAAAAGTTAAAAAACGAAACATTTAGACACTATTAAATTTTAGACACTGAATACTAGAAGCCTAAACTTCAATAACAGTGTCAGACACTAATTTACCGTAGTGTTCTCTTTCAAATTAAAGACATACTGGGCTTGCTATCACAAAATCACATTCACCTTGCAAAATGACTGCTTAGCGACAAAATAATACATTGTAAATCTTGTCAAAATTAAAAATATGGGCCGCAATGCTGGGTCTCAGAAAACGTGAGGACTAAGGTGGCTGCCTCGTCTGCCTTGCCATAAGGTCTGGAGTGTGTAGCCAAGACTTAAAACTGTTTCTAAATAGGTATTATTGGTAACCTTTTGCAAATATCCTCAATGGTGGGCGAACATTTGGGCAGGAAGCCAAGGCGTAAAAGCATGACAAGAGTTATGTTGTTTCTCATTTGTAATGTTTTCATCTACTGGTTTGATATGATAATCACTTAAAAATGACTTGATATGATAACCATTGACTTGGCCGATGTCTCATTTATGTTTCTTTTGCTCACAAAGTGACATTGCTGGCCTTCTCATGTCGAACCGATATAATTCTATGAATAATAGTTGCGTCCTGGCTATTACTTGCTACTGTTATATTTTTAACCACTCGTTGTGGAGTACCACTTATAGCCTGCCTATTGTTTTCTTATACCATGGCCGCCTAGCTTATTATTGGTTACTGTTTCATTGTCGTCTGCTATATACTAACATACCACTAGTTGTGGTCATTGCCTATGGTCTGCAACTCTTAGCATTCATTCATAATTTGAATTAGCTTTATTTTGTTATGCTTCATTAATGTACATGTTCTCTGTTTACACTCTGCTTATGTCCGGTCTTATCTCTCGTTCTCTCTACATTAACTCATCTACTTGATTTCGTTTGCCTACATTGCCTAATAACTACACTCTTCTGTCACCACCATCTTGATATAAACTTCTGCTTGTGGTTGCCCAGGTTTAGCGGGATCACTCCCGTTCTGGGTGACCCTTTCTTAGTGATCTTTTACCTGATAGATGATAATAATTGGTTAGCTCCTTATTTCACTGCACACTCTTATTTTATATATATTTTTTGCTGTTTTGATTTGTTGATCGCTATGAATAAACAAGATTTGATTTGATTTGATAAGCTTGGATCATGGGCGTAATGAAGGGCAGGGAGGGCAATAACGCCCCCAGTTGCAGTAGGCCTACAATGGGGCTCAAAAGCAGCTTTTAGTGGTTAAGCAGATCTACAAACCAACAGGAAATGTATAATTAATGGATTCAATAAGAATCGAAGGCGCTCCCAGCACAGCCACAGTAACAGGTCACAGTTTAAATTAAAAATGAAATTACTGCAAGTTTGGAAATTTCAACCCTAAAGTAGACATTAAAAAACCAATTTTCATACATACAAATGTTTAAATGATTTGTTTAATTCATTAGTTAAAATGCAAGTAAACTTCTAACACGTACATTTGGCAAGAAGAGTGTCACCAATCAGTACACCATACATACAGAGCACAGTTTATGCAGTACAATGAAATCGAGCAAAATGGTAAATTATATCTTATTGTCCATTGTCTCTGTTTAAAATTTAATAGACATGAAATCACAAACTTGCACTCAGTAACAGAAATGAAGACCTTTAAAGACATTTATAGTATAGCAATTACTAATATAATTAGTATAGTAATTACTAATATAATTAGTATATAATTACTAATATAATTACTATTAAGGTTAATTAATGATTGGCCATAATATGCCATTCACAAAGCACAGTTCTGTCATATTTTTTCTGCCATTTGTCATATATATATATTTAGTAAAGTACAGTCCACATAAAAAATACTCCAAACTCTAGGCCTACAGTATTTATTTGCACATGTCAATTACATAATGATAAAATAAGTACCTATAATTACAAAAGTAAAAAGCTAAAATTTCATGTGAACAAATAGTAGGACATGTTGGTGTGGGGTATGTTTGGTGCTTTGGAGCCAGAAGGATGTTGGTTCAAATCCACCTCAAGTCACAACATAAGGACCCTGAGCCAAGCCCATCACTTGCAATTGCTCATGTGCTTCAGCGTGAAACTCAGATTCAGAGTCTGTGCTGTATTCAAGAGCACCTCTGAGTAGTAATCTTGAAGGAGCACTATAGAAAGATGTCATACACACATACATACACACATAAATACTATATTGATTCATTCGTTATCAAATCAATGAATCAAATCAATTTTATTTCCAGAATACCACATAAACAATTATGGCAGTACACAAAGGTATTGAGTAGATTAGTGGTCATCAAGTGGAGACCCAGAAGGGATGGAAATCCCGCTTAGAGGGCCACCCAGTAATCATAGAAGTACAACACATAAAAGCACATGACAGCCAGTTTTAAAAAATCGCAGGAAAACAGCAACTTAATAATAGACAACTTAACTAACATTTAAACAACACTTAACTAACACACCCAATGTAACATTAAAAAATTCAAACAATTTGATCAATTATATATGAACGTAGCGTTTCTTAAAAATATGAAGACTATGTAAATGACAGATAGCGGAGGGGATACTGTTCCAAACATTAGCACCTATATATCTGATTGAAAATAGCCGAGTGTTTGTATGAGCAAATGGTTGTCTATACGAATTAAAATTTCTTAGAACAATTGTCTATAAGCTACTGGTAACAAGTTTTACTCGTGTCAATACATGAATTCACCAATCTGAGCCATCCTAATTTATTCAATTTTTAGTAGCTTAAATTCCAGAAAGGGTGCCTAACATGCGGAGGCAGTAAGAAGGAAGCCCATTTATAATTCCAATATTCTTTGCAATTTTGGAAGAAATAGCTTTAATGTGATCTTTCCGAGACAAATGCTGGTCTAATATGACACCTAAGTATTGAGGAGCGCCTCTAAGTAGTAATCTTGAAGTAGCACTATAGCTAGAGCTCATACATACACACATAAATAGTCATTTGATTCATTCGTTAGTATAGAATGAGCAACTCAAATAAAGTTTCAGAATATCAGTCTTCAGAAACCACTTAGTAATTACATTCTGCAATTCTATTAGGCAATAAAATATCTTCGGCATCAATTAGGGCAGATGGTATGAAAATCCGTGTATTACATTACAAGTAGGGCTGCTCAACGACAAATTTTTTTAATCGCGATGAATCGTGCGATTAAAATTTTTAATCTCGATTAATCTTGCGATTAATCGCATGTTGATAAAATAGCAATAATTAAGCTTTGCAAATCCTCTACTATCCCTTGCTGTCCATGGGCGTCCGCAGCGGGGCGCAAGTGCGCCCCCCCTGGATTTTTCGCATAGTTGCACATAAATTTAGATTATTTGGTTGTGGTTGTTAGAACGCGATTTTCAATGTGATTATCGATTCGTTCTACAAGTTGAACCTATATATCTTTCTTTGGGCGCGTAACGTATAGGTAGGCTATAGAATTCTATCATGGTAATATGGACATACTAACTGTCACCCATTAAATTTAGACCATGTGACAATTATTTAAAAGTTTGCGCCCCCCTAGAAAAATTCCTGCGGACACCCATGTTGCTGTCCTCAAAGCAAGAGCATTACCAATGGAGTTGTGCTCTCCTGAGTCATGGGCCCGCCCATTTCGGTTAACAGAATATCTTTTCACAAACAAAAAATACGTGTGAGATCAAAGGCCCAGATGATTATGACGATTTACAACAACAAAACTGGCGCAGCTGACAAAAAAAGCAAAGCATGATTCGCGCGTGCATAATACGAGTGTTAGGTGTGCTATTTAAATTCCTACTTAAAGTGTTTGCACGCTAACGCAGGCAGGCCTATCTGCCGTTTTAAAGGTAAACTTGTAGTTTATTTACTTTATTAGGGGAGGATGGCATCCGCGTTCACGAAGCCTGGGTCAATCCAGATTCCAGGCGCGCCCTCCCTGTGAGTACCTTCGGGGAAACCAAGGATGCCACCAGCTGACCGAATTCATCCGAATCCCGGTCCACGCTCCGTCAAGACCTGGAGCAGTAGCATACGCGAAGAAGAAGATTAGGCCATAATTATATCGCTTCACTTTTCTCTGCTGTTTTTCTCTGATATTTTCATTCTTAGATTACAATAACCCGCAAGAAAATAATATTATAATATGAATAGAAATCAAAGTAGACCTACAGGAAGATAAACTTACACAGAAGGAATAGGCTAAATACAAAAAAACACTATAGCCGCCATTAGGATAACAGGAAATGGTTCTTGTTGTCGTCAAATACGCCCAACCCACCTCCGTGAATTAAGCCCAATCTCAACCAAAGATTTTAGGCTTTGACATTAACCAACGTGTTGTAGTGTTCAGAAATTTCTATGTCCTTGCGATTAAAACCTAATCGCAAATAAAATTTTTAATCGCGTTAATCGTTAAAAAAAATTAACGCTTTAATCGCGAGCGTTAACTGCGATTAATCAGCAGCCCTAATTACAAGTTATGGTAGTCAGAGGCAATTGCTTCTCTCAAAATCTACCATCCACAAAAAGCCGTTAACTAATTAGTTGATCACGGAACGAGAGCGCTGATGTGTTGTTGAAGAGTGTACACGTCGTTTGGAACAACAGATTCCGCGGCTGTTGTAGCAAGGTTAGATTGACATAGAGAAATGAGGCCTTTGTATTGATCTCCCAGTTCTGCCATCAAATCGCTATTCTCGTTGACCATCTTTAGAACCGGAACCGCAGAGTTCATCTCATACACCTAATTGAGAAAGAATAAAAACATATTAAAATGCCCATTTCTGCAAAAGAAATTCTCCAATAAGTAAAGTTACAGAAGTTGGTTCCGTCATCAAAGTAGCAATTCCAGCTGATAAGTGATCGAGTGGCCGTCAACTCTAGCCACAGCTGACCATCGAAACTTCTCGACTGACGAACCCTCCATTTGGAATTCATTCATTAATTCTTTCAGTCTTTCATTCCCTAAATGAATTTGTACAGTGCCTCTTCAATGGTACTACTCAGAAGCACTTTCAACACCAGCATGGAAAAAATGATATACGAGGACTAAATTATGGCCTCCCATTAACCTACTGCCGAGGGGTAGAGCGCTGCAATTTATAAGTTACACTAAGGATAGCTTTTTACTGCCATGATTGGGCCGGGAGAGCCATCAAGTAAGTTTCCCTTGAAGGTTGCTATATCAAATTCATGAAATAAATGAATGAATGAATCAATGAATAAACAGATAGCCAAATACTACAACTACAATTCTTAAAAGAGGACAATGAAATAAAAACATCAGAAACATATCTGTCCAAGAAACAAAATGGTTGCATAATCAATCGGATTTTGTCTTGTATCTCAGTCACAGATCATAACTGCAGTGGTGTTTCAGCAAAATGAGTACAGGTAGAGTCAGCTTACAAGTGCTTTATCAACATGCCATCAGCTATGTTACAAGGTTCTCCCATCATATAGGTGGTTAGTCCCTCGCTTTAAAACGGGATCCCTTCGGCGCTGCGCTTGTCCACACGGTGCACTCTCTTCCTAAGCACATCTAGAAACTGTCCTTGTTAGCCATGCTGGGATCGGGAGCGCTTCTGAGTAGTCGCCTTGAAGAGGCACTATATAAAACTGTGTAACGAATGATTGAATTTAGGAATACCATAAATACTAAACTGCTTAAAACCCAAACTTACTCGTACGGCAAAGTCATCAGCAGAGCTGATCAGTTCATGATGAGTGTTGAGGCATTCCTTAAGTATTTTCACTTCTGCATGGTTGATATTTTTTGCCTTACATGTCAGATATATGCGAACATCCATCGTTTCAAGCTAAAGCAATACAAAACACATTCTTATTCGGTATCAAAGAAAAAGTTTTTTTAATTTGAGCCATAATTGAAATAGAACCAAAGGACTCACAACTCAGTTTGTAAATCGAATTTCTGTTAATGAATTCCTAACTCATCAAGAAGTCTAGTAAGAGACTTAAATCTGTCTAAATCTGCAGAGTATGCACTATACAGAGCTGCTGGTGTTCAGACTGAAGGAATGGAATCTACTGGATCCAGAAGTCAAAATTTCAAAGTACCAGAAAAGACATATGTCACTGAAGCTGCTCTACTTTTAAACATTCACACTTCGATTTCTTTAGACTGAATTTTGGCACTGTTTAGAACATGGAGAATGGTTTCATCAGGACAAACAGTTATAGGAGAAAGATACAAGGAAAATTTGTTATAAATCGGATATATTAGTCAGTTTCTTAAAAGCAACAGCCCGTTTTATAGTTTAATAAGAAGAAAGGGGTCCATGTAACGCAGTTATGTTGAGGTGTTGATCAAAGAGCATAATCAGCTCCAGTTGCAAATACTGTCATTTTTTCAATAAACTTTGTGGAATAAGAATGCCCAGACTCTTAAGCATCCCTAAATATGCATCTATTGCCATCTGAGAGGAACTGTTATTGGTGCATGTATTGGTTCATGAATTGCATGGTCAAAAAATGTCATTCTGCTTTTCTACTACATAATACTAGAACTCATGAATGACATCTGCTATCGGCTCTTGCTGGGAATCCATCAGTCGGACTCTACATGTCTTGCCAGGAATGACTCTTATATATTGCAATGTGTTGTATTCAAACATTAAAAAGCACTTGTTGTTGAGCATATTATAAGAGAATATAACTATGTAAACCAAACCAAACTTTATTTGTTAACTGCTTGTTTTTAATTAACTTAACAGCATTTAGGCAGGAAGTGCTTTTGATTTCATACTTCATCGAGTTTTTCCAACGTCTCGTTGAAAAGATTTACGAAAGACTCATGGCCGCCTTCTGTGATTAAGACATTCTTCAGCTTCTTGAGAAAGTCCGTCATTGCATTGAAGATCATAACAGTGTCTGAATGGCTACATTCTCGTTTTCCCGTATGGATCAGCTTATTTCTCAAAAACAGAAGCTACAATTAAAAACATACCGTAAATAAATATTTCATCATAAAAACTAGGAAATTGTAACCAATTTTAGAAATATGTGAATAATTTCATTATTGCTTTCATCTGTAACATAATAATCATCGAAACGAAATTGAATGAAATACTGTCAGTTTCTCATCGGACAACACTTAATCATCACACAATCAAATTAATTTATAGTCAGTGCTGTATCCTCAAGAAAATCACTTAAACATCCCACCACTAATCATCATCCACATGATCAACAAATATTCATGGTACCACTAGCAACCGTGTAAGCTAATACATCTCTGATCCAATAGAAATATGCAGGATAGCAACATGCTTTTGATCGCTAAACAAAATGTTGAAAACTTCATCAATAATTATTTTTTGCCATCATGAAAGTACAGTAAAATATGGAGCACGATGCTTATGCTGTGAAATATATGTCTGCAGATAGTAAATTTTTATGAAACCAATAAAATATCATTTATATGTTAATCAAGACAAAGAAATGTTTGATTCAAACAATATATAGGCTAAAACAATTATCTGAATATCTCAATAACATCATAATTGTAATTATGACTTTTCCATAGTGCCCAAACAAAACCACATTGCAGAAACCAGGTAATTCACAGGTACTTCAAAACTTGGCCAATAAGAAACTGTGCTGAGACATTGTCGTTGACTTATTTTCGTGCTTTTCACAAGGAAGAGATTTAATGAATGAATGAGTGAATGAATGTAGTACCTAATTATATTTTCAATAGTAACTATGCAAGTAAAATATTCTTAATTTGTTTCTCACCTGGTCGACATCGGCAGTTGGCACATACTGCCAGAATAACCTGCAAAGAGACAAGATCTGCAGTATTCCTGCAGCGTCTGTATCGTCTGGTCCATGGTTGTCCGACATCTTTTCACCCGACATGAAGACTTTCGCGATTTCCCAAAAATCGGTGGTCCAAAGCTGAACTTGACAGTTGGAAAAAAAAATTAGCTTAGGATTATTCCGTTGTTTGTGCTCCTGAATAATTTCTGGCAATAGAACTGAGCAGATGTGATTTGCACATGGCGGATTTAAGATGCCATTGGTGATTTTCTTGGAGCTGCAGGCCGGATTTGCACATTCCTTTCGTGCAATGTTATGACGAGTCAGCAAACGTTTCTGGAAGTCCGCCAACACATCCTCGCAAAAAGTTCCAAGATCTTCCTTCAGAAAGTAGAAGGCTGACATCACTTTCATGTAATTTTTGTACAACTCTGACTTCCAACGGGCAGCTATTCCTTCAAAAAACAAAAATAAAACATTGATTACATACAGCAATAATTGTGTTTACAAGTAATGCAGTAAACATTGCGTTCACTGTTTGAATAATGAGAAACCAACAAGGTACAGTAAAGCCAAATCATTCACATGTGCACAAAGATGTGTGAATACAGTAAATGCTTAATGGTGAATGCTGGCCCAACAGCCAGTACTTAGTTCAGGGTCCTTGCTTTGGTACTTAAGCTCAAGTTGGGCCTATTCCTCAATTCTACAGCTTTTTTCCCAACTTCTCTGTTCTTCAAACCAGCATGATCTCTTTGTCGCACGAACAATGACCACTTTGGTCAAGACTACATCATGTGCCACGATTGGGCCCTATCCTCCTTTTTAGAAGCTTCCATTCCTTCTAGATCTCTCTTTAATCTCTCTTCTTCTCAAAGTCTATTTCTTCTCTTGAGGTACTTGCACTGAGAATGCTACTGAATGGTCACTGCTGTAAATGGGGTTTTATAAGTTACAAAAAATTACATTACAATTACACATGTATCACTATTTACCAAAAAGGTCCTCAAAGAATAATTGTTCAAAAGAATGCATAGAAATTGGATTCTTAATAATAAAATTAAAAATCTATAAGATTTGACTTGGTTTACATTTAGTCAATGTCATTTAGTCATTTACTCAAGAAAGAATAGCTATGCTGAATTCCAACAGTCACTCTTTTTCCAATGTGTTTTCAAATATATTCATGAGGTTCAACTGTAATCCTTGGTATAGATTTTATTCCAAATAATTCCTTTCCAATCTGAAGTGGTTCCTCTCAGTAGTCACCCTTGGCCGCTCTATCACTTGGCCATGCATGACAATCAGCAATGCAGAAGGAAATTTAAGCATGCTCTTTAACAAAAGCATCACATCTCAGACACTAAACCCTTCACACAGTCACCTAAATAACACTGCAACAAAATCTTTTTTGCTATTGATGAGAACTTTGGAAAAGTTCATAGTTATATTTTTGGCATTGATTTCAAACCTGAAATCAAAATTTGGATAACATCTCAGTTATTTCAGGAACACACCCATGACATATTCTACACAGTTGTGAATTCTCAACTCATATTATAACCGAAAGCAAAACCTCAAAATGTAATAGGCAGTTGTTTTTCGTTTGTTCTTAGTTAAGTTCTAGACACTGATTTCAAACAACTCAAAACATCCATCTCTCACAAGATCATTCATATATTACTATTTCAACAGACGAGACTTTTCTGCTTCAGTTGTTTTAAGGCTCAAAACACTCATCCACATCAGCTGCAGAACTTAATTATAACTTAAAACTGGACGTGATAGACAGAAGCAGTTTTCAGGTTTTGAGCCAGCATGCCAAATTTCATACGAAACAGGTGTTAGAATCCCAGTAGCAAAGCTGGATTACCAGTACAATCCAACCAACTCCACATGTATTCTGTCACTAATCTGTCAGGCAATCTATAGTAACGAAGTGAGCTTTCCTCATGCCATGGTTTATCCCTTTAATATAAATACCATCAAGATGAATTCACTAACATCCATTTACACTGAATAAGTAAGTGACAATGTACTGAAGTACTGACTAACTGAAATAGCATAACTATTTCCTGATCCTACCCTCATTGCAAATGAATCGGTCCTGATTCGTGTAGGTGAACGTCTCTTTTTCGGTTATGACTTCACCGTTACACAATACACTCAGCTTAACGATACCTGGTGAGTGTGCTGTGTTTAACATACCAAAAACACATTACATGACACAATATATAGACCATAATAACTGTCATGTAACTTAATGCAACATATCTTCACTTTTTGCAAAGATACTTTAAACCAGAAAATGCCTTCAATGTCATCATAATCATAAATTATCATCATCAATTATTGTGTTCATCATCATCATCATCATCATCATCATCATCATCATCATCATCATCATCATCATCATCATCATCATCATCATCATCATCATCATCATCATCATCATCATCATCATCATCCATGAAAGGCATCCACTGTGCACTGCGAGTCATTTCTCAAGCACTTGTTCACTTGGGTGATGTCAGAGACAGTTTTATTGTGAAGTGGCACTATATAAATGCACGATCACAATTACATTTTCTCATTGCCAAACTGTCATGGATTTCTGTCTCTTTCTGTTTGTGGAAGGAAGATGCATCTGCATCAATTTTCCAAAACTTCTCCTTCATCTAGGTTTAGGACAGGTTTGGATGTACCAAAGTGAGCTTACAACTTGCACTGACCAACTGTTTCAAGGTTCCTGTTTTAATTAAGTCCTGACTCATGACATGTGCTTTGGTGTATAATGTATGAACTGTAATGTAAAATTAACTTGCATAGCCACACACGTAGCAGTGACTATTCAGTAGCACTCTCAATGCAAGTACCCTGAGAGAAAAATAGGACCTGAGCAGAGATATGTAGGAACAAAACTAGAAAGAATAGCAACACATAAAGAGGATAAGATAGCATTCCACAGGGTAGGTCCAATAATGGCAAACAATTTAGTTTGGGGGAAAGTTGACAGACTTCAAGGGACAAAGAAATCATGCTGATGCATAGGAGCAGAGAAGTCGGAGAGAAGCTGCAGAATGAGTGAGTGAGATCTCTGAGATATTTCAAAGTAATAAAGGTCACAATCACAGGATACATGTAGTTCTGAAAAACTGGATTTCTTGTCTTCAAGCTTACCAGGTGTGTCGCACCTCAATATTTCGGTAAGAATACGTTCAGCAGGAACAGATACATCATTGAACTGAATTGTGAAAGTGTCTGCCGATGCTTTAGGCCATTCGCCCATGACGAGCAATTCTTTTCCTCCCTACACAAAGTTCAGAAGAGCAGAAATTATCATATTCCGAATTGCACCGATCATGAAACAGAATATTTTAAGGTAATGAACAAATTATAAGTGAAGGTCTTTACTCAGTCAGTAGCTGAGTGAAGGCTTGAACCCATTCTTTGCACATTAAAGGCCAGGCATAACCAATTTGATATTGCTAAACTCCACAGTGAAGAACAAAAACTGAAGAGCAGTACCTTAGCCTAAGCCCAAGAAACAGTGCAAACTACAATGTGCTAGAGACTTCACTTTTTCCAAGAAATCATACCATCATGCCAAGTGAAGGGCGAGACCTCTCTTTCCTGCTCCTGTCCAATTCTTCCCACAAGCAAAGTCTCCTGGAGATGTTTTGTTTTACGACGGTGTATGACAGCATAGGTCTTTACCGTCTTCCAAATATTTCTTGATTTCGTATGGGTTTCTGCTGCGTCGTCTTTTCGTGCTCTTTTCGTTCTGCTTCTCAGTTGTTCTTTGTGCTGACGTACTTCTCGATGTTTTCTTTGATGTTTCACTGCGCTGCCGGCTATCCTTTATTTAAAATCGTCATCCTTTTTTCTCCCTTTTTTTGTATGTGTAATTTTCGAAGTTTTCTGTTTTCGCTCTTTTCAGATTCTGTTATATATACGTGTATATATAATGTGCCTTTTTTTCGCTTCTGCTTTTTTTCTTTTTATTGATTTTCACCCTACTTTTTCCTTTTTTCTTTGTCTTTCATTCTGTTCATTTTCCGGCGTTGTTTCTGATTTCCTTTCGCTTTCGACGTTGCTGCACTTGAGTTGGATTTCATCAGCCGATCAGGTCGTGGGCGTAACGTCACTGTATTCCCGGTTGCTCTTTGGCTTCCTTCGACAGCTCGGTCCTTCACTGGCTGGTTTCCTCCAACTGCTGTGCGTTGCTCAGTCTCGGCTGTTCTGGAGCGGGAGTTGACCGATTTCCTTGTTCAACAGCGCCCCGTTCCGTTGCACAGTTGACCGGTCGCGTCTCCTCCGTCCGCTGTTGTTTCTATTTGGGCGAACGGTCGACTCGTCCATCTGCCACTGCGCTGCCATCGCTTCAGGATTTGTCTTCCGTTCGCTTTCTTTCAATTTCTTATGTTTTCTTTCTTTGTGTTCGACTCTTTGCTGTATTTACGTTGTTCTTTGTTGTCGATGTGTTATTTCTGCGTTTCGTCAATTCTCCTTTCGGTTGCACGATATTGTGTCTTGCTGTTGCTCACTCCCATTTCAGTTGTTGAGTTTGTTTTCTTGAGAGTTGACCGGTCCACCGTCCAGAGGGGAACCACTTCTCTGTCCGGCTTCACAAACAACCGTCATTTGTTATTTTATTTCGTTGTTTCCCTGGCGGTTGGTCGACGTTCACTTCGACGGAGAGAGGAACGTTTCCATGTTCGCCTTCCACCCACCGTTGTTCGACATTTCTTTCATGTTGTTGTAGTTGTTATTTCAGTTGTTGTTGGAGTTGTTTCTTCTCGAGATACGTTCGACACTCCTTTCAACGGCCGCGCCTTCCGTTGTCCGGTTGACGAGTTTCTCCCAGTTGTTGTTGATTTCTCCGTTGTTTCTGCAACGGTTGGTCGGCTTTCGCTTGGCGGTGAACAGTCGCGTTTGTTTCCGCCTTCCTTCCGTCGGTCTCGGCCCTTGCGTACTTGGTCACCGACTTTCGCCCTCCTGGGTCTTCGAAGAGCGCGTAGCCGGCTGAAGCTCCACCGCCGCGTCAAGGCGTACGCATCGGACAATTACACCGAGGAGTCTACCGAACCGACGGCGCTCCGGGGGAGAGCAGAGTCTCCAGAAACACTTCTTTCACTAGGAATTGAACATTAAAATCTCCATCTTAAAACTGTCCTCTTTAGCCGGGGTAAGGTCGGTAGCATTCCTGAGTAGTAACCTTGAAGGGGTGCTATATAAATCTTTGTAATGAACAAATGACTCCTAGCTAATACCAAAGCATGCTAACTAACAGACTATTATTATTATTCAGATTATTGATTTCTCTCCGTCTTTACAAATACACACAGGTTTGTGCAATTTGCACCAATGCTCTGCATTTTGTAGAATTTTTTATGTGAAATCCTGAAGTTTCTTTTAGATTAGAAAATGCAGATGCTGAGAAGCTGCTATTTAAATCCACGACTCATGAACAGGTAAAAACTTTAGTAAGCTGCACAAATTCTCTAAATAACTCACTTCCGGAGCAGAGCTGTCTGGAAAAATCTTGACAATTTTCACCATTCCAAACTGCCCACTCTTCACAATCAATGGCGGGATGGCTTCCTGCTGAACATTGATACCAGATATCACCTGTTCATCTGGGGATAAATTTGCTTGCAACGCAGACATCTTTGATCCAACATCAGGAAGAAAAGACATGACTGGAGCGTGAGAAGCAGTTGCAGCGGCTCTGTCTTCCGGAAGCTGAAGGTCTTGCTGGTTGTGTTGACCACTGATACAACTCTCAGAGATATTTAGCTTTTTTTCACTTGGTACGCCCGTTAGATCTTCACCGACCTACAAATATTTAAAAATAACTACCATATACCAAAATAATATACCAATAAAAATCATAGCCAAATTTATCACATTAAAAGCAGAAATATCTGCTAGAAGTCACCAGCAGAAGGTAACAGACAAACACACCTAACCAATAGATAACCATCCACATTTTAAAGCATCATGTACATTCTCTTCAGGGATCAAACTGTGTTGCTTTATCCAAGATCATACGTTGTAGAGCAGATTATTAGTACCAGCGTATTACGTTTGAAATTTAAAAAAAATCAAATGTACCATATAACTATCCGTGCCACTACAAAAATGATACACATTAAGGTGCTCATTAAAAGTGAAAGTTAGAAGTCACTGTTCAAGGTTCCATTCTATTCAGAAGCAGCACACAAAAGTTATATGAGAAAATATTAATATTTCAGACAGTTTGCACAACATCATGCATGGCTCTTTATAAAAAAACTAAATCTAGAACATTAAGTATAATAGCTGTAATCAACCATGAATCTTCAAACCAGAAATCAAATCAACTAGTAAACTAGTAGTAGTTCCAGATTACAACACAATATTACTGTGCCTGATTAATAGTGGAAACCATTCCCTCTCATCGTTAAAGAGTTAGAGAATCAATATGAACAGCTGACAAAATACATCCAGCATTCTAACCCTTTTTAAGTCTCTGGGATTTTCCTTCACACCAGCTCCGACACTTGCACTAGAAGCAGTACCGGTATCAGTTGCAGTGGAGGAAAGAGGCTCTAAGACAAAAGAGAGAAATTTATAACAAACAGAATATAATTTAGAAGACAAGGTACCTTTCACTTGGCCTGATGAAATCAAGTCACATCAACATCTCTGCCACCTGGCGAATGCCGTTCAACACAAAACCAGGACACATATGAGCAGTAATTTGTTGGATTTCTCCATCTAATTAATATATAACTTACTGTTATCTCTTGAAGTGGCGCTATATAAATGTTCGATTACAATTGCTGTGTCTATTCACTTCTTTAAAGCATCAGCCAATTCAGAGATGCTTCCAGTGGGGACAATGCTCAAAATTTGTTGAGTTTAACTGGAATGAATCCATGTGGATAAAATTTTGTTAAATCATATCTCATGCATTGGTCACTTGCCTATTGTGCTACCATAAAAGTCATAACTCAATATATTATTTACATTGACACAGGTCATGTAACAAATTAAGTTGACAATAAAAAGTCTCAACCTGTATTAGAATCGGGAACTTGCATTGACAGGTCAGAGACGCCTGCTCCCGCATTCACCCAAGTCTCATTCCACATGGCATCCAGCTGAGACTGCTGTGATGAATCAGGAAACTCATGCACCAGCTCATCTTCCTCCTCACCCTCACCAGACTAAGAAAAACCAAAGCCATTAAACAGAATTTAATAAACCATATCTGACAACAATATAACCTCAATTGACACATGTATAGTTAAAGGTGCACTGTTATATGGCAACAATTCGCTTGTTTGAATTTGAAGAAAATAATGTAGATCCTTTTACTCTTTGATCTATGCCAGGGGTGTCAAACCTTTTTTAGTGGCGGGCCAGTTTGAACATCTTCTAACAAGCCGCGGGCCAGTGTGGACATTTTTATCAAGTGACGGGCCAGGGTGTCGAAGCTCCTGAGCAAAATTGGGTAGTGATCTGAGAGGGAGCTCTGGGTTTGGTCAGCCAATTCCAAGAAAGTCCAAATATTGTGAAAAGATCTTGATTCAATGTCCACTTTTCGCTTCTTATTAAATTTTGACAACATTTCAAATAATTTTTTGATCTTTAGGGAAGGCTCCGCGGGCCAGAAAAAAATCGTTGGCGGGCCAGAAATGGCCCGCGGGCCAGCTCTTTGACACCCCTGATCTATGCTGTTCACCTAGGACCAGGTGAATGAATTTAACCCTTTAATGCCGGAGGGTATAGGATTTCCCATACCATTTACTACCATCTCAGCATTAACGGGTTAACACTTCAACAGAATGACAAGCTGCTTTTGCTTCCCAGTCACTTTTAGAATACGCTTTTGCATCACAGCATCCTATACAAAAGAACAAAATAGCTTCATACCGAGGGCACTATAGGAGCTTCCTAAAAAAATAAACCCATGAACAATTATTAACTTAAAGTACTTTATCAACTATATATTTCACTTCATCCTGTAACTGTGTTGAGGCTTGCTAAACTGATTTCAATTAAACGAACATATTATATATTATATCATCAGAAAAATACAGTGTAATAAACTGTAATTAATTAACTGTAATTAAAATACAGAGTAATTGACTTAATTAATTAATTAAGTGTAATTAAAATACAGTTTGTTTGTATGTGCACTTGCTATAGCGCCCCTTCAAGCTCTCTCTACTCAGAGGCGCTCCGGAATGCAGAGCAAACACTGCATCGAAAGTTCACGCTGAAGCGCTGAGCAATTGTGAGTACTTGCCCAAGGTCATTACACGGCTAGGTGGATTCAAACCTCGAACCTTCCGGCTTCAAGGCAACAACGCCACCACTACACCATCGTGCCCCAGTGTAATTAACTGTACTTAATTAATTAACAGTAATTTAAATACAGTGGAATTAACTGTAATAAATTAATTGTAATTAAAATACAGTGGAATTAACTGTAATAAATTAATTGTAATTTAAATACAGTGGAATTAACTGTAATAAATTAATTGTAATTAAAATACAGTGGAATTAACTGCACCACGCACTCAGTCACACTGAAAGGTGAATCTGAGACGCAGAAACACGTGGCTTGAAGAACAAAAAAACATAACAATATAATCGCGTAAAACTGGCAGACGACTACCTAACAACAAATTGAACAAAACAAATTTAACTCTAAAGTAAAGACAAAAAAGCAAAAGAAAATTATACCATATTAAGAAACCACCCTTGTCTGATGGTAATTTACCTCATCATCGTCGCTGTCATGTAAGCCATCCAACTGGCTCAGCTTCTTCTCTGGTATGTTCTTCTAAAATCAGAAATCCACACCCAAACTGTAAACATTATAAACTAGGCACTTAAAATTTTTAATTGATCTTGCAAAATTAATGATTTCAAGCTCACATTTTCTCATTCAAACACACGACTCTCACATCACATTATCTAATTCAAACACAAATTGACTCTCACATCTTCTTCCAACTACTATATTAATTAATATCCACTTTATTTAATCATTATTTATTTAAATGACTTATAAATGCACTGTATCAAAAATGCGTGAAGCTCACGTAGAACTCTTTTGCGGCTGGAACCTGAGCTCGGTCGATGGCATAATTCCTCACAGCTCGACAGAGGTAAGGATCAACCCTGAAATATTCCAACTTCATAAAGTACATGATCAAAACTAAAAATAAACAGAAACTTTCAAAATATTCTAAATCTAGAATCACTTTGAGGAGAATACCAGAGCTAGCAATTAATCAATCATCTCTATTAACACAATTCGGTTAATTTCTTCAGCACATAGAAATACCAATAAAAACAGCAGAAGCCTATTAAAATGACTTAACAATTATCACCATTATTAAAAATAAATACATGCATAAATAAATATTTGAAGCATCTGGTGTTGAAGCATGGCTATGTGATACTTGCAATACTTTCAACACTTCTCTGCAGTAGTTCGATGTCAATAAGCAGAGAGTGTTTAGAGGCTCATAAAAGAACCCTTTTAACATGTCCTCAATGTATTGTAATACATGCATCAAAGATCCATTGAAACCATCATAGAGACCTGTAGTATTCCTGTTGGATGGTGGTTGCCAGTTGATGATTGTGTTGCTGTAGATCAGCACAAGACACATTTTTCTCAGGACGAACCAGCTGCAGAGCCTCAGCAACATACTTGATTTCTCCACTGACTGTAAACCTAACAGACATAAATCATACTTTGGTCACGAATATCAAACTGACACCAATTACCCACCATCAATCCATCATCCTACTAAAAGTATAACACTGAAATGCACCATTGTAACACAAATAATCCAAACATCATGGTTTCAAAGACTATCAGACACGTAAGTAAACAGCAACAGTCTAACACAAAATGTTACAATACTCTTTATTTATAAATATATTCATATGTTGGATATACATGATTCCTTCGTGTGAATGATGCTTGTTGCCACTTGGAAATGGAACACAGTTTAGAAACATATTATAGTTGCAAACTTCATACACAAACAATGACACATAGGTGTGTGCAATGTTTCAATTTTCACGAATTGCTTACCAGAAGCTCTATTTCCCTGCCATTACTCCTGTCACTTTTTAATTGAAAAAAGGAATGCACCTACTACATCTTAAAGAATTGTAGCTTTATCTTGTCATACTTTCAGTAGAGGTTTACATCAGCCTGGTGACGGCCAAACACTCTTCGTGATTCCCAAAAGCAATACACAGTTATACATAACACTGCACAAACTTAATTTTAACCCTCAGGATACCAATTTTTTTTTGTAACACTGACTACCAAAAGAAAGGCGGTTACCACCCCCCTGGATTTTGGGTTTGGTTTGAGATATCATAACTTGTAATACACCAATGGATTCAACATTCATTTCGGTACAAAATGATATATTTAGGTTTAAAATATATGAATGCGCCTCGAAATCATGAATTTTTTCCATGGGTACCCGTAGATTCCACAAAACGTGTACTTACGCATTTATAAGTAAAATATTGGATTCTGTGTGTGTAGAACATGATTTATGTATACAAGAATAGTTTATATATAAAATAAAGTAAAATATTCAACTATAAAATCTAGTTATAAGTCTTTTTGAAAAAAACGAGTTTTTAGCAAAATCAACTACTTATCTGCATAAGATAACTGAAAAAATATCTTATAGAATAAAATGAGATTGCATTAGGTAAACTATGTGAGGTAGTTTTGCCAAAAAAAACACAGCTTTCATTTACTGCTCTTTTTGACTGGACACAGCACTTCCATAAAAGGCCAATCATTTCATTTTGCATTGCAAAAATTTCGCGGTACCTACACAAAAATTGATTTCATTATATAAAATGCTACACATTTCACTTGCCTGCCCTTGGTAAAAAACCACTCTAAAGGTAGTATGATCCAAATCTGCTTCAGCACTTGTAGATAATTAGGTGGAAAACACTCAATTTCGGGCAAAGCACATATTCGTGCAGCATTTGTTTTCAACTTGGTGCCTATGATTTGGTGCTTAAAGGATAATAAAATGTTGAGATTCATATTTAAAAATATGAACTAAATAATGCGGGCCATACTTTTCCCCTTTGCAACATAAAAATTCAGAGATGTACAAGTTCAAACGCAAATGTTGACTTGAAGATATACATGGCAAGTCAGTGCAATTAGTCAATGCTGTAGCTCTACTCACTCCTCCTTTTTTTCTTTCTCTTGCTGCTCCAGTATCTTCGGTCGTTCCTCCTCCTTCTGCCGCTTCCTATTCTCCTTTTCTGTCTCTTTTTCCAGTTTTTCCTTTTCGTTCTGCATCCTTGCTTCGTGCCGATCTCGTTCTTTTTGTTCCTTAAATAACACATCAAGTAGCAGCTGCTAAGGGAAGTATCAGTGGCCATGAAGTTCACTAAGCTGCTACTGCATAAAGTCAAGCACAAGTCAGCATTTAAGATGAATTAAATGGAAATGAAGTTTGAAGGAGTTAATCACACTTATGGCACTGTACTCATTTACTATTACAGCATGTTTTGTCTGTGGATTGGCATTTCTCATGAAGGGGGTCTTGTTTGTCAGACCTCAATTTTTTTGCAGAGACAGTAAATGAAGCTGCACAAACAATATGTCTAAAAAGCCATCACTAAAATAATAACAAATGTCATAATATATTATATTTGATACAAGCACGTTCATCAGAAAAATTGTATCACCAGAATACTGGTACCATGAGTAAAACTACAGATTTAGATGTGCAAGACAGATGTAATGCTCAGCAACGTTCAACACTCCCAGACCCCAGTACAAGACCATTTAAATTTACGTTTCTTTTTTGCATTCAGCTCTTTCTCCTATGTAACAGCCACATACCAAAAATTCTTGCATGCGAAAAAATTAATGGATTAAGCAAAACTAACTTTTAGCAAGAACTTTATTACCTTCAAGTCAAATATACACTAAAACATTTCTAAATACATGTATGTAATCTGAAGTGCTGCCTCAATCAACCCTAGACTGTAGACTCGATTTGATGCAAGTCACCGAGTTTTTGAAGACTTTATATGCAAAGTAGCAACACACGATTCAGAGTTAAAGAGAAACAAGCTCTCCTTTGAAAGTATTGTTCCACCTATTCTTTCCAATTAGACAAATTACCTGTTGTCGTTCCTTCTGTTTCTTAGTTGCTCGAAATGGAACCTAAAGACATTAAAAAAATATAATTAAATTAGCATACATGTGTGTAAATATGTGTGTATGTATAATATATAATATATATTTATCTATTTCTTGCATTTAATATCTATAGTGCCTCTTCAATCTCTCCTCAGAGGCACTCCTGAATTCAGCACGAACACACTGCATTGAGTATCACGAGTAATTGCGAGTGAAGGACTTGCTCAAGGTCCCTACGCAGCGTCTTGAGGTAGATTCGAACCTGAAACCATCCGGTTTCAAGGCATCAAAAACCTACTACTACACCACCGTGCTCCACAATATACAAGTATATAATATATAAGAAAAACAGGAAAACAGGACAAGTTTCTATCATTTATCTTTTTGTTAAACAGCCTTTACAATGGCATTTGTTTCGTTACAGTTGACAAAAAGTCTTAATGACATATCCTTCTTCAAAGGACCTATAGCCAGTTAGCCACGCTGCAGACAGCATCTTGAAGTTATTCTATATCAACAATACTACAATGTTGCATTAAAATTACTGAAACAATATCACGGATTCTAATGTTGTTCAAAATGCTATCCTGATGTCATAGTATTAAAAACTTAGACAAGCTTGAACAATAATACTCAAAATCAGTTGAAAAATGCAAGAACTTACAACTTCAGGTAAATGTAATGCACTGAACTGATAAGCAGTACTGCTAGACAACTTTAGAAGGTTCTTAATATTATACAAATACGCATAATTTCCCATATATAACTTTCTACATAAATATATAACCTGTTTAAAATTAGAATATTTATAACTCATTTAAGAAACACAAAGCAAATTTCCTTGCTTGAGCAGTGAATTTTATCATAATTAAAACTCATTATAATTTGAATCAAAGCAAACATTTGCTTTTTATTTTTGCTTGGGAAAAACAATAGCAACACTTTTATTTGTTCGTAAATTCAAAAATACTAACTTTTAGACGCTTTGTTTTTACTTTCAGCGTAGTTTTTTCTGACGCCTTCTCATCCTGGTCGATTACTTTTTCTTCTGACCTTGTTGATTCATGATTAGAAGAAGATTCTGTAGATTTACATGATGTAGCCTTCTCTGACATACTGTTACCACTAAGATCTTGTACACCAGAATTTCCATCGTCACTATACAATTCCTCTTCCACCACCGTTTCGCGAGACCCCGTACTTACAACCTTCTCAATGTCAGATGCAATCTGAAGTTTCTTGACAGCATCGTCACTTGTGCATGGAACAATTTTGTCACCATCACCCTCCACCAACATGCTTTCCGCATCATTCATGGTCCGATCAACAGCACTTTTGTCAGCTGTGGCGCCATTACCAGCCTCCTCTTCAACTTTTAGATCTGTTTCAGCGCTGCCATCAACTGGAACACTTTTAAGAGCATCATTACTAGTTGTGGCAAGATCAGTACCAACGTCATCACTTGTCATGCTCATATCGGCATTTTCATCGACAATGGCAGCACATTTAACAGCGGTCTGAACAAGTATTGTACAATTACTAGCAGCTTCCTCAGTGATGGTTTCCATGGCAAGATTTGTATCCACTGCAACACTTTTGACAACATCATCATTGGCTGTAGTTATTTGGTTGGCATCATCATTGGCTGTAGTTATCTGGTTGACACCTTCGTCGACATTAGCACCGTTTCCAACGTCTCCGTCAGACAATACTTGGTTGGAAATGTCTGAATTTACTAGACTGCTGTGCGGTATTTTCTGCTGTTGGCGTTCCTCAGAATCTGGAATATTCTCCTTATTCTCGACACTTGTTTCACGTTGGGACAACCAATCCTTGTTTTCACCAGTAGACGTTGGCTCGTTCTCATTGTCATCATCCCTTTCGTGTTCTTCTACTTCGACTGTCAGTTCTCCATCCTTACTAGAAGTGGTGGATACCTCAACTTGCTGTGCAGTATGAATAAACTTCATGAGAAGGTCAGACGAATTGCCAGGCCGACTGGTATGGACTCCAGCCTTTGTTACTGGCTGCACGCCCTCCATCTCACAGCTTGAGCTAACTTCCTTGTCTCCTTCATCAACACCATTCCCAACAGACTTTCTTTTCGCAATGTCTGAACTGGCCTTTTTGGCATTCTTCGCCAACTTGGTGAAGGCTGAAACGTCTGAAAGTCTTCTCTTCTTTGATGGTTGAGGGTTGGTGATGCTTGGGATGGCCGAGTTTGGGTCCACAGCCTTGAAGCAGAGCAGATCTATAGGCAAGAACACATACACACACAACTATACAACCACATATCAATTTATGCATTTCTATATGACAATTATAAACATTTGTTTTACAAAATTAGATGCTAACCAAAATACTAAAAAGATGAATCCAACTAAATAAAAATTACATGCAAGAAAAAACTACGCAACAAAGAACGAATGCTTGCCTTAGATATGACAAACAGATTCGTAGGCCTGCTAGTTTATATTGTTCAATCTTTTCATCAAGTTTCCAGGACAAAGTTCATCTAAATAAATCTAAATGCTACAAGCTTTAACCTATTGGGCCACAGATATCCTTTGAGTTACGTCTAACTTAATAACTTTTGGGAGACTACTGCTGAAAGTGTATCAGGAGCGCTTATTTACTGCACTTGATAATTTAGCAATTATGTTCTTAATTATAAGGTCATTTAATATACAAGGACTACTACTGCTGGCATTAAGGAAATAACAAAACCTCAGAATTTTAACAAAACAGTATCTGTGTTCATTATACTTTGCTTCAAAGCCTTTGCTAAATTTTTCTGTGCTGCTTCAGATTTCTTCCCAGCTTCTGGAGAAAGAACTGAAATAACGTTAGAAGCGCTTAAAGTCCTCTAATCATAAAATAGGCATAAAAATGAAAGCAATTGTATTCATAATGACGCAGAGCAATGTCAGAAAGACTCAGAATTCTCCCACATTTCTACATTCATGACTAAACAATTTCACTGGCTTCCACTCTCGGCCTGTATACACTCTAAAGTTCTTATTTTGGTCCTCAAGTTTCAACTGGGTCTTGCTCCGAAGCATCTTTGTGATCTTATACTTCGTACCATTTCTGCCACTTCACAGCATCCTCTAAGACCCTCTGATCAGCTTGACCTCTTTGTTCCCCAAGTCAGAACCGCCATGCCTCAATCCAGATTATTTGCCTGCATAGGTTCCTCCTTATGGAATGGACATCCCCATCAGTACGCACTGTCATTGTCTCTGGTAGTCTTTCGTCATCTTTCTCTCATCTCAAAACGTACCTTTTCTCTCGAAGTTGCACGCACTGGGAGCACTTCTGAAAGACTCCTGCTGTGAGAAGCGCTTCATAAATGGTCAGATACAATATAATACAATACCATATTTCTTGCCCTATAAGTCATGGTTTCTACATGAGCAGTGGATAGAAACCGTATAAACAAGATGTTGAACTGACTGCTTACAGAAAAATTCACTCGATCTGCACTTTGTTAGAAATTGGCCATTAGATCTGAAATCTGAATTAAAAGCTTTTCTTTTTTTCTGCACTCGCTTTCGTATATGGCCTGTTTTCATGTCTTCTCAGACTCTCATCTTCGCTTTCGACTGAACTCAATTCCGGAATTTGGTACGCACACACCATCAACTGGTAGTTGCCTTGCGCATTACGATAGCAGCGAGCGCTACAGAAGTCCTCAGATTAATCTCAGTCGGTTTTTTTCACAGTTCATCATAACACCTAAGGGACGCATTGGCAAATCTTCGCAAACCAATTCCCAAATTGAATTTCCACTGGATCCCAGAAATATATTTTTCATATAGCAACACCAAAATTGTGACCAAATGCTTGCAAGCGTAAATCTAACTTTAACAAATATTTCAATAATAATCTTCGTTTAATAGCTCAATCTGACACACCGCAGAATGATTACAGGTACAGGTTATACGAAATACGACCCACTATAGCACAACGCACAGGTCGGCTTTACAGTACTTAGTGGGTTCACCTTAACACTAATTGCCTAAGTACTGGATCACTCCTGGTTCGGCCAAGCCAGAAGTGGGAGGGGCTATCTTATTTTCAGCAGAACCCGAGGCAAACAACACAACAGAAAGCACCAATGGCAGCTAACAGAAAATTCAAATAAATTTTTGCCCTGTGCAAGGCTTGAACCCGGGTCGCGTGCATGACTCTCAGTTTATCGACCAGAGCTCTCTCAACTGAGCTACGGACCCACACCAATACACCTCAATAACCCCTCAGTCATCATCATCATCATCATCATTCGCCATGAGCCGTATGCTCGTAGGTGTCCAATGTCAACTTCGTCTTCTTCTTCCAATAATCTCTGTCCTGCGCCAGGTGGAACAGCTTTTGTAGTGAGTCATCGCACCAGTCCTCTATGTCCTCCTTCCATTCCCGATGCGGTCTGCCTCTCTTATTAGTTCCGTCCATTATTCCGAAAACAAGAGTCTTAAGTTTTCTGTCGTCCGTCATTCTGGCGGTATGGCCGAAAAGCCCCAGTTTGCGCTTCATGGCTTTTTGTAAGATTTTTTCTGCGCTCTCCACTCGCTGAAATCTCTTCGTTGGTTATTTTGTATATGAAACTAAGTATAATGGCTGCTAGTGCTAATAGTACATTCTACTTTCGGAATTCGAACCCTTGGTAGAAAAGTGTATTAGGGAATTCGGTAAATTATTCATCGTAAGTTTTTGCGATTCGGGTTTTGCCGTTTCGGGCAGACAATTTCTAAAGACCATCAATGTGATAACACAACAAACCTTTCACGATAACACAATCTTCATCCATGTCCCAATAATCCACAAGTTGCGAATGATAGACAGTCAAATCACAGGCCTGTATCGCAAATTCGCCGTTCAATTCGGGAAAAACTATTATCAATTATTAGAGAATTCTCGTTTAATATAAGCTTACATTAGACGAAAGACATTCAAAAATATTGTCCAACAACAACTTGTCAACTTCGTCGAAAGGCGGGAAAACAAGGCGCGACAGATCGCACTTGTAGTCGGGCTGCGTTAAAAGAACTGCAATGTACTACCCGGAAAAAATTCGCAACATGCTGGAAATAACAAATAATTAAAGATAAGATAATAATATATCCGAAAAGTGATCTCCAGCCTCTCAGTTCTCCTGCTAACTCATTTTATTAGAGAAATTTGAAGGCATAAAATCAATGACATATCAGCGCTGTACCGGGGAGTATTTTGTTTTACTATATTACGGCAATTGCATAATCTCGAAGCCGTGTTGCTTTAAAAGAACTGCAGTGTACTACGCGGAAGAAATTTGTAACAGGTTGGAAATAAAAAATAATTAAAGCTATAATAATAATATGTTTAAAAAATGGTCCCCAGAAACTCAACTCTCACTCTGGGTTATTTTATCAAGAGAAATTTTATGGTATAAAACTAGGCTACGCGCGCCAGATTGTGAGTCAAAAAGTCAGCTGTTGCTCGAAATATTGTAAACAAAAGAATAAAGCAGTTATATTCTGACAATTTATTAGTCGTGATTAATTCATTTTAGGTCTAAAGGCTAAAGGCCTTCTTAGCAGGTATGCAGTTATACTAAAGTGGCAATGCTAAAGAATGATTGGTGCAAAATTTAAGAAAACATTATACAGCCAAAAATCAAAATGGCACAAGTATAACTACACATTGACTAAAAAGTCTAAATAACATAATTATACCAATATGTGACACTGACAGATCATGCATTTTGTCAACCCTGTTATTTATCAGTGATCATGCGAAGAAACTCCCGATAATTACACCATGTGTAACATTCGGCCAGCCTTTGCAAATGGCTTGGAGCTATTGAAGTTTATCACTTCACAATCACTTAATGTGGTCTGTCGGATGGGAGTTTTCCATGTAATTATGAGCTTTCTTGGCAGAATTGGCTTTGTGATGTCCGATTCTGGGCTTTCAGAGGCTTGAGTGCTGCTATGATCCGAATGCTATTATGTACATGATCAGGAGCAAGACTGTTGCTCGAGTTTACAAGGACATTTTGGCATGACATGCCTTGATATGACTGAGTTAGGATACTAAGGATAGTGTGAACAATGAACACTAGAGAACTAGATTTACAATGGTCTTGATGCCAGTGCACTTTCAGCTCATAAAGCCAATGTTCAAGAACTGCAAGATTATTGTTACAATACACATTCATGAAGTAATGTATGTTGATATTCTGAAAACAGTTCTTAGAAATTGAGAAGATGGGTGTACCGTGTATTCTCTTGGTGATTATGATGAAATTGGTTGCTCTAAGGCTCATATGATGAAAAAACTAGGGAGACCTTGCCAATACATCCTCTCTGTTTGTGCAGGTGGCTGTTGGCTATAGCTGCTGGGCAAAGGCCCAAAGGGTGGTAGTATGAGATCTCAGATCTGTCCTTGATACCACAGTATCGATGTCTACCACATTGGCTGAGTGTAATGTAAATCAAGAATTTCTCAGCTCCAATAAAAATCATAACAGAGAGACCAGCTTATTCACCAGTACTATGGTGAATCAAGTCTGCAATAGCCAAAAAAAGTGAGGCGCGGTGGTCTAGTGGTGGCGTCGTTGCCATTGAGCCGGAAGGTTCGAATCCACCTCGCCGCGTAAGAACCTTGGGCAAGTTCTTCACTCACAATTGCTCAGCGCTTCGGCGTGAAACTCCGATGCAGTGTCCGCTCTGCATTGGGAGCGCCTCTGAGTAGGAGAGCTTGAAGGGGCGCTATAACAAGTGCACATACAAACAAACTGCCCTGTTCGTTCCGGTGCCAGGTCAAAATCCAAGAAGGTCAAGCCGAGGAGACAGCACGATTGGATGGAAATGCTTCTTACCTGTGCCACTTACTTGTACCAATACCCACACTTGCTTATTAGAGCACTGCAAATTAGGTGTCACTTAGTGTCCAATGACCCTCAATGCCTGGCTGTACCAGGCAAGAACAGTTTTCTGCCTGAGGGAGGAATTACCTGTACTAGCATCTGTGGCCATACAAGTAGAAAGGAGTCGTTGAATATTCATTAAAGTACAATGATTGTTTATAAATACATGTTGAACTTTCATCAAAGATACACTTATGCCCTACAATTAACCTTAGGGACTGTCCAAATATTACGTACGCAGGGAGGGGTCACCGGATTTAGGCAAATTGCTACAGTGGGGAGAGGTCTCGACAAAATGTACGTACGCAAAAGAAATGTCTATTTATGATGTCCACATTAACATATGTATAACTCTGTATTATCCTATAATCGTAAAAAACTGATAGCATTTGACTACATTATAATTAAATTCTGTTAATATCTGAACAGTAAACCATAACAAATTAAAAATTTGTAGCTAGCAAATATGTTTGACAAAAATAGATAGTACTAGTCTATGGTAAAGTAAATGTTTTATAGATGACTTTAGCTAATTAACTTTTGTAAGGCGGGGGGAGGGGTAGCAGCCATGTGTAGAGAGATGAAATGCACAGATGTTACGGTAAATTTCTATTTTAAAGTTTTTTCAAAATGAAAGACGTAAAATGTTCTTCATGCTAGAATGATTCTCTTGATTATAATAAATGCAGTAATGAAAATAACTTAATTATTATCATGAAGTATGGAAGAGTACTCAAGTAAAAAAGCAGACCATGTAAAGTTTTCTGTACTGGTACTTACATCATGCAGAGGAAAAACTTGCAAAGTACACTGGAACTTTGTTATGAAGACACGTTTAAAAATAGGTCAGCAAACTGTTATAACGAGGATAGTTATTAGTGAGAGGTTCTATAGCTTAAGTGAATTTTGGAAGTGCGTCACGTCACTAACTGTTCGATTAAAATTTGTGTTACGATGATGAACATTTTAACAAGTTTCCTACAGTGTATGTGTTACTGTTCTGAAGCAACACGTAATATGTGTTAGTTGTGTCGAAAAAAAAGTGAACCACATAGCAAAAGAAACATGAATTGTATTTCGTGTTTTAATCATTTTATGTGCTTGTGTGAAATGTTTTAAAATTATTTATAGTGACGTTTTGATTTTTTATGGAACTCTGGTTAATTAACTTGCATCAATTGCTGCTGTGCTCACTGGAAGAATAAATTTTTGCAGCTGGTAGGTTTTCAACCAAGTCAGTGGAAGAAATTAAATATTTAGTTTATTCATCGTTGAAGTGAACTGGTTTCCTTGGGTTGAAATGTAAAAACATCCCTTACACACGGCTTTACACAGTTCTTGTACATCACTAAATTGTAAATCGGTTAGTTTCGACTCTTTTTAGAGCACATCCTTTGCAGTCTTAAGAACTAATTTTAAGTCTGAAACATTGTGGTCAAATCATTTCTCACGTAACAGTTACACGTCAAGTGAGATTCTGAGTTGCCACTATATATCTTAAACTCTGACAATTTCTTATAATGTCTTAAAGTAGGCTGCATATCTTTTGCATATATACACATACTACAGATTAGGTAGTCACATGGACATTTACTTATTCTATACAACACTTGCTTACCCACTATTTCCTGTCCACTTAAAGTGCAACTTCAGTATTTCGAACTTTGGTTTATAATCAACGAGTTAATGCTCTGGCTACATCTAATGGTAAGAGATAAAAACACATCCGTTTCATCAAACTTGCATATACTATATATAATTATATCAAAATTTCATGTAGATAGCAATGGACTTGCAGACATTGTGACTTGATATCCTTGGTCTAGTTTTGGCTGGGTCATAAATAACCTGCTTTATTTCCCAACTGGGTGAACGTATGAGACAAAGAATTAGGGGTGCGTAATGTTTTGGTCCCTAATTTCATTTTCGCACGTTGCCCTCACTTCATTGACGTAAATCCTGTACCTAACAACTGTGAGAGGCAGAGATTTGTCCCTAACGTAACAGCCCTGGCCCACACGCAAGCACTACTTCCAACTAATGCCCAACTTCCAAACTCTTCCTTCTTTCCAAACTCCTAGAGACATACATACCCTCATAAACAGGCATACATACTCTATAAACAGGCTTGACATGCCGTTATTTGCATCCTGATGCTTTCACAGGTGAAATGTTAGCATAAGCATCGTAGGCCATGCTGTTTAGAACTGTTCAGGCGAATGAGCTTTATGTTCTCTCTGGCCTCTGGGCATGGCCACTGCAGCAAGACCCATTATAGAACTTTTGGCAAAGGACTCACAATTTCACTCTCCCGATAAAGACTCAATCTCAAGAATGTTATATATAAAAAACATGTACTAACAAACTCAACCATAAATACTTTTAAATAGTCAATATTAGTCATACTGTCAATTTGTGACTGTATACCTACAGCATTTCACCTGTGTCTTGGGATATAAATGAATGTACAATACATACATACATATATATATATATATACATATACAGACTGCTTAATAAAATTTTCTGTCACTTGCATTCAAGATACTTCAGAAGATATACAATAACTTGAAAGCCAGACCAAAACATAACTGTAACAAAGTGCAGTTGCTTGTAAAAGTATCAGTCGTTTGGTTATGTAATTGCTGTAGAAAGCTACCAAGCACTTCTATTCTTATCTGAAAAACTTTTATAATGCCAAAATAAGCACAAGACAAAAACTGACTATGCTCAGTAACAAAGCGGCACTTTAAATTACAATCCACTGTAACAGAACCAGTTGAGATCCGCAAGGTCCCAGAGAAGAAAGAACAGGCTACAAAGGTTCGATGCTTGATACATGGCAACATGCGATTGCGCATGGCACTATTACGTACTACTACATAAATATATAAATGCCTAGAAGGAACACACCAAAGCGAAAATGACGGTCTACTTGCAATTTGCACTGAATTTGGCCAATAATCAGTTTTTTGGAGCTGATCTTTCCTAGCATTAGTTATCATATGGTAGCAGCAATGCATTCGCCTGTTCATTGAAGTGTACATAGGAGTAATCACAATCACTAAAGCAGCCTCACAAGGCAACTTTGTTTGATGGCCACAGAAGGTGAAGTTTTAATTTTAAACAGGTCCTGCATAAATACATATTAAAACATGTGTAGGTGCATACATGCATATCTACATATACGCTTAGCATGGCTTTGATAATTAATTTAATGAGAAAGTTCCAACACCCATGTATACAGCACACGGACATTTAGGGAAAGGAATTCGGAATTACTACCTAGAATTGTGACCTATGAGACTCTGACTTAGACTATTCTGTGTTTCGTTCAGTATCACTTGAAACTGTTCGGCCAGCAGCTTGAACTGGCTGTGCAGCTTGAAGAAGTCCTCGGCCAAGTGCACTAGGTGAAAGTCTCGCGTGTTCAGCTCCTCCTTCAGAAGCAAGTTCTCGCTCTGAACGCTTTCAAGTTCGTTTCGCAGTTTCAAGTTGGCGCCCTCGCAGCCGGCGAGGTCCTGTTGCATCCGCAGAAATCGGCGGTCCAAGTCTGACGACACCGGGCTGGCACCGCCGACCAACACCGACGCCTTCTTCCTTCGCTGTTCTAGGAAGCGGACAGATCTGACAGAGGAGGAGGAGGATTGACTCGTGCGACGATCTGCAACGGGCGACGAAGGCTCCGTCGGACCGTTGCTGCATCCGGTTGACTTGGCGACGGCATCACCAACGGACCGGTGAACGTGCAGATCCTGCAAGTCGATCGGGGAGGCAGACGACATCGGGATGGATGGACGAGAACGATTCGAACTTCGTGTCTTTGGTTCGCTTCTCGTTTCGCTCGTATCCTCCGGCAGTTCCTCCTTGACGGAGAGCGGCCGGGTGTCGTCGTCGGGCGACGACCGGTGTCGGTCGACGACATCCTTCGACGGGGTCTGGACAATCGCCCTCCGCAGCGCGGACGCGGACGATTCGCCTTGAATGTTCTGCAGCATCGTTTCGAAGTCGATGCTGTCGTCGTTGCTGTCGACCGGAGCGGAGGCGTTCGCGGAAACCGACAGAAAGCGAGCACGCTTGATGGCGCGATGTCGGATGCTCGTGCGCGTTGACGCAACGCGGATGCGACTCTCCTACAGCGCACGAATGTGTCCGGTTATTATTGTTATTACAGCCCTTCTGTGAATGTGAGAAATGCCCATGTGTATGTGTATTTAAATAGTGTGAGTGCATTCAGAGAGGTTTTAAATGGTACAGAATGGCAGTCACTCTACATTACTCTGGTCTATGCGGCACCTTGTTCGTCCCTTTAGAGTGAATTTACGTACGCACCTCAAGTTCGGATGTACTGACCTTAATTAATTAATTAATTAATTACTTTAATGACGAGCTGCATTTAATACTCTCTGATGGCTAAAGTGTTAGACAAGCAGTCATAAATGACTGGGTGAGCTGAGGGCATTAACAGCATTACAATATTATGACAATTTACTAGCCATCCCCCCATGAAGGCCAGTTAATGTTGGCCATCGCTGTACGAAAAAAATAATAATCACTAGAAAAATCTATTCCCATGGTACAATACCTTGCCATGCTCTCGAGAACTTGCTGACTTTTTATGCGTGGTTCCATTTGCTCGTGACCTGGACGACAAGGACACCGAGGCTTCCGCTGAAGTGATTCCATTCACGGCTAGATCCACTTTGTCCCACATCAGCACGCTCTTCAATGCCATTTCGGATACATTGAACTTCTCAGCTGCCTCCTGCAAGTTCATTAATCCTTTTGTCACATTTTCAAGTGCGGTCATAAAATTCGATGTCGCATTCTCCAGGATACTCTCCTAGAAATAAAATAAATGAATTTAAATGTATAGTGGAAACAGCAAGCTCATTCATGCAAGCTATGTTATTGTAGTCACGCAGTTCTACCATGTTAACAACAATTAATAGAATTTCCAATTCATCTTAAGCTGTCACTGTTAACCCCTTTACCGTGATCCCCGAGTTAACTCGTCCAATTTTTACTAAGAAAATTTTTATTACACGGTAAACGGGTTAAGAACATATCTAGGGCATATCATGCATGCAGTGCTTTTGAGATATGTGGTATTTAAAAGGTGCTCAAGTGCAGCTACAGCTCAAGTGCAGCTACAGCTATACAGTTGTTAATTATTTATCAGTTTTAAAATTTCTTTGACCATTTGAAATTTGCTTAGAACTGTGTGACGTTTGAATGTCGACTGACATGTGAATAGTGCCCCAGGGTCCAGGTTGACATAAGCTTCTAGCCTTTTTCAGGCCTCCTGTTGCACAGTTATTGTCCTGTAATTAAATGGGTGGGGTAGGAAAATTTTCGCAAAGGAAAGAGAAAACATAAAAGCAAGCGGTGTTCCTAGTTAGCATTAAGCTGTAACTTATTAAATTTAACTAAAGCTTCTTATTTAGTTTTAAGCTGTAATTTATTCAGTCAAATGAAGTTGCTTACTGCTAGCTTTGGCACTAGTCCCTGGTAGAAGGTCTCTCCCTCCTGTACAAGCTTTGGACAGCAAGGGTAAGCTGCCGAAATCAGTTGTCCAAGAACCACTTTCGTAATGTGAGGAAAAGTCCTCTGCACCTTGTGTAGCAAAATTTTGGCCGATGTTAAACAGTTGTGATACCGCGAAAGGTACTTGAAGTTTGAGCAAAGCCTGTCACATAAGAAAAACATTTGGCAGGATAAGGTAAACTGTGCAGAATATCAACTGTAAGCCTCTGCTAAAAGATCTCTCAGCTCTCCTCAGTTAATCACTTCTAGGTTGAAGAATATTTTTTGTACAAATGAAAATGTGTGACAATTATTTGGCAGCCAAATAGCTGGACAACCACTATTTGCAGTCATCAATTTAAAAGAAAGAAACAAGCCTGGATGCTAAGCCCTTTATGGAAAACTATGTCGCTGATAATGCTTAAATTTTTAACAGATAAAGTGTCTTACATCTGATGCGAGCAGCATGTGGCAACAGCAGATCATTGAGGATGGCTGAAAGTTTGAATGTACTGGTGTCGCTGGTGTCAATTTGAAATTTGAGTAAGTGATACCTGGCATATTGAATACAGCAAGCCAGCTCAGCGGCCACATGCATTAGATGACTGTATTGAATCACACTTTAATATATATTAGGTGACTGTAGCTGCCGAATAGAAACACATCTATAGGAGGTACCTACCACTGATGGACTTCTGGATAGTCTGATAAGATGTCCTGCAATCCTGTCGTACTGTTCATGAATCCCAACTCATCTACGCTTCCACAGCCACCATCAACCACATCCACCTCCTGCTTGATTGCTCTCTCGACCACTTCCGTCAGACCCGACCCGGCCAGATCGAGACAACTGCTTTCGACTGACGTCACAAACAGTCTCCGTGGCATGGCCTGGCCAGACGACGAACCATCACACGAGCCGTCATCATCCTGTTTGGCGCTTCTCTTCGACCTCCCCGAAGCAGAAGGTCCAGAGGCTGAATCAATGCCAGACTGACTTCCATCTATGGACGATGCTAAAAGCACCTTCCGTATCGTTCGGCTCTCTTTTGGCTTCGGCAGATCCTCTGGCAGCTGGCCAGACCCGAGCATGAACTCATGAAACGGATTTCGTAAGACGTAGTTCTGCAAGAATGGACCGAGGTCCATGGGATCATCACATGGTTTGGATGCCATAGCGATCTAAAATTACAAACACCAATTTACATCGCAGAACTCTAAAATAGAAGCAGTACTTCGTAGCAACACAACAACATTAGCAACAGTGGTTTTATTCAGGTGTTATGCTGCCACACGTCAACTTCAGCCCATTATGTTTTCTCATAAGATGAACCTTCCCGAAACAGACTTTCATCACATTTTTTCACTGTTTACTTTGACTTCGTGCAGCATACACTTGCAAACTGTCCTAAGACACACTTGTTTGATATGCCATACAGTCATAGGTGCAGCACTTTTAGAGTTACTTAAATGCGCTATAAAAGTGTACCAATACCATTTTCATATGTATATTGTATACGACAGCACTATGTGGATGTGGTCAAAAATGGAACCTAAGATATAATAAATCATAGACATGACACTGCTAACAGGCTAGGCCAAGGATTCACTTCCACTCTGTGCTATAACAAATTTAACACACACTCCAATTCACAACAGTTTTTAATTCTACTTGATTTAACTTCAGTGCAGACGATCATAGAGATGTGATATAATTTATATGCATTGCGCCTGCACAGATAAACAACGGTGCTCGTTTACGCACATCTCTGCAAACCAAGATAAACCGTTATTTGTCTCGTTCTTTTGAGCACAAACTAACAAATCACACGTACCAAGCGCTAAAGATGCATAAGCAACCTACTCCTAGACTCTCATCTGCAACATTCTTAAGCACCTTGAAACATGACAACAGCTGTTGCTAAGCACACTGATTTATTTAACCGAATGCCCGGATGCTTAAAACGAATTTAACTTTCAGCAGTCCTTCAACCAGCACGTTATATGCACACACTAATTTCTATTAGACTGTCTACAGAAACGTTAAGCTAAAATTACGATGAGTCTGAAATATTATTTATGTATCAATATTTTGTGCATTTTAAATCGAAAAGATTTTATATTTGCCTTTCCACGCAGAGGACATATCATAGATTCAACGCTTTTCTCAATTATGTCATTCGTATTTAGCAGTAAGTAAATGAAGCGTAGTTTCGCTCCTTGCCGGTAGGTAAGTAAAACAGATCAGCAGCAAATAATTTAAAGAATGTGTTTGTGGTAGGGTTTTTTAAACGTGCAGTTGTAGGCCCTACACAAAATGTGCAGTTCTAAATGGATTTATGCAATTGTATAAGCACATCTATTATAGGATTTAGGCCAGTCGGGGGTCGAGTGCAGAGTATCGGCCTATAGGCCTACTGTATGGGCCGCACGGATTTCACGATAAGTGAAATTGCTTTTCATCGACCAGACGTCTCTGAGGTGGGAAGAAGTTCCCCATGAAAAAGAATTGCCCCCCAGAAAGGTTTTCTGTAGGAAACATTTCTTCCACTCCAGAAAATTCGACAGGTCATGCTTATATAGGCTACATGTTTCCCCCTCCACCAGTGCTTAAAGTGTGGGAAAATAAGTGCCTGCCATGGACGCCCGCGGCCCCTTACCTTTCCAAAAGAAGTGCCTGGACGCCCCTTACCTTTCCAGGCTGAGCTGGTCAATAAGTGGCAGGACGACGTTCAGATTCTAAAATAAGTGCATGGACGCCGTCCATGACCGTCTAGGCACACTTTAAGTCCTGCCCTCCACCCCCTTTCCGTCAGAAAAGAATTCGACTGCTCTGCATTGAAGTACCGGTAGCCTACTAAAAAGTCGACAAAAAAATTGACGATCACAGGGTGTCGTCGGTGTCTGGCTGATCGGTTGCCGACTTGCCGTCCGCCCATAAACGGCCGTTTCCCCACCCCACCCCAGAAACCTTTAATTTCCCTCCCACCCCCAAGCAGGAGGACGAGATAAAACACTGTTCATTGACGATGATTCTGGGATAGGAAGGATGTTAGAATAATTATTATGGCGCTAATAGATTTTTAAACAAACTGAGCTGTTGGCCGGTAGGCTACTATAGGCCTATACTTCAATTCAAGTCTAAAGAAAAAGACATTTGATCAAAGCCATAAGCTAAAAATTATTATTATAAAGGTGTAGCCCAGTGGTTCCCAACCTTTTTTGACTGTAGCGCCACTTTTTCTAAGTTGGAGGTCATGAGGGCCAATTTTTCTTAGTTAAAGAACATTAGGGCATTTAGGGGGCCACAATAACTAGTAAAAGCATATAAAAATTGTTATAATTAATTCAAAATAGAATGTTTGATGTTTATAGACTTCAAAATAAAATAATTTGTAATAGAAAATGATTATTTTGTAGGCCTATAGGTTACTGTCCGAAATTAATATTAGTCAATTTTTCATACATTTTTGTTAATTCTTTGGGAGATGAGTGCCATTGTTGAGGCCTGGCGGGCCATTTTGTGAGGCCTCGCGGGCCACTTTTGGCCCCACGGGTTGAGAACCGCTTAATTTCCTGCTTCGCATTTTTCAAGTTCTTGGTACAAAAAGTAACCATAACCATTGTGCTTTGTCCCCCTCACAGTAAAAACTTCTACGGATACCCAATTGTCCATGGTGAAGACACTTGGCGGATGCGGGAATTGGTCACCCCAGGACCTTGTGTGTGTGTTGGGGGGGGGGGGTCAAAGCGACATGATTGCACCTGCCGCTTGCAATTGGATGTGACAGAATGAAAAGCGAACAGAAAAAAACGGTTCTCGCTTTTTCATCCATTCAATCCGCGAATCTATTTAGCGCATCTTCAAGAGACCGATCGTAATCGTAATCTCCTAAATTCTAAAAGCGCTACTATAATAGAAAGCCAAGCGCGGGGCACCAGCTTATTCACGAGCGTTCCGTTGAGTCAAAGGGGTTGTCCGTAAGAGTCAAACGGGTTGTCCGTAAGAGATCAAGGCCCACTCAGAGGCGCTCCCAGCCTATCCACAGATAAAAATGAATATTTGATCGATTAACTTAGTTTGATGCACACTAACTCGATGGGGCTATAGCTGTTTCGACATTTCTTGCAGGCCATGTAAAAATTAATTACAGTCCAAGGCCTACTACAGACTGGCCTCTCTGTTTTCTCAGTAGGCCCAGTTTGCCCGTCTTCCGTTTTTAGATTTTTTGACTTTCCGACTGCCTATACTTTGGTGCAGGGCTTTTTAAATGTGCAGTTGTACGCAAAATGAGCATTTCTAAATGGATTTGTTCACTTGTAGAAGCACTCCTGTACAGTGTTAAAACCATAGATGTAAAAAACGATGGAAACGGAATAAAAAACGGAAAAAAACGTCGTTTTATTCGAAAAAATAAAAAACGACAAAAAAACGATAAAAAACGATAACGGAAAATAGTTTGACTTTGCTACATATAAAACCGCATTTTAACCTTGAAAATCTTGATTAGGAAACTACTACACGCAGGCTATCTCTTAAATGATGATGTTAAGCGATGAAATAATGACTTTAGTTAGCTGAATCTTTGAGGGTTGGCGGAAAACATAAGAAATATCAGAAAAAATTAAAATTAAGGAAAATAATAACAGAAAGTAAATGAATAAATAAAGATAATGAAAAAATAAAAAACGATAAAAAACGATGGGAAAAATAAAAAAAGAAAAAAACGACGTTTTTTTGGGAGAGAATAAAAAACGAAAAAAACGTTTTTTACAACTATGGTTAAAACTAGCGATTGGAAGTAATTTACCATGGAGGATGGGTGAGGAAAGAAAGGGTTGTGCAGTTAGCCTATAAAAATTCCTTAAAAACAGCCCTGCTTTGGTGTGAGTTTTCTTTTTCCTCTGAATATCGACATGTCTGAAGTTGACCCGCGTCGAGTATAGACTGCGTGCGGAAGCGTTTGCGTTTAATGAAATGAATTTCTGCTTTGGCGCTTTAGTTCCCTTCGAGAGAAAACTTTCAATAAGAAGCGATGGCTTCGGGCGCCACAATCTTACAAATTAGATTTCGTTCGATGTACTATGCATGCCAAGTCAGAAGCAGAGACGACGACGACACAATCGCTTGACCGCCCCAGCACAACACTGCAGATGGATCTCTTTGCCACACGCACATGCAGCAGAGTAGATCTTCTATATTATATGATTATAGCCTGACCGTTGAATGGATTGTACATGTACATGTATGCCGCAGTCGGCTGCAGGTTTCTCCAACGCAGAACAATGTGGGCAAGGTTAGTCTTTAGATCGATCATGTTCAGAAGACGTTTAGGCTATTCTAAACTTTCTGTCTTTAGCCTAAAATAACATAATAATTATAAACACGGCATAACACCTTCAGGATCACTTTCTACATCTCTCTGTCTTAAGACCTTTTTTCTCTAGGGGTCGTCGCACTGGGAGCGCTACTGAATGGCCTTGGCTGTGAGCGGCGTTATAAAAATTAGATCTACTTACTACATTACACTACAAAATGAAATGACACGTCATAATTCCTTTTACTGTTATTATATAATTATGAACACGCACTTCCACGTTCAGAAGAGAGTGCCTTCCTGATTCAAAAGAAACAAAAATCGTAGCCATTTTGCTTTCGCTGTCCAAGTCGGTAGTAGTAACTCGGAAGAAGCAGGCTGGCGTTCTCCCGGCAGTTTCGCGTTGTTCCGTTTCCATAGCAACTGCAATGTGTCAAGCGGACCAGAGCAAACTGAAGGGTGTCGAATCGGAGGCAAAGATGGAGGCCGTGAGGGAGGGGATTGGAGGGAGGGATGCGTCCTATACTGCAGGGGACAGGGACATGGGTATAGGTCGTCTTCAAGAGAAAAATCATTTTAACGTCATCGATTTTTCAGAAATGAGATCCAAGTGGTGCTGTACCGCCGTTCGATGAATATAGGCTGCGCATGATCAAATTGATCTTCTGCCCTCCATGGATCCGATCTTGATCCGATCTTGATCCGATCTTGATCCGATCTTGATCATCTTGATCATCTTGATCATCGTCGTGTCTGTCGTGTATCACGAACAATCGCATACGACTACAATGTTGTCATCTCGATCGAGTGCAGTGTTTATTGACGTAAGGACGGTCTAGCCGCTTATATATATATACATATATATACACATACATATATATATATAATATTAATTTAATATATATAGATAACATATCCAACTGCACATCGGATTCGCATTTTTATTGATATGGGATATATATATATATATATATACCTGCTTTACCTTCATCCCCTCTCTCTTTACATATATATATATATGTATATATATATATATGTAGAGAGAAAGAGAGACATAGACAGAGACAGCGAGAGGGACAGAGGATATTATATACAGACCTACATAGTTTGGATATCTTTTTTTCTCTCTATCTCTCTGTCTTCTGAGAGGACAGAGTGAGTGAGAGAGAGAGAGAGAGAGTAAGAGAGAGAGAGAGAGAGAGAGAGAGAGAGAGAGAGAGAGAGACAGAGACAGAGACAGAGAGAGAGAGATCTGTACCTGCATGCCTATCGTCTCTTTCTGTGGAGAAAATCAAGTAGCACGACAGGAGGGTTGAGGGTGGATGAGGGTGGATGGGGCGATGGGGTGGATGGGGTGGATGATTGACAGAGTAGATCCCAATACGTCAATCATTGACGCTGACCAGAGCGCATGACGGGCCTGCAGTCTGATGGCATAGATGGGAAGTTGCTGCTGATGCTGCCATGTACCCTGCTGCCATTTCTGGTGAAATGGAGCCTGCATTCACGTGCATATTCCGGTCAATAGGTAGGCTAAATGTAGCCTATACTAGAATTATTATTCCGTCATTAAAATAACAATCATTAGTGAATAATAATTATTATATGCTATTATAATATATAGGTTATCTTTATTGATATACAGGCCTACAGTGTGTATATATATATATATTTGTTTGTATGTTTGAATGTGCACTTGTTATAGCGCCCCTTCAAGCTCTCTACTCAGAGGCGCTCCCGACTACAGAGCGGACACTGCATCGGAGTTTCACGCCGAAGTGCTGAGCAATTGCGAGTGAAGGACTTGCCTAAGGTCCTACGCGGCGACTTGATGTGGATTCAAACCTGCAACCTTTCGGCTGCAAGGCGACGAACATACTCACTACACCACCGCGCCCCAATATATAGATCTATATATAATATAATATTTATACATTATATGTATGTATATTATATATTTATATATAAGCTACTTGTGGCGGTGATTCGTTGACACTGCGATAGGTGCGGAAACGTATATATAATATATATAAATAAAATATATTCGAGATGAGGACTGCGAGCATTACGATGGCCAAATCCAAAACTTCATATCTATTTATATCGAAGAACAAGCTTCTAATCGTAATCGTGAACTTCGAATTTCTAAAGCTTCGCTCTAAAGTTAATCGCAGTGCGCCAGCTTATTTACGAGCATCAGAGGAGGTTTGACCAGTGCACGGAGGATATAATTATAGATCCGAGTTTATCCTTTGAGTTTGAGTGTGCGAATAAAGCATTTGCACTGACCAGTTTCACAGACACAGTAAGTCAATGCATTCTCGCTTATCCGGCATGTACCGAGTCAATCAAATCAGATGTTGAACATGAAAGAGTGAATTCTAAAATAATATAATTCATGATTCAACAAAATAATATTCATCAATTAAACAAAGCAGACTGTTTACGGTATACGGCCAAAGTAAGAAGAGATCCGAGGCAGAATAAACAAGACTTAGTTCCTTCACAGTCTATTTCTTTCCTGTAAGCAACAAGCACTCAAGACTAACCTTCTCTTCAATAATTATTATTGCCCTGTATAGATCGATCATCTTGACTAACTGACCCCGGATTGGTCTACGTCTATGGTGTCTATGAATGCTCGAGCCATCACTTTAGACAATGCTGGGAAATTATAATTGTTCTAATTGCACTCAGCCTTGCAACAAATGTGATTGAAACACTCACATGTTGACCTGGCACCACCTGTGAACAGTTGTTTGACATTACATTCCCTCTTGTGGTTGATTTCTCTGTGGGACGCGGCCCCTCTCCACTGGGGGGGGGGCGGGGGAACTCTCGATGCAGCCCAGCAGGGAGATGCTCTCTGCACTCGTCTCTCACTTGGGATTTCACGGTTTACATCGATATTATCTAGATGCAATACCTTAATTGCATGATTTCGCAGTTCGCTCAGTCCATCTGCTCCTCTCATCTACATGTAGGCTATCGCTGTTGCTTATGAATGGGAAATACAGGTTTTGAGTCTACTCTGGTTTGACCAGACACTAAGCCGACACGTGGTCGAGTAAACACTAAAAATCTGGTCATTTCTGTTTTCAATTGGGTGCACACTGCACATGCAGCCACCCTGCCTATAATTATATTCAGGTGTACCACGATTAAAAATTGAAGAAAAATAACTGCTGGCCAACAATGCCGCATCTTTCTCATCACTTTATTTGATGTCGAGTTTGGAAGATCTTAACTATCGATCTCCCTTTTTCACCATCGGCGCCCAATTTGCAATGATGGCACACAGATCAGCCAACGGTCTGGTTCCAGTGCAAAGGCCCGCAGCAGCCTCTCCTTTGCTTCCGTGGCATCCTCCTCCTCCTCCTCCGCGGTAGCCGCCGGCATCCACCAACCCATCCACCGCCTCCGCCTCATCCACCCGCTGAGCGAAGAGGTCTCAACTGCGGTCGCCGAGTAGTCAACGGCGGCGATGCTTTGCTGGCAGACACACATTCCCTGCTTCTGCCACTGCTGCATGCCACGATGATGTCGTCCTTGTAGTCTACCGATTTGATGTCTGTGTCGGACGGTCGACGCTTCTCCTCTTTCTCCTCCTCCTTTTTAGATGAGTGTGTGCACATTTCACGCCCGTGTATATATTATAGTCGGACGAATGAGATAGGATCTCTGATGTCCGATGGTTGGTCGCAGTTGTTGCCACCTTAATCAACTTCTCCTCATCCTCATCCTCGTCCAACTCCAACTCCATCCGGTGACTTGGACGACGACCGTTGATAACGCCGGAATCTTTCTTGTCCGGACGTTGCGAGCATCTTTTCGATAAGACTTTGCCGTCCGGATCGGAGGAGGATGCGATGATCCCTCGGGTCCTGCCGAGACAGGCAGGCCGTGGGGACTTGTGACTGAATGGTGAATAATTACATCGGATCATGTCACGCGGGAGACAAAACGACGCATGCGATAGTGAAACGAGACCAAAGTAGATGCACCTCGTGTTGGACAAGCTCACAATTATTATTGTTCAATGGTATTATAGTGGAAAAAACCCCTTTGGGTAAGTGATCGAGTTTTTCGAGTTTGCTTAAAGCTAAGTGTTTGTTTAAAGCTAAGTGTTTGCTTATAGCTAAGTGTTTGCTTAAAGCTAAGTGTTTGCTTAAAGCTAAGTGTTTGCTTAAAGCTAAGTGTCTGCTTAAACCTAAGTGTTTGCTTAAAGCTAAGTGTTTGCTTAAAGCTAAGTGTTTGCTTAAGGTGATGGGTCAATTTAGGTTTATGCGTATCCTATCTTAATACTCGTCTGTAGTACGGACTGTACGGTA
>OX243811.1:28208455-28255955 GCA_945859605.1 Lumbricus rubellus
CCTGCCGGATTTCAATGCTATTTGAATTGAACGATTAACCGATTACAGTGACTTTGGGAGCTTATGGTGACTTTTAGAGCGCGGCCAGAAAATCGTGAGTATACTGTGGCTGGATTCCAAAGAGCAGAGTTTTTTAGGAGTAGCTCATACATTTTATGGCCGCACAATGTCTGTCGTAATGTCATCGAGAATCCTGTATTCCTGCCGGCTTTCAACGCTATGTTATTCGAACGATTGACGGTTTTCGAGTGATTTAATATTATTTCAGAAATAATTTATAATTATCATTGTTCAACGGATTTCTACTGTGTTATCCACTGCTTATCCATAAATAGGAATTTTTCATGAAAGCTTCGTTAGACTATGAACCATTGTCTGGTATAGCCTAAATTTTAAAAAAGTACCGGTAACGAGAAGTGGATTATTTACTGAAGTTGTAAACCACGTCATCCATGTGCAGTTGAGAAAATTCCTGAGATTAGGCCTAAGCCTAAGCTCTGGGCCAGCCATTGTGGCACAGATGGTCAATGTGGTCATCTTTGGCCATGTTGTTTCTTTGACGATAGTTCCATTTAACTATGATCAGATTTGCGTGAATTTAGAATTTTCTAAAGAAGGTTCTTTGGAAGTTGAGTTATTTTAAAAGCGTGACCATTTCTATTAAAAATAATGTGCACACAAACCAATTAGACTACACGTAGGCCTACAAGTAGGCTATTTGGATTTTAACAATGAACAGGACCTACTTTAGATACTTAGTTGATTGGAGCGCGATAGCGAAGTTGCAAATCATACAGGTATTGAATGATGAGTTCAAGTTTACAGATCAGTTTACTGAAACTTTCATTACTGGGAATTAACATTGATGTTAATTCCCAGTAATGAAAGTTCACTTGTTATGACATTGGGATTTGGTTAGCATATGACTATACTGTAAAGTAGGCCTATAAATTCGAAGCAATTGATAATATTCAGGATGACAACTGATACGTCAGTGTCAGATTTCGATTGCTGTCGCATTCGTTTCCGCAATATTGCATTCCAAGATATTGCATTTTTACAGGCTATGGATTAGACTGGATTTGGATAGATTAGATTTAACCTATCAGTTTTACTGCGTTTAGGAGGTGTTAGAATAAACTGTGCCCAGCAAATCAGACTGCATTAAATTAAGTTACCTATAGCGTTAGAAATCTTTGTGCTGAGAGCAGAAAAATTATTTTGAAAATGTAATTTGTATTTTGTAGTAGGCCTAGTAAGATCACTCTGAAAAACTGAATGTGTTTTATGTGACATGACCAGTCTACTAGTCACGTGTCTTGTTTGCATACTCTAGCTTTATCATTATGACTGTTCAATTTTTGAGCTGCTTTTTAAGCATGGTAGTCTTTTGGTAGACATGCTATTTAACAATGGCCTATCTCACTCACCCTGCTAGGCGGCTATTTAGACTCTTCAAGCTTTTCTAGATAACTGGTCAACTCAACCTGTGATATTCCGTGCAAAATCTTTGCACGATTAATCATTTTCATTTATAATTCATATAATTTTTTTATCACATTTGACTTCAATTTATTCTAATTTTTATGGCGAAATTGCTTTTGTCTGGTGTACATTTTTCACAAGTATCCTCTGAAGCTCACGTGCTTTATCTTGTTTGCCGGCATCTTTTATAATTGTTCATGAATTTTTCATCAAACGCGTTCCGATATACAAGCAGAAAAACCGGCCTTGCTCGAAATGCCAGCCTCTTAATTCATCTTCCTTAATCCTGGCCAGTGTTTTGAACTTTCGTCTGACCTTTCAATTTTCCAGTTAATTTTTCCAGGTACGTGATTCTCTCCTCGCTTCTTGCTGTATCTCAATCAGTGTAGGTTTTTTTAAAACCAATGTTCCAGTGTCTATTTCTGACTCTTCGTCGGCATTCCATTTTATTTATTGCAACTTGCTTCTGTCAGGTTGTCTTTTTCTCCTCGTTATAGGTAATTCTTTCGCTGATCCTGAAAATGCTGCAAATGAACCCGCTTTTAAGGTAACATATTAAAGAAGAAAAGTGAACTTATAAGTCTTATAGGCTATGGCCTGCGTTGTGGCAGGTAGGTCTAACAGCCATGGATTAAAATTTTTAAATAACACAGTTACTAGTGACCCAACTTTGAATCCGGGGCAACTTAAAGCGAAAAATTCACAGTGTCCTGTAATCTTCCTTTACAGTTGCACAAACTTAACTTACTTACAAAGCCACTTTATCCTAAAAAATTAATAGTCGATGACAAAATAAAAATAATTTTTTAAAGTTAAATTTAAGCTGATATTGAACCTTATATCGCTACATGTGAAGACAAATGACGCTGATACCCTAACAGCAATAATCAATATTATATCTTGGGCTCAAGGCTGACCTGCAGTTAATCCATGGTAGCATAGGTTCGGGTCCAACGTCGATCCATTGCTGCCAGAGCAGAAATCATCCGATGTTGGACATCATCATCACCATCATCATCAACATCATCATCATCATCATCATCATCATCATCATCATCATCGTCATCATCATCATCATCATCATCATCATCATCAGTTTCTCATCATTTCATCTGACAAGCTCTGTTCAACGTCTTCCAGTAGAATTCCTGTCACATTTCTTTGACTTGTCCGAATAAATGTCATCTGGTTTTCATCTCGCCTCCATATCTGCCGGTCAATTTGTCTAGTCTGCTTTTCCCGCGTGCATGCCTGCTTGCCTGCTGTGGTCTACGTTTTGTCGCCACCAACACCCCCCCTTGCAGCATCCAGTATACGAAGATATCTATCGGCTTCAAAGCAGCCGACGATCGGTATTATGATGACCTCAGCATCGTTGTCATTCTTGCCTCCCTTCTCCTCTGCTTCCCGTTTCTCATTTCGCTTTCGGCTGATTGTCGAGAAAAATGGATTTCTGTGCATGCGCATGAGCATGCGCAGACAGAGGCAGATCACTTGACTGTCGAGTGCCTTACGTTCTAATATCGAGCAGATGAGAAGTGTGTGCGTGACAGCGAATGCGTGAGTCAGACATGCAGACAGCAATGAGAGGGGATAAAGACAGAGGGAGAGAAATAAGAGAATGCGATCTCTGCGATGCGGCTATACAAGGATACAGACACAGACAGAGACAGACAGAGACAGGCAGAGTTAGACAGAGACAGACAGAGACAGGTAGAGTTAGACAGAGACAGACAGAAACAGACAGAGTCAGACGGACGGTCAGCAATGAAAGATAAAGACAGAGGGAGAGAAATACGAGCATGCAATTGGCTGTGCACGAACACAGAGGCAGAAAGAGACAGAAAGAAACAGACAGAGTCAGACAGAGACAGACAGAGACAGACAGAGACAGACAGAAGCAGGCAGAGACAGACAGAGACAGACAGAGACAGATAGAGACAGACAGACAGAAACAGGAAGAGCCAGACAGACGGTCAGCAATGAAAGATAAAGACAGAGTTAGAGAAATAAGAGCATGCAATTGGCTGTGCACGTACACAGAGACAGAAAGAGAGAGACTATAGGAATGAAAAAAGATGCACAGATAGAGGAACAAAAACAGAAAGAGATACACAGGCGTAGATACAAGGAGACAGAGAGAGATACAGAACAAAACAAAGGCAGAATGACGAAGACAAAGAAACATACACGTAAAGAGCTCGCGGGAAGTAGTGAGTGGGGATGAAGACAGAAGGAGAGGAATATGAGAATGCAATCGGCGGATATACAAGGATACAGAGAGAGACAGAGACATACATACAGAAACATGCTGGATGCTGGCTACTTGAAGATTGACAAGTGCTAAATGCTGACGAAGTTTTGCTTTGAATGCACACTCGACCTTATCAGCACTGTCACGATCCTTGGTGACAGATTGCTAATGCGTCAATCGTTATATATATATTATATACATATGTGTATATATATAGTCTTTGAGTTCAGAATGTGAATCCAGGTGCGTTCTGTCAACTGACGACTCTTTTTCAAGCAACGAATGGAAAGGTTCTTCAGAAACTGTTGCCAAGGGCGGATACAAGGTAACTCATGCGATACCACCAAGTGTGGAACCCTGTATACGTACTGGATTTTTTAAACCCATAGCCGGTTAAAAAATTACGCCTATAATCGTCGATATTGTAGTCGTCGTCTTCCTTCATCATCATCTATATCTGCTATTCTGTAATAAGCACCCAGTGCAAGATTGAAACCTTCTGCTTTGAATCTAGAAAATCACGTTGCTTTAGAATCACTCGGAATTCAGTCTTCTTTGTGTGTTTAGCGCTCTCGCGTGCTTTTAAAAGCATAAACTTACATACTATGCACACAAAAATACACATGTAATACATGCATGCATACATATATACAGGGTGCGCCAAAAAAAAAAGACCCCCCCTAGGGTTTTTGCCACTATCTTGGCCAAAATTAGGAATTTTCGAATGAAATTTTACAGGCTTATAGACAATTCATATTTACATATGATGGCCAGATTTCATCAAAATATTTCAAACAGAACAAAAGTTATGCCACTTTTAGGGAGGTCACCCCCCGTTTTTTGACGTTTCAAAAACGAAACGCAATTTTTTAAGGTTTTTTGCGAATATCTTGGCCAAAATTTAAAAAATCGAAATTAAATTTTGCAGTCTTATAGACAATTCATATTTACACATGGTGGCCGGATTTCATCACAATATTTACTACTGAACAATTGTTATGCCACTTTTAGTGAGACCACCCACCGTTTTTTGACGTTTCAAAAACGAAACGCAACAAAAAGTGACAAAAACACGATTTTTTAAGTCTCGTCACAAATAACTGTTGTCAAATGAACTTGGTAGTGTTTCCCAACTTGTGTTCAATGTGCCCACCACCCGTGCCAAAACTTATTTTGAGTCTCTATGAAGAGTTCTTGATGGACCTGTTGATTATCTGACAGATTCATTATTATTTCTTATTTTAAGAATTTGATTGTCATCTTGCTAAGTTACTTCTCAGTGATGTGCAGCTACGCTGGTACCCTGTTTCTTTTCTAAATAGTAATAATAATGATCATCTGTCAATATCAAGGCTATTTTATAATAATTATTTGAGATGAGACTTAATAAAATCGTGTTTTTGCTGCGTTACATCTTTGAATTGTCAAAAATAGGGGGGTGGCCTTAGTAAAAGTGGTATAACTTTTGTTGTTTTGGACATATTTTGATAAAATCTGACCATCATATGCAGATATGAATTGTCTTTAAGCCTGTAAAATTTCATTTCGATATTCTTACTTTTGGCCAAGATATTGGCCAGAATAATTAGATTGAATTTTTATTACTTTTTGTTGCGTCGCGTTTTTGAATCGTCAAAAAACGGTGGGTGACCTCCCTAAAAGTGGCATAATTTTTGTTCTGTTTGAAATATTTTGATGAAATCTGGCCATCAGGTGTAAATATGAATTGTCTTTAAGATAGTAAAATTTCATCTCAAAATTCTTTTTTTTGGTCAAGATATTGGCAAAAATCTTAGGGGGGGTCTTTTTTTTTGGCGCACCCTGTACATACATTCATGCATTCATACGTACAATCGTACAAACATACATACACTTTACACACACATGCATGCATACATACATACGTGCACCCATACATACACGCAAACAAACAAATATAGGCCTACATACAAACAAACATTGCTGCAACCAAACACACCAATTTTTCAAGCAGGAAGATGATAGAATAATTTTTAAGCGTGCTTTGCAGAAATCATCCAACACATCTGGCGCTCACAGAAATCTATTTGCCAGACAAATCCGTCGTTGCATTCTTGTTGGAATCAATGGAAGATCTTGGCTCAGAACGACGATCAGCTGGTGCATTATGACACGGCTTCTTCGATCCCTTTGAATCGGACGCATGATTGGCAGCCCTCCCTTTGCAATGCACTCGGGTATTATAGGATTAGAGATGGATTGAAAGAGACCAATCTGTTTTTACTGCCTTCTTACGTCCGTGTAATTTGTCGAGGTGTTTGGGCGACGGATATTTGCCGGGTGCGTTTAATATCCGCTTCACAGAATCTCAACATTGTGCGACGATATTAATTATGTGACGTCATTCACCCCGTGACTTGTAGCAGAGTGACGCAGTTTTGATTTTACCTCACTTCCTTGGAATTGATATTTTCGGTTCAGATCGAGTTTGAACTGTTCCTGCTCTGTTCAAATGAATTTCTTGCCGCCATGTTCCTCGAATATCGACTCTGATCATATGACAACCGGATGTGACACTCCTTCGATCTATTCTTAGTCTGATTTATTGCAACGCTCGTGATTAAGCTGGTGCCCTTCGCTTGGCTTTCGAGTGACATTGGAGACTATGATCATTATTACGACTACTCGGATGTTGTCCAATGAAGCTCATTAATTCATTGCAAGAATTTATATAGCGCCCTTTCACAAGACTACTCAGAGGATCTCCCAGTCCAACTACATTAATGAAGTGTTCCATGTTCAGGTCTTTGTCTGAACAGAGTTCATGAGAAATGTGATGAACATCTTCTAAACCAATGTTTTCAACCACTTTCGTTTTCTCTTGACCAAACTGTTGATTGAGGTGTATGATCTTCGCTTATCATTAGAAAGATGGAATCTGTCGTTTAAAAAACTCTGTGAATTTCCAAAGCTGCAATGTGGAACGTGGTTTCGAATGGACGACCCTCTTGTCGGTTGTGCTGCTCATTTTCATTACGTCCATTCAAAGCGACGCAGGTCCTGGACCCGGAGGAGTGCGTTGGCCCAGCCCCTCCCACCCCCCCCCCCACCCCGCGGTCGGCCCAGCCCCCCGTTCGGCCCGACCGAACGCCTACATAATAATTGGCAATCAGACAACCGAAGAATTTCGGAGCAGATTTGCAGCTGGAACGGAGAGGAGCCGACAATTCGAGTGTGAAAATCAATTTATACTTTCGCATTGCGTGGATCTCGATTGATATTGCATTGTTACCAAGAGCCGAGAGAGAGAGAAAGAGAGAGAGAGAGAGAGAGAGAGAGAGAGAGAGAGAGAGGGATGGTGAGGAATGGAAGGATGGAAGGAAAGGAAAGGAAGAAAGGGGGAAAGAGTGAGTCGGCTGGAGTTGTGAGTCCCATCGGGTCGCCGGATGAACGCGGAAAGTCTCCCACGGAAACACTGGAAAATGTACAGCGTTCGCTTTAATCTTGTTTCTTTGCGCTGCTCACCAGTCAGTCTCTTGTCTTCTTCTTCGTCTACTTCTTCTTTCTCCTTCTCCTTCACCTTCTCCTTCTCCTTCTCCTTCTCCTTCTCCTTCTCCTTCTTCTTCTCCTTCTCCTTCTCCTTATCCTTCTCCTTCTTCTCCTTCTCCTTCTCCTTCTCCTTCTCCTTCCTCTTCTCCTTCTTCTTCTCCTTCTCCTTCTCCTTCTCCTTCTCCTTCTCATTCATCTCCACGGCCATCTTATCGCGGATGCATCGATGCTGCGCACGGAGGAGTCTTCTTGTCTCGATGATTGTGTTCAATGGCAGCTATAGCCTACTCCGGTCTTTTCATTGTCACACACACACACACGCACACACACACGCACTAACGCACACACACACTGCCCGCGACAGAACAATCTCAACACAAATCTTATACAGGGACTGACGAAATGCGGATGGATTTGAGGCACCCGTAATCCAGTATTTTATTAGAATTTGGGGAATTGGCGTTCGTTATTAAGGTAAGAAATATGGGGGAGGGGGGAGGAGTGGGGGTGGCAATAAAATGCACAGCGTGATGTTGATCGGAATAAACTCGGCAACACAGAATGTAATTTCTTCTGAAACAATAGAAATTTATATTTAGAACTTATGAGAAAGTGAGAAGTTATTGTGAGTAGGCATAAAGTCCTAAACCTATGGTAAAGTATGTATTATAGTGCAAAGCAGGGTAGGGTAAGGTTAACAATCACTTGCGATTATAATATGCCATTGATTTGTCCATTGAAATGATTAAAACAATTTAGCAACAACGTGCAGGTTATCTCTGTAATGACATACAAACCGAAGATGTTCGAGGTGCGATTTAATGCAGCTGTCCTAACATCCATTCATCCATTCATTCATTCATTCATTCATTCATTCATTCATTCAATGGACTTGTATAGCGCTCCTTCAAGAAATCTACCCGGGAGCGCTCCCAAATTGGCAACTGAATAGTCTGACACATTATAACAGTTAGCAGATTGTTTACTTAACAGTCAATGCATTCATTCATTCATTCAAGTATTCATATAGCGCCTCTTCAAGGAAACTACTCAGAGGCGCTCCCGCTCCGCAACAGTCAATGCAACACTCTGGCATCAATCCGGAAGGAAACAAAACAGACCTAACTAATGCTTTCTGTGTTCAAATGACTACAAAATAAAATGCGTTTGCTGCTAAGGTGTAATCTCCTCCTTCGTGCTATTTGTTACAATGTAATTGCTGCACATAAATAAATGTTCGTCGAGACAGGCTGGTAACTATGCGAACCGAAATCTGTTGTTTATGTAGGCTACGCCGCCTCGGTTTCCTTTGTGCGGCAACTTCTCTATTAGCCGAGTTTAATCCGATTTTCCGCGAAGATGGATCACGGTTTCTTTCGGCTGTCAAGGCAGCAGAAGTTGATTTGATTTCTACCTCTGACCACCAATGCGTCGGAATTCTGCTGCACGGTAACAGCTGTGCGGAATGTCGTCCCGTTTGCAGATGACTTACACGAACGAGGTCAGTCGTGGATTATGCCACGGCTCACCAGTTTCCAAGGCCGATAAAACAGTTGCTGCAATTTCACGGCACACTTGCGTCACGACGCTGTGAGCGTGAGATGATTCTTGTGTGAATGATGAAAACATGCTTGCCAGTTACTTAGTTAGTTCGTGACGTAGACATAATAGGCCTATATTATATTGTTGCACATTTTAAGAACACGTGTAGTAGAAGCACTGCCGACTTTAGTCTATGTGGCGCTAAGTATTATGGAGAAAGAAAATTGTGCAAATAAGGAAAAGATCAGGTCTAACTTGTAGCCGATTCATCATTTGCTTCGCTATGGTCGGCCCATCTTTCTAGAATAAGTTTTCGAGTAATGAACTTCTTGGTCTTTTCTTGTCCTTCATGATTACGATTACCACTACCATTGGCGGTTTCACACAGACGAGTATAGAGCCTAACCAACGGATTCCTATTCAGTTTTGACACTGTTGAGAAGTTGTTTATGGCACTGTGTTCAGGGTTGACCTCGTAGCGCTCGTGAATAAGCTGGTGCCCCCGCGCTTGGCTTTTGAGTGGCGCTTTAGAAATTTGGAGTCTTGAAAGGAGTTGCTGGTCTTTAGCGGCCAAGCTTCGGCAAACAAGTTGGAAACATCTATTGCGCTGTGTCAGTAAAGCAGAAAACAACAAACGATGTTCACTCTTAAGTGAGACTGCCAAGTTTTGAAATCCTAATCCTTTGAGGAAAACTGGTCGAGATCCACGATGTTCCTGAAATTGAAAGATTGGACATTTTAACATTCTGACAATGCTGCGTTTTTCTTTACAGGTTGTTTTGCGGTAATGCGCTTCGAATGTCATCTGAGAACAACAATAGGCCTACTCCTCTATCTGATTCATTCCCTGATCTGCAGGCAACTACGTATGGGTTCTGTATATCAAAACCCCTCTGACTTGCAGAAACACTTGTGAATAACTGTTTTCCTCACACCTAATTTCCTCATTTTCCGATCACGATGTTCTGGACTTCCTGATGCAACATGACGTCGTCCGCCTACCGAATTCTTTGGCTCAGTTCGCTGTTCTCATGCTACGGTAGCAATCAGTTCAGTGACAACACAAGAAATGTCTTCTACGACGATACATACGACACTACATTCCACCACCTTGTCGTCAACACCGTCTCCGGACGAGTCTACATCGGCGCAACGAACCGTCTCTACCAGCTGACGGAGACCCTCGACCCGGAGGTGAGTCTCATCACCGGTCCGAGCCTCGACAATCCTCTGTGTCCGCCGCCGATGAGCGAGTGCCACTGTCTCGGATCGAACTGCAGGGAGTTCGAGAAGTCGCCGATGACCAATCTTAACAAGTTCCTCGTCGTCGACTATAGAGGAGAGAGACTGATCGCCTGCACGAATCTCTTCCAGGGTCACTGCAGTCGACATCTGGTCAGCAACATCACGCTGACCGATCCGCCCGTCTGGTCCATGACCGTACCGAACGATGAACTGTCCTCGGTGGTCATGTTCGTCGGCCCTGGTCCTCCAAATCCGGCCAGTACCAACGTCCTCTACATTGCGTCCACCCGGAGCACCCTCGGTCTGCCTGCCTACAAGGACATCGTACCGGCAATCTGCATGCGAAACTTACATGACCTTGACCTTGTATCGGACGACATCCTCACTCCTTCGCGCATCGATATTGAGGTTCAGCAGAGAGACTTGTTCCGTGTCCACTACGTCTACGGTTTCGGATCGCTTGGCTTCAGCTACTTCCTCACCGTTCAGAAGGTTGCCGCAATAACCGACTCGGAAAAGTACGTGACGCAGATATCACGCATATGCCAGAACGACAAGTCGCTGTACTCGTACACGGAAGTACTACTCGAATGCAACTCCGCCGGAGTACATTACAATCTTCTAAGGTCTGCTTACGTTACGTATCCTGGAGCAAGACTGGCGAAGAGTCTCGGACTGCCGCACATCGCTCCGTTGACCGATCTCGAGCACATTCTGGTCGCTGTCTTCTCGCATCAGAATCAGTCACAATACGCGTCCGATCAGTCCGCACTCTGCATCTACACGCTGCGTGACATTCGCCAGAAATTCACGGAAACGATTCAACGATGTTTCCATGGAATTGGAAACACCGGACCAGACCATTTTGTCCAACCAAAGCCTTGCTTTAAAACGGTTGGTAGAATAAATGAACAGTGCATGACTTGAATGGCATGCATGCATAAGTTGTAATGTATGTATGTATGTATGTATGTATGTATGTATGTATGTATGTATGTATGTATGTATGTATGTATGTATGTATGTATGTATGTATGTATGTATGTATGTATGTATGTATGTATGTATGTATGTATGTATATATGTATGTATGTATGTATGTATGTATGTAGCCTATGTATGTATGTATGTATGTATGTATGTATGTATGTATGTATGTATGTATGTATGTATGTATGTATGTATGTATGTATGTATGTATGTATGTATGTATGTATTTATGTATGTATGTATGTATGTATGAATGTATGTATGTATGTATGTATGTATGCATGTAAGTATGTATGTATGTATGCATGTTTGCGTGTATTAATATCTTGCTATTAACGGCGTATATTTTAAGAACATCATAATGAGGTTGAAACACTGCCGTCAAAAAGACATGAGGAGATTAAAGTAATATTGGTAATTTTTCTGGAACTGTCTTTTTCTGAAACACTGTATCAATAGTTCCTTTAGAGTATTATAGTAGGCCTATAGATATAAAATAATATACGTCTATGTTTCCTGGTCGAAGTGCACATTTCCATCTCCAGAAATGCGAAGCTTAACTAGAAGACTGTCTTACCATTTTGCCGCACGCATCTGTATGAAACGGTCTGCTAGATTAATTTCTCATGCGCATTCGTATTTCCTGTGCGTTTCCCAGCAAAAACACGAAGCTAATTGAATCGAAAAACTTGTGTAAAGCCGTCATGATCATAATAGAATCAACGGTCGCGTGTAGTTGCTGTTGACATAGTGCTGCTGCTATTGCTGCTGCTCCTTTTCTTCTTCCTCATCATATGGTGTATTTATGTTCTGAAGCCTTTCGAAATCGGAGATGATTACTGTGGCCAGCACGACATTAACCATCCTATGAAAGGCATGGATCCTGTGTCACGCGACGCTCTTGTCGTCTGGAACTCGACAAATGTCACCGCTGTCACGGTGACAACGACCGATGAAAGTACGATTGCTTTTGTCGGCACGGAGAACGGCTTTATTAAAAAGGTAATTACGAAACGGCACAATAGCACGACTAATTGTTCGCATAATTCATAAGCTTATACTGTACATGCAGAGGCGGTTCTTGGCGGATTTCTGTTTAGTGGTAAATATTGTATTGAATACTGATTTCGGTTATTATTGCATGGAAGTGGTGCTCTACTTGGAAAGCACGCCGCGTGTCTTTATGGCCATTTCTTTGGATGTGCCTTTTTTGTCTCTGTCTCTCTCTGTTTGTCTCTGTCTCACTGTCTCTGTCTCTGACTCCGTCTATGTCTGTATGTCTTACTCTCTCTATCTCTTTCTGGTATCTCTGTGAGTTTGAGAAACCGCTGCATCTTTCTGGTCACTTCTGTTCTCTCTCTCTCTCTCTCTCTCTCTCTCTCTCTCTCTCTCTCTCTCTCTCTCTCTCTCTCTCTCTCTCTCTCTCTCTCTCTCTCTCTCTCTCTATTACACACACACACTCACGTAGGCCTACATGTATGCACACATTGCACATATACACACAAACACACGCACACATGTACACTCGCACACATGCACACACACATACTGTCTATTACGGTATAGGCAGATTGCTAACATTACAGCTATTACCTCTGCAGGTGCTTCTGCTTGTTTTTTTTGTTATTGCTGCTGCTCCTGCTGCTACCACCCGTCTCTTCTCTAATTGTTCCTTTTGTTTCTCTTGCTGTTTCACTGCTGTTTCGCGCCTTTTAATGCAATCGCCATTGTTGTTTTGTTGCTATTGTTGTTCTTGCTACCACTGTTGTTTTTGCTATCACTGTTGTTTTTGTTGCCTCTGTTGCCACTTTTCCGACTGTTGTCTCTGTTGCGATCTGTCTCTGCTGTTGTTCATGTTGTCTTCTGCCGAAGTTCATGCTTTCGATTTTCTGAAGACTTTTGCGTCTGAGGAATTTGTTCTCCACAGAAAGAGACGAATTATGTTTTTGCCGCATCTGTTCATGTCCAGTGTGTGCGTGTGGGTGTGTCGGTGTGTGGATGTGTATGTCCATGGGTGTGTGGGTGTGGGGTATCTGCCAGCAAATTTACATACTTACTCGCAGCTTTTGGACATCGGTTCCTTTGATCCCTCAGGGCATTCGCAGATTTGACATGAATTTCTAATCTGTTCGCCGTGCTGTCCTTGAACGAAATAGAAAATTTACCTCTCTTATGCCCTCAGCGACGTATACTATCGTATAGGCTATGTATGTATGTATGTATGTATGTATGTATGTATGTATGTATGCATGTATGCAGGCTAACTATATGTATAGATTATGCATGCGTGTAGGGATTGTAGGCCTATGTATAATTCAGGGTTTTAGCACGATTTAAGTTTGATCGTAAACTTAAAAGTTTTAAGCTGCCATGGCACATAAAAACCAAGCGCATGAAGGGCACCAGCTTATTCACAAGGGCTGTTTATCCTCCTTGTGGTGATGTACATGTAACGTTGAGGATTTAGGCGTTCTGCAGAAGGAGAGGAGCAGGTGGGCTCTTACTTAGTTTCCACATCAAAATAGGTTTCCACACCTCTGGCCTATAGGCGTTTACTTTGACTGCTGCAATTGAATTTTAAGATTTATAAAGATTTTTTAAAATCGCATGTGTTGGGCCCTTAAAGTGTGGGTCCTCAAAGTGTGGGGCCCCCTGTTCAGCCAAACATATTGAACATGCCACACATAGGCCTATCTGTTTGTCCTATCGCTTATTGATAGGCGTTCACAACAAAAAGACACCGACGCCATAATGGTCTGCCGTTTGTATGCAAACAGCATGTCTACAGTATAGGCCTACTATATAGGCCCAATAGTAGGCCTATACATGCTATTTGCATACAAACGACACACCAATAATTTATGATATCGCAGTCTTTCTGTTAGGAACGTCGATAAACTTGCAAAGGTTATAAAATTCTGTAATTCAACAAACGAAAAGCATGAATGAAAAAATGAATTTATGAATGAATTTGAGTTTAAAAAAATGAATGTCTGAATTACTTACATGTATGTGGCCACTGGCCATAGGCGGGTAATGGTTATTGCGACCTCCAGTTTAATTCTCACTCTACTACTACAAAATAATTTTAGAAAGCAGATATTCTTTAGCTAATTGTCATTCATTTCGATGCATCGTTCCATCTTCATTGCCACGACGTCATCATCATCACGTCATCATCACGTCATCACGTCATCATCATCATCACGTCATCATCACGTCATCATGTCATCGTCGATACGACGTCATCATCAGCTGCGCATGGTTTGCTTCATTCGTGTGCGATAAGAGAGATTGATTTCGGGTGGTGATGATGCTGATCACAGTGTGAAATGCAGTAGAGTGGCGATCAGAGTGTGAAGTGAATTAGAGTGATCGGGTGATCAGTCTCGACGCTTCCATTTGCGATGCCTCCTTCCCTGCAGCAGTGTAGTGTGCAGTAGGCCTATATACTTTATACTTGGCTGTTGTTGTTGGCCATGGATCGAGTCGAGAGCAACGAAAGCACAACATTGACTTGATGGATGCTGGACAGCGTTTGAAAGAAAAGCATTAGCCTAGGTCTATCTCGCCACAGATCCAGAGTTTGACGGACGCTTTAAGAGATGATGAAATAGGCTTATCAGGGTGAGGATTGCTGGGAGGTTTGAGAGGTTTCAAAACCCCCAGTCATTTTCAGAGCCCCATGTTAAAGTATGTTTTTCACACCCAAATTCCAAGTGGATCATTGTCCAACCCCTCCAGTTATTTTTCCATAATTCTTACACTGAGGCTTTGAAGATACATTGTAAAATCTGGTTATAAGCCGACATTTTTTTCAAATGTCGCTACAATTCGTCTGACTAGTTTTAACCCAGAAGTCTTACTGTATAATTATATGACTATCTGTAGACCCGAGCGGCCTAACCTAGTTTTTGTGCGGCACCATTGCCCCGTTTCTTGTTTTTATCAGCACACCGTCTTGACGTCTTTCGATCCTTTGAGAAATGAATTCGAAAAACGTTGGGCTTCCTTCCTTCTCCTGTGAAATATACTCTTCTGTTTCGGCGTGTAACGCCTTTGAAACGGTCGTGATGGGACACGGCTTATTTGCATCTCATTTGCATCTCATTTGCATTGATATTGGCGGCCTAAGCGGCCCGCATTGCAGCGGTTGACGGGCATCTATTAGGCGTGGCTGGATCATCTACATGTATGGCGGGTTACTGCAGCAGCAGCCGTCCATGCTGCTGCTGCTGCTGCTGCTGTTGTCATGGATGTCTTTATGAAATAACGTTCGTCCCGAATGGAATCACGATGCAACGGACCAATGAAACGGACACCTGGGTATCACCGATGACCTTGGCATTTCACCTGGGTATCACCGGCGATGACCTTGACATTTCACCTGGGTATCACCGACGACCTTGGCATTTCACCTGGGTATCACCGATGACCTTGGCATTTCACCTGGGTATCACCGGCGATGACCTTGGCATTTCCCCTGGGTATCACCGATGACCTTGGCATTTCACCTGGGTATCACCGATGACCTTGGCATTTCACCTGGGTATCACCGATGACCTTGGCATTTCACCTGGGTATCACCGATGACCTTGGCATTTCACCTGGGTATCACCGATGACCTTGGCATTTCACCTGGGTATCACCGATGACCTTGGCATTTTTTCACCGTTGACGGACAGATGTGTCTTCTTCTTTTTCTTCTTTTTCTTCTTTTTCTTCTTCTTCTTCTTCTTCTTCTTCTTCTTCTTCTGCTGCTGCTGCTGCTGCTGCTGCTGCTGCTGTTTTTCTCTTCGCCCGGACGCTCACGGTTCGAATCCCGGTGCGGCGTCTGGTGAAATTGGGAATAATCGACTGATTCAAATGCATCGCTGATCGGCACGAAGAAGTATACCATACAATACTAAAGATCTACATGTATTACACAAGTGAAGAATGTGATCCCATGGGAAGGTTCTTCGGTTGTTTACCCTCTCCTTCTCCTTTTGCTGCTGCTGCTGATGATGATTATGATGATGATTATGATGATGATTATGATGATGATTATGATGATGGTGGCGATTCAGCAACAACATCATTCGACTGAACAATTGCGCATCTTACGATTCTTCTCAAAGAAGTGTATACTATAATAGGAAGCAAGACTATGTTGCCCCAATAATACATAGCCCTGCTTCCTATATTTACACCTATACAATTATACTGAATGCAGCTGATGGAGTATAACATTGAGGAACCTATTCGTAGTGGTTTATGGTAGACCTATATGGTATCGATGTAAGATTGGAAGGAGACGGTCACTGGCCGGTCTTCAACACATAAGGTAATAATGGTCAACTATATAAGCTTACTATAGCACAGTGGCGGGATCCGCTGCGGAACAAGCCGCCGTACGAAAAATCGAAAAGTACGTGGGGCTGCCATCTTCACACCTTTTTCTTCCCATTGCCATGGAAACAGTGGGCCCCATCAACTCTGCCGGGCTCAGTTTCATCCGCGAGGTTGGCCAACGTCTCTCGGTCGTTTCTGGAGAGTCGCCGGAGGTGACATTTTTGTTCCAGCGCCTTTCTATCTTTCTTGGCACTTTTAATACTGCTGCGGAGGACGAGGCCTGATCTTCTAACTAAACACACAAAAAACAGCCCCAAGCATAATTTTTTGAAATCCCGAGGGATCCTAGGTACCTCGGGTAAAACAAACAAACAAAACAACAACAACAACAACAATAATAATAATAATAATAATAATAATAATAATAATAATTATGCGGCGCGACTTATTGGTCATATCCCCAAATTTGGCCATGTCTCATGTTATATGCGGGATTTCCTCTTTAACCGCAGCGGATTGTCTAGTCTATACTGTGTTTTGGTTATAAGCAGTGCTTTGAGCAATTGGCGCCATTATAAATTCCTAATAGCAATTGCAATATTTATATGTATTTGGATATATATATATATATGGGTGTTTGTGCATTAAGCCTATATAATATTATATACACAATTATACTTGTATATAGACTCTCTCTATACATGTATAATATATATATATATATATATACATGTGTATATATACAATTATACATGTATATATATATATATGATTCTACTGAACCAAGTATTCCGTCATTTAATGTTCGAATTGGACATGGTGAGTACAATTCGGATGCGTCCTATACTGATTGATTGATCCTTGGATGAGCACTGTCGTTCCGTCTCTGTTTGTCTGCCTGTCTGTCTGTCTCCTCGCTCCCTCCCTTCCTACCTCCCTCTCTTTCTGTATCTCCCTTCGTCGCCATTTTGACCCACGAACGCCAATTGCTTTTCGCTTTCACCAGTCTGTCTGCATGCTTGTCTTTATGTATGCATACAGTATTAATATGTCTGTAGTCTGTCTGTCTGTCTGTCTGTCTGTCTGCCTGTCTGTCTGTCAGGCAGTGTGCATATGCCCTTTACTTTTGCGTTACCTGTAATAGTCACACTCTATCTGTTTCTGGGTATGTCTCTGTCTGCATAATTATTATTATGTCTGGGTCTATGTCCGCGTGATTGTCAGTGTCATTGCTTGTCTACATATTATGATGTATGTATAGTCTATAGTTGTGTATGCTTTCATCGTGCTTCATCCCTGTATGTATACATGTGTGTACGCTAGTCTGGACGCTCATCTGTTTAATGATGTCTATCTATCCCGTCTTCTGCCTCTGTCTGTCTGTCTCAATATTTTTCATATTTTGACTTGACTGCTGTCTGCCTGTCTCCTTATCTCTCTGTATACATAAATCTGCTTGTCTGTCTCCCTGGATAGCTATATCATACGCAGAGATCCATGGATGCGGTAGACTAGCAGAGCAAATACAAAGCAGATATGAAATAGTCATATAAAGCGCATTTGATGTGCAGAGTTATGTCTGGACATATTCATACAAACATAATGCGACATTCTTTGCTTACATAGATCTAAGCGTTATATTCAGATGTCTTTGGTGCATGCCGTCTGCATGATGACTATACATCTGGACATTTACACAGCGAAGAAGAAGATCGGACGACTGACTCCGTATTCGACAATCATCACTGGATGAACGACGATAACATTCTGTTGTCATCTATAATGCTGTAATCGAGTAATATGTGCTCCTCCGCCTTCATGTGCATCATAGCCTCCTTTGCTGCATGACCGGTGCGCATTTAATGAAAATACACATGGAAATTGATCCAAGGGCGTCTCGCAACCAATCAGACAATGAGCTTGAATTTATCCTAATGAATATTCATGTTAGGCATCTAGCCAGAAGTAAAAAGGACGAATGCGCTTCGAAACTTCATGTTTTTAAAGGAATAATTCGCTTCGTGAACAGGGTTGTAAGTGTGACGGTATGAGACGGTATGCCATACCGGCACCTCTTCAGTTTGGCTGAAAGCATACCGGCACCTCTCCAGGATAAAATGCCATACCGGTATGGCGCAAAGACATGCCGGTATTGACGGTATGCAAGTCAAGTAGTGCTTTATTGTCGAAGTGGCCTAATGGATGGTTTTTTGCGTTAGTCATTTGTCTGAATCCACCTCCTTACTTGCTATTGTATATCTGCAGCATACAATTTACTTACTTACTGACCTCTTGCAGCCAAGGTTTTAACGGTAAAATATTCGCCGATACACTTAATTTTCGGTAGCAGTAGGTGGCGGACTACGCTAATACTGTTAAATTAAATAATGTCATTTTGTTTATAATTATTATTAACTATTATGGCTGCCGGGCCTCCAAATAAAAAACTTCGCCAGAGTGTACTGTCCTTTGCGAGCCCAAAAACAGTCAAGATACTTCCAGGTTAGTACTTAGTACAGACTTAGTACAGACTACAAACTGTTTAGTGTATATATTTTAGCGTAAAAATAAACTGAAACACATCCTATATAATAGCACGACTACCTAATTAAATACCCTAAAATACAATTTTTACCGAAATATGGGTATCGAAACAAAAGTGGGAAAATAATTATAGAATGGTAACATTTGAGAATGACTGATGCAAAATATTGATTATAAAACAGAAGTGGGATGTACCCCCTTCAAGAACACTACTACTCAGAGACTGTCCCACCTACAGCCTGAAGGTGTACCGAAGTTTACCAACAGCAGTTCCTCGATGTAGCTAACTGGGCCAGTTATATATTTATATATACAGGATTCTATTTGGAATCGACAACACACACGCATATATATATATATATATATATATATATCTTATATTCTACAACTGCTTGAGACACTGCTTATTATAGCGATCTTGGAATACGCATGAAGTTCTATTTCTGTAGGACTACCGGAGTTTACAAACTCTGGATTTTGATTCATTAAACGTGTCATTAAACGCCGGTGAACAAATTATTTTTAAAGGTGCACAAGTGATCACAGTACATAAAAGTCCCAAAGAATATGTCAGCTTTGAAGTGGCAAAGAAATCTCTCGTTAAGGTGGCTGCAGAGAAAAATTTCAGCATATTTGATGTTCCGGCTGATGGTGACTGTGGACTTCATGCTGTAGTGCACCAGCTGTCTGCTCAGGGTATATCCATTGACACAGCATGTCTCAGGCAGCGAGCAGTATCGTTCCTTCGTTCACATCCACAGCTCATGAATGAACAGTTCTTGATAAGCCATCGTGACAAGGACGTCGACTCATACCTGATGCGTCAGTCGAAAATTGGTCAGTGGGTTGATGAGATCATGTTGCGTGCTGTTGGTGCGAGTGTTTCACGAACTATTCGCGTCCTGCATGATAATGGTCATGTCACCGAACTAACTTTGCAGACTGATGAGGACGATAGTGTAAGTAGAAATGATACGCAGCATGAAATGATCATTAACATCGGCCTCGTGGGAGAGACACACTACGTCAGCCTCATTACTAGTGTAGGTCAAGCTGTAGGTCAATGTTGCTCGCATGATGTAATCACTCCTTCAACTGCATCTGATCACGAAGACAGTACTGATGTCAACAAACTACCGTTCGTTTCTGATGCCAAAAATTGTAACTCAGTATCTGAGGTATCGAGTAAGCACGCAGACAAAAAAGGCGATAGTAACATAGATGTTAAAGATATTGATGAGCACAGCCCATCGTTTCCACAATGCTGGACTCTCAAACAATATGTGTCAAAATGCGAGGAATACAGCTGGTTGCTTTGCCAAAACGGGAAGCTTGGTTGTTCAGTTTGTTTTTCAGCTAAATCTGTAAAACTTCATCAATTCCAAGGAATAAAACTGTCTACCGAATGGGTGAACATCCGTGTTGAACCATTTGGGTGTACACTCGGTGAACAGCAACAGTCACTTCGTAAGAAGATGTACGATCACAAAACCAGTAAGGCTCACCAATCTGCTGAGATGATTGCGGAAACGGCAAAGAAAAACTTACTGCAGGAGGCAAACGCAAAACATAGCAAAAACGAACACGAGACAACATGCAGAGTTTTCCGAACTGCATATAAAATTGCAAAGAAGGAGCGTCCGTTCTCTGATCTACCAGACGACATTGACTTGCAGCAACTGAACGGCATCGACATGGGTCGCATACTTCACACACGCCTGTCTTGCACAAATATCATCACACATGTCGCGAATGAGATGCGACAGAAACTCGTTGCCAACATCATTGTCAACGAACATAAAATTTCTGTTTTAATTGACGAGTCAACATCAGCGAGTGGTCTCACAGTTCTTACTGTCTGTATGCGTGCTGCTGTCAATGAGTCTGGGCCACTAACATTCTTCCTTGACTTGGTTGAGCTCTCAAGTGCTGATGCAAAAACAATAACTGCGTCGCTCTTGAAATGTCTTGATTCTCATGGATTTAATGATGCCTATCTGAAAAAACATTTTATAAGCTTTGCAGCAGATGGCGCATCGACAATGTTGGGTAACAAATCTGGAGTAGCTACGTTGTTACTCAAAGACTTTCCCGATATCTTTGTGTGGCATTGCGCTAATCACAGACTTGAGCTGGCAGTTGGTGATAAAAACAAGGAAGTTACAGGGCTAAACAATTTTCAGTCTTTCATCGACAAATTATACACAACATACCACGCTTCACCAAAGAACAAGCGTGAACTTAAAGCATGTGCAGCGTTGCTGGAAAGCCAGATACTGTCAATAGGGCGCGTTTTTGACATACGCTGGGTTTCAAGCAGCGAGAGAACACTCAAAGCAGTGTGGACAAACTATCCTGCTCTATATGCACACTTTCTATCTGCATCCACAGATCCAGAGAGAGACCACACAACCCGTCAGAAGTACAGTGGCCTAAATAAACGTCTCACCGCTGTTGGCTTCGTCAATAATGTTGGGGTGATGCTTGACGCACTTACTGAATTAGGTGACCTGTCACGTGAGTTGCAGAAGCGTGATATGACCTTAACTCGGGCACAAAAACTTGTGGACCGTCAAATACGCGTCCTGGAATCAATGGCTGACAACGCTGGTCCATATCTTAAAGAAGCCAAGGCAGGCATTGCGGAAAACAGCTTCAAAGGGATTCGTCTGGGCACAAATACAAAAGTAGATATCGAACTTCGACAGGGACAATATTTTAAGAGTCTCGCCGCCAATCTTCGCCGTCGCATGCAGACCACAGAATCTTCAAACGTTGGCACAAGCGAAAAAGCTCGTGAGGCCAACATTCAGAAATACAACAACCTATTGGCCAGCATCGATGTGCTAAATAAAGACAGCTGGAAGGACAAGGAATGCGATGCTCTCTTTGGCGAAGCAGAAATAAAGTTCTTATGTGAGAAAATGAAGATTGACGAAAGAACCTGCATTTTGGCCTTCCGTGAATTCCGGGACGACAGCCGAGGGACGGCGATTCCGAAGATGCGGCATGCACTCCAACAGCTGTTTCACGCTGTTGACACATATGTGGTATCAACAGCAGAGTGCGAGAGGACATTCAGTGTCATGAACGACATTTCAACTCCTATCCGAAGTAGGTTAAATGTGGCACACTTGGCACAACTGGTTTTTCTGAAATGCGTTGGTCCACCACTGTCCAAATTTAAGCCGAGCGACTATGTAGTGTCTTGGATTAAGAAAGGACGCAGATCTGCTGATGACACACATTGTCCTGATCGAACAACGAAGGAATCATCACATCCATATTACGATCTATGGAAACTTCTATGATACTAGTTTATCAGATTCACACTATAGTGACTATACGATATCATATGATATAGCAGATCTCCTCTCCACTGTCTGCAGTTTATGATTGCTCTATCTGTATATTTCTATAGGCCTAAAGCTAAAAACACTAGGGCATAGTATAAAGTCTAGTAACAATTTTGCACGTTTTGGTGTAGCCTATGCTATTTCCTAGTAATACGCCTAAGTTTTCAGTTTTTTAAAATAAAATTCAAATTTTAATCAATTTTAGGTGAATGAATAATCACTTAAATGTATTGCCAAAACAGGTCTCATTTGACTTCAATTGCTCTAAAATGCGTTGTCGGCTGGGGCTCCGCCCCAGACCCCGCTGGGGGAGCTTACGACGCTCCCCCAGACCCCCTAATCGTTAGAGGCTGAGATAGTACACTTGTAAAAATTCCCTTAGAAAAACCTGGAATGGTCTTTAAATCCATACCGGCACTTCTTATTTTCCACTTACATCCCTGTTCGTGAAGCATATAACTCGGTGTACAAAGCTATCATAATACATGCATGTAGGCTAAGTGATCTAGTGACATTGCGTGTGTGCAAGTAAATTTTGAACAAAACGTGATTCTTACGAACGAAGCGGTGTTAAGTCAGTAGGAACTTGGTTTCTATTTTAGAATGGAAAGCTCGTGTTGAAAATTGGATCGTTTATTAAGGAACTTTATGCAAGAAAATAGGGTGTCTAACAAAAACCAAAAATAGGGCCTAATTTTAAAAATGCTTTTCAAATACATCTGTCTAACTCCGTCACTGGTTGCACTCTGCGAATGCCAGTCTCATACCTGAATAAAGAAGGAGGGCGTCGCTAGTGAGCATCGTTATCACACAATGACGGCAAACTACAACAGATTTTTGCTATTTAGGCCTACCGAACTAACGCAACCCAAATGACCTAATGAATATTCATAACGCAGTAAATGTCATTAGCGACAGCCATTGGTTGCGGGAGTCCCTTGGATCAAATTCCATGTGTATTTTCATAAAATGCGACCGGTGCATCATTGCTGCAGCGTAATTGCGGCGTCTCTTGAGGGCGCGTCGCTGCAGGTCGCTTGGATCTTACCTTGACGACCGACCGACCGACCGACCGGGTCCAGACCCAAGGAGACTGCAGCATTATGCAATTTCGATGTTTAGAGAAGAAGAAGAGAATGAGGATGAGGATACGGAGGATGAGGAGGATGAGGAGGAGGAGGAGGCTGTGGAGAGGAGTAGATCCTCGTTTCATTCGATCTGCTTTCATATCTCGCGGTCTGATGCAATCAGCGGCGCACTTATAGCTTCGTGCGGTCGTCGGCGGCGGAGAGATGCGAGATCAAGAGCCGACATTATTGCGGCGTGAATGAGCGCAGTGATGGATGGATGGACGGACGGATGGGTGGATGGATGGGTGGATGCTCGTGCGGAAGGAAGGAACGACGGACGGACGGAAGGACGGATGAATTGAATGGACTAGCTCGCTGCTTCTGCTGCTGCTGAGATAGATAGACGCACATCACGCGACGCTCGGTTTTAAGTGGAGTGCATGAACCGCACCGGAATGCCTTATATGAGATTCTGCGAGAGCCGTCGTCGTCTTTGCTGTGTAATAAAGTCCAGATACACGCGAACATTGCTCGTCGTTGTCACGCGTATGTACATGCTGATGTAGGACTATGTGAAGAAAATTGATCATACATTTAACTCAGCTTATATAGGCATTATGCCCGCCCTGTTACGGCTAATCCTTGTGGAAACCTTGCACCCACAAGAGCTTATGAGATTAGTATTATGTGTAAATGAAATAAACTGATGTGGAGACTTCTACGGCGCCATTGTCGTATGGCTGTGGCAATTGCAAATTTATATAGCGACGCTAAGTAGTTAGACTCAATTAAACTAGGCCTATATGGACTATACATAATCGAACAAAATGGTCATCAAGAGATTACGGAGAAGAGACACAAGATGGCGACATTAATCGTTGGTCGATTTTAACCCTTTAATGAACAAACGGCATTATGTTTTCAATGAATTTCAGTACACGCTGGTCGTTCAAATGTCAAACATAGTGGCAGCATCGGAAATCACAATTCACTTGATAGAACAAGTAAATATCCACGATACGTCCCTGCAGAGAATGCATGAAGTCAGGCAATAGAACCTATAAGCAATACGATCAACTTCCAATCTACTATTCATTTAATTGAATTGTGGTATAGGTTCCATAGAGCCGTTGCAATTCCGGACGTTTCTCTGAGATCGTTAAACAACCATTGCATCTTCTGGTCTTGGATCCAGAGTACCAACATGACATACTGATGATGACTCCGTGGTGATTTGGATGTTTTTTTAGAAGAAAAATGTGTATTCGTCGTTGATTTCTTGCAGGTGGTGATCGATTCTGGCGGACAGGGCAGAGAGTACGAGTCGATTCCGGTCGAACCCGGCGTTCGCATCAATCAGGATCTCACGTTTGATCGTCCCAGAGAGCATCTGTACGTGCTGACGCCAAAGAAGGTCGGTCGCTTCTTCTTCTTCTTATTCTTTCTTGTTCTTCTTGTTCTTCTTTCTTCTTTTTTCTTCATTTTTCTTCTACTTCTTGTTTTTGTTCTTGCTCCTCTTCTTCTTGTTCTTATTCTTCTTCTTCTTTTTCTTCTTTTTCTTCTACTTCTTATTCTTGTTCTTTTTTTCTTGTTCTTCTTTTTCTCTACATTTTTATCTTTTTCTTCTTCTTTCCGTCTTTTTCTCCTCTTCCTCCTTCTTCTTCTTCTTCGTCTTCTTCTTCTTTTTTCTTCTTTTCATTTTTTTCTTCTACTTCTTTTCTTCTATTTTCTTCTTGTTTCTTCTTCTTTTTCTACTTCTTGCTTTTCTTCTTCTTCTTCTGCTTCTTGTTGTTGTTGTTGTTGTTGTTGTTCTTGTTGTTCCTCTGTTCCTCTTCTTCTTCACTTTCATTGCCAAAAAATAGATAGACGGGCGGTTGGACTGCAGACATGATAAGTCTAGACATAGAACAGTACGGAAACGAAAGACAGACACTGGCATAAAGGCGACGAACGATGACTACAAACAGAAAGGATAACGGAGAACCAGTCACGTAGGGAGACCTAACATAAAGTCGGACATCAGGTAAAGTCGGACAAAATTTTCGCCGACCTGCCACGCAGAAGATACTTCGATCACCAGGTGGCAGTATCATAGATTGTATTTGCAGAGAGTCCATCTAATGATTAAAACTTCACAACCTTCAAGGGATCGTTGACTTAATTTTAAGACGTCGATTACTTTCGATACTTTCGGATTTGTAGCATTTTGCAAGCTGACATAATTAAATCCATCATTCACTGTTGAGGGTTTATGATAGTTTTAATTGCCGAGGAGGAAGAGTTTGAATTTTTAGCACATAGATTACAGTATAATATCTGTTTTGCGGAACTTGTTTAAGGATATTGAATTAGTGTCATGGTTGAAACTAGAGCTATTTGCTGTCCGACTTTGCCATATAGGCTTGTGTCAAAGTCGGACAACATTATTACACCCGGCTGTGATGTGTCCGACTTTGACAAAACTAGGTTCACGCTAATGCTTCATAGGCAAACCAAGGCTTGAATTTGGCAAAAAGGTTTTAAAAGAATAAAGAGAGACATTAAAGGCCAAAGAAACCTAGTTTATGTGTAGCGTTATGCCTAGGCCTATATAGGCTATGGCAATGTTAACGTTCCTCATGACAATTTTAGTAAAATAAGTGTGGTTCAGACGTTGACATATGGGGTCTCTGATTATTTTTTAAAAACTTGTTAGGAATGTTTCAGATAATTGTTAGAAAAGTTCTTATTCTTTTCGACTTTTTTATGGATCTAGATTTCATAGGTTTTTGTAGGCCTAGGTAGTCGAGTTTTATAAAGGCATAGTCCTTCTCTGTTTGCCTGCTTTGCAGTTAATGTTTCAAGCTAGTCTGATGCTAGGCCCTTAGAGCGATCTTTTCAATAAATAAAGTATAGGCCTACGGCAAGTAGACTACATTTGATTGATTTTACTTCAGTTATTTTCAATGTTCAATGTTATCTTACAGTTAAATTTGGAACAGATCTTGATGAAAATCGGCCGGTTCATCGATTGTCCGACTTTAACAAAATAAGGTCGATTCAGCAAATATTGTCCAGGTTTACCAACCAAAAGTGTCCAGCTTTACCCGAAAAACCTAAAACTCAAATTTCGCCAGCTCGCTGTACTTGGCACACTCCTGATCGAATTCATTTTAAATTGGCCAGGTTTAACTGACTGTATTAGTTGAATGAGATGATAACCTATCCATTAAACTTTACATCTTGTAGATGTGACGCTCCGTTAAGGAGTAACCTCGGTCAGAACAAAAGGGTGTCCGACTTATATGATAAGACCCTATACGTTCAGGCTGATAGACAGACATACAGACATAAAGAACATACGGACACAGACAACCGCAGACAAACATAGAGAAATCCTAAAAGATTAACATCCACATACACACATGCAGATAGAAGTACATATTGAGACTTAATAAGAGAAAGACCAACTATACAGTATACATCCAACGCCTATACATGCAGGCAGGCAGGCAGGCAGGCAGGCAGGCAGACATGCAGGCATGCAGGCAGGCAGGCGGACGGACTATACCAGACTGCAGGGAAGACTCTGCTCTGGATATTTTCATAAACGTCTTGTTATCTGAATGATTAAACGCATCGTGGGATCGGAGAAACACAGGAAACGAGAGAGAATTCTTTTCTATCAGTCTTGTCTCGTCCGAGACGCGAATCTCACGAGAGACGAAACCCGGTACTCGGACCAATTACAATTTCTGTTCTACTATACTGACGACATCTTCTTCCTCCTCCTCTTCCTTCTCTTCCTCCTCTTCCTAATCCTCCTTCTCTTCCTCCTCGTCTCTTCTTCCTTCTCCTCATCCTTCTCCTCCCTCGTCTGTTTCTCCTCCTCCTCCTCCTACTCCGTCTCCTCTTTCAACCTCCTCCCCTTTCCTTCTCCTCCTCCTCCTCAACATTCTCTTCGTCCTCCCCATCGTCTTTCTCCTTTTTCTTCTCCTTCTTCTTCTCCTTCTTCTTCTCCTTCTCCTCCTCTTCCTCCTTCTCTTCTTCCTCCTCTTCTTCCTACTTCTCCTCCTCCCCTCCTCCTTCTTCTCCTCCCTATCCTCTACCTTCTTCTCCTCCCCATCTTTCTTCTCCCATCCTCCTCTTTCTTCTCCCTCCATCCTCCTCCTCCTCTTCCTCCTCCTCATCCCCATCATCGGTTCCTTCTGGTCCTGCGTCTGCAGTTGGCGCCACCAAACCGCCACAGAAGCCCTCATCCTTTCGCAGGCTACAGTTGACCCGGAACGCTGTGTCGTAGTAGCCTCCGTAACACATAAATATCGTCCACCCCTCTTGGGTCGATATAACCCGTTGGTTGGATGGTTCCATATGCACGACGCCCGCAAAGAGCATCAATAGTCTGCCTCATGACTGCCTCCCTTTCGCATCGTCTTTACCGTCTGATATTTCTTCTTCTACACTGCAAGTGGTAGAGTCTATACTCAATGACTCGTGAAAGTAGACAAACTTTACAGGTTGTGTGCTTTTTTTATTGCGTGTTTTTAAATTAAATTTGAGTGGCTGTGCGTAGATCAGTTAGCATGTATAATATTATAGATTTATGATTTTAGGCCTACATAACTAGACGTACGCTAGAGGATTTGAATCGGGAGGGCTGGTGTTGTCTGTTCCGTTAGATTGACACAGTAGTCTAAACCTTTTCTAACGCGGACTGACACGGAACAGCAGCGGACCGAGTTTAGTGCCTCGTTGCTTCTGCATACATGTAGGTCAGTGATGTAAGACCTTTAATAATGGCGGGCCAACGGCAATATGTTCCGAGTGGCCTGCCATGAAGGCGCCTGAGCAAAACGGGGTAAGGATCTGGGATCGACTTGATGCATCTGACCCTAAAAAATGTTTGTAAATCGAATCTTAAACAGTTCATTTTTAGCATTTATAGGCCTAAGGTTAAGTTAGACTTTTGGAATCTTAATTTATTTTTGATCCTCCTTATTTGTCACGAACTTTACATTCAACTCGTTAAGCCTTAAATAACAAACCTGAAAATTATTCTCAAATTGTGTAGTCTTTAGACAAGGCTTGACGGTTCAGAAACATCGTATAGGCGGATCAGAAAAGACCTGCTCTTTGACGCCCTGTGGCTTGGATCATTCTTCTTCTTAGTTCTTACAGCGATGTTTTGAGTAAATTGAGCAACTGTATTGTGACTATTGTGTGGTTGTGGAAGTAGAATTTGTCTTAAACTATATAAGACGTTTTTCTATGATGTCTACTTATGAAGAGATAGTCTGGCGAAGCAACGGAAATTTTTAGGGATTTTTAGGTCTAAATAGCTGCCTTAATGCGTCTAAACGTGCATGTGCGCGTGTATTATTATATTTTTTGTATCTTCGTGTATAGTCGCATTTATAAGTGTGAGCAACTGAGCATGACAGTGTGGGAACTTTTGTTTGGACTCAGCGAGCACGAAGAACACTGAACACAAGTCCTAAAAATATAGTAAGAGACTGCGAGATAGGGTTGTGTACTCCAACCAACCATTCTATTATAGTGTATACGCTTAATAATTATAAGGTTATAGGATTATCGGATTAATTATCGGATAAAACATTTTATAAATAAGCCTGTGTGATCAGAGCATTATAGCCTATAATTCTACGCGTGCCTCAACTTATCTCACAATATCACAATATAATGTATGCGAAATGGTCATTGAATCAAGTTATCAACTGTAGTCTAGCTCAGAAGAAGCCAGTGATCTGAATGATCGATTTAAGAATAAAATTTAACAATAATAATAAAATAATTTAATTATTGCCAACTTGATCAAGAGAAAAAAGAAAAATGATTTAGTGATTGTGATGTAGACCTACCGCCTGTTCATGTTCAATACAGTCATGACATAAATCACGACACGTAGGCCTAGCCAGCCCTAGCCTACATGTATACGCCTTACGTGTTGACCTGTACTTCGGCCAAGATGAACGCCTATTTCTCAATTTTTATCAATTATTTGGTCACAGCCTGCTAATTTGACTGGATGATTTTCGCTGGTGCTAATGTGCTCTAATGTGACAGAGTAGATCTATGCGTGCTTTAGCTTATTTCTCCTTAGCCATTGTTTCTGAGCGATTACATGAGGCTTTTGCGTTGCTATGGTGCATATTATTTTCACGAGTAGACTTAGAATTCTCCATGGTAGCCTATAGTCAAGGATTTCAGGTTTTCACTGTTTAAAGCTCCGTTTGATACGGAAACTTCATATTATATAGACCAGAGATGGACAATCTACTGGATTCTAGCATAAGAGCAGCAATAGACGGTTGCGCGGAATGCCATAACTTGCAGATGGTCGATGGGTAGACCTATTATCTGAACGCAGTGCCTTCTCGGCCAGCGACTGTATGCTGGGTGCTTTGGGGCTCGTGTCTTGTGACCCCCTTCATCTTGGGGCTCGTGTCTTGTGACCCCCTTCATCTTGGGGCTCGTGTCTTGTGACCCCCTTCATCTTGGGGCTCGTGTCTTGTGACCCCCTTCATCTTGGGGCTCGTGTCTTGTGACCCCCTTCATCTTGGGGCTCGTGTCTTGTGACCCCCTTCATCTTGGGGCTCGTGTCTTGTGACCCTCTTCATCTTGGGGCTCGTGTCTTGTGACCCCCTTCATCTGTCGTCACTCTTCTTCTTCGATCTTCAGCAAATCAGAAACGTCGTATCTGTTATCAGATTTGATGGATAGGACACAATCGGTTTGGACCGATAATAATTATTTATTCTTACAAACTTTTTCTTCTTGAACTTTACATAATTATAAGTTATTAGTAACGATTATAAATGTAACCATAAATAGACGACCACGCGGTCACCACTATTCATGCAGGTCGCAATGTATCCGCATTATTTCTCAGCATAGCAGCATCTTCGAAGGCGCTATTCTTACGATACTTTTGTATATCGCTGAGGTCAGAGTCTGCACTCTGTTGACCTTTTAAGTGGGACGACAAACTGTCCAGAAATTGCGGATCCCGAACTCAATTCCGTCGCGCCACGGGGAACTGGTGAGTTCGCGACCTTTGGGTCACGTATGGGTCACGCTTGGTACTTTTCAGGCGCGCCTCCAACGGTCCGGCACCACCGGTGTGAGATACCGCTGGCAAGGCACAGCTGGTGAACCGTTCGCGCCCGCAGTAAGTGAATGTTTTACAACCACGGCGGTGGCGGTGACGGTGGCGTCGGTGGCGTCGGTGGCGTTGGTGGTGGCGGCGGTGACGGCGGGCGGTGACGGCGGAGGCGATGTTGCGTTACACGTCGCGTCGCCAGCCACGATCCCAGCACCTCGCGGACATAAAATAATATCTATATTCTGAGAGGTTATAATGGTCGACTTTACAACACGGCATCCATATGCGGCAGCTGAGAACGGGGCACGAATGGAGGAGGGCTGGTGGTCGATCGGCGTCGGCTCATCCATCTTCTTTATTAGCCGTCGAAAGTATTCGTATTTAATATCGACATGCCTAACGCACATCAGCAGCCTCTCTTCTTAATCCAGCTTTCCATATTTATATCGGTTTTACGACCGGATCTGTGAAAGACCATTGTTGTATGCGACGACGATTCGTACCTTTGTGATGGCGGCGGCGCGGGGCTTAGTGATGCCTGGAGGGTGATTGGCCCAACGCATGGGACTCGAGTGAAATTGTTTACAGCGAAATTAGCTTCGGTTTCATTATAAGGTTTAGACTAGGAGGTTCTACTCATTGCTGTGATCTGTGGCCGTTCGCATCTAATTTTAATAAGATAGGCATAGAAAACATGTAGGTGCATTCATGTGCCATGGATTTTGACCTGGCACCGGAACGGAAACGGCAGCTCTGGCTATTGCGGACTTGATTTGATATCTATAGCGCCGGTGAATAAGCTGGTCTTCCTGACGTGGCTTTTGTGGGCGCTGAGAAATTCTCGAAGATTTACATTAAGCCTACATTACATTACATTACATTACATTAGCCTACATTACATTGGCAACTGCAGCGCGTGATCCCCATGATAGTGTCCTAACGCTTTGACTAAGCTTACATGTTATCCACCGTGCCATGCATCATACCTTTTAAATACTATAAGCTTATTCGAAAATGTCCGTATACTCGAATGAAGATCAAGACAAGTTCTACGTTTTCAAGTTAAAACCAGTTAGTTGTGGAGATGTTTTAACAAATGATCTTCACCCTGTTATGTTGACGCTCTACTTTAATCTTTACAATAATGCATTGCATAGAATGTTGAGCAGATGTAATTTCTTATGCCCTTTCATGCTTCATTTCGGTCTTTTTAAGAGTTGGTGGCTAATGGACAGAAATGTACAAGCCTGCGTGCTTCATATTTGTGACATTTTGTCGATAACCAATGTATTTCTGGTCTAAACAAATCCTGCTGATTCTGTATAATATTGAGTTTAAATGTCAGAAATGTACATGGCAGAAGTCAATGAAATTGATATTGACTGCGAATGAAACTGCATGTTCTATCCGTCGAATAGAATAGAATAGTTCTTGCGTTGCTTCACATCTTCCTGTTGCAACACTCTAATAAGCTTAAAGGTAGTGCCATGATTTGTGAGAAACTGCGCTTTCGACTCTAACAACGTATACGTAAGATTAAGCGTTTCTACTCTCGTAGAGTTTACTGCAGAGGTAACTTATAAAGAAATTTTAATCTTAATTAGCTGTTCTGACAGCTTCTGTTTCGTGCAGAATTCTAAGCAAAGGACAGTTTGTTCATGCCACATTAGGTTCAACAACTAGCCTACAATTCAATGGACTATAGTTGCTAACTTGCATAGAACCCACTCCATACTTTCAAAATTCGTGTTTAGAAATTTGTGCAAATGTCTTTCGATTTTCTAAATGCTGTTTTCCCATCTAAGTGAATTTGATTTCACCGTCGTCGTCGTCTTACTGCCCGCCCGCCGAACTATACATCGAATATAATATTAATCTCCGGGGATAAGCCAGCCAGCACCCGCGGATAAGCGAGACTAAGCCGCTTTTCAAAGGCGCGGAGTGATTGCAATGCGATAACATGGGAATTTAAAAGCGTCAAGAAGCACACACATTAATATCGCGGGAGATTAGTAGGAAGTCTCGGATTTGCATTTATTTCAGCCGTGCACACCGAAGGAAGAAGCCGTCCGAGATAACACCCTCGAGGATTATAGCTGATGAATATGCGACCATATTTCACTTTCTTATGGTCGCTTCGCAAATTGCGACGAACGCAGCAGCAGAACTGCAATAATATGATTTCTCGCGGTTCCTTCCGTCGCGGCGCAAACACGTTCAAGACGGCGCTGATCGTTTTATTCAATTTCCTGAAAAATCTCTTTCTATTAAAAGCCTCATAATCTATCGTCAGAAGATTTCCAATGTCGTACCGAAGCCAGCGTGATCTCTGTCGCCGCCGCCGCGGGCATTATATGCGTTGATGTGGCTTACAATGACAGGCCATAAACAAGCTGCGTCGGAGACAATTATTATTTTCTCTAATTTCTATATAGCATTTGCTTTTCATATGAAAACCATCATTTATGTTCGTTTCAAGCTGTGCAATACCAATTGGCTGCGCCTGATGAACAGTGAACGCCTGACAAAACACAGGCATAATGTGCTGATTGTTTCCCCACAATTGCATAACTAAAACTAATATTGTCATTGCTATAATTAATTACTATTATTATAACACATTATTTTTTTTATGCCCCGAAGTATTCAGGATCCCTCAGAGACTTTATTACTAACTACTTGTTTAAAAACCAGTCCAGAATGACCCCAAATTATTATTATTATAACTACTATTTTTAATTTTTTTTATTATGCAATCATTTATTACTTTATTTATCATTATTATTGTTTTATTTTATTTTTAAATTTTTAAAACTAAGTTATTATTATTATTATCATTATTATTACTATTAGTTTTGAGCACCATCTTTTATTTCCGCTTCAACCTGTACAACACCGTTACTATAGAACTGATGAACGTCTGGTACGTAGACTATTCAGTATTCATTCGAGAAGTCATTATTATTATTATCATTATTTATCCGAGGTAAATAATATGATCTCTCGGGTCTCATGACATGAAAAATTGTCCGCGGGCTGGAAATTAGATTAATAATTAATAATATTAATTATTGTTTTTTTAACCCGATGTAGGCTATGCATCCTCAGGTTGAGATATTAATACGCAACATTGACTCTGCAGAGTTGCCATCCCTTCAGGATCTTGGAGAGCAAATGTGCTGCGGAGTTGTTGCAACGGATAACATCGGATCATTATTGCTGTTGCTGTTATTATCGTTGATATTATTTTGATTTTATTTGTTTAAATTCCGGGTATTTATAGGAGTGGTGTTACCATGGAACGATCTCATCTTCGCCAACATTTTGCTTTATTATTATTTTTTTACCCGAAGTAGTTCTAATGTAGGCTATCGGATCCAACAGGACGCAAAACAATTTCCGGAGACTGTTAGCTGCTGGCATTTGGAATGGTTACGCATGTCGAAAGTATATATATATATATTGCGGTAGGCAGTATTATTATTATTATTATTATTGCTATTATTTTTATTACCATTATTATTATTTATTTATTACTATTATTATTTTTATTTTAAATTTTTTTTTGACCCGAGGTATACAGGATCCCTCGGGGACTTATCTAACGCCTAACATCAATCAAAGTCTGGAACGGCCCTACTATTATTATTGTTGTTGTTGCTGTTAGTATTGTTGTTTTGTTATTACAACAACATATTCATCATAATTATTATTATTATAACAGTGTAATAACTTGTGTCATTCACTCTGGTCACTCATTGAACTCGTCATCATAATTATCTTTTTGTATATTTCATTGAATCTTTGGATTTGGTTACTCGAACGGACATTTAGGGATTTAGAGATTTATGTGTTTTGTTGGTCCAAGCTTTGAGCTGAGACGAGAAATTATTATTAATTTCCTGGTAAACAATGTTAACTTCCTTCCTGCCTTAATTCCTTGTTGGCGGCGGGGTGTCTGGTTCACTTGTGTTTATGCCTAGCCTACTTCTCTTCCACCTCCTAGTCAGCAGCCGGATGCTGATCATTCCGCGTTTATCATGATCACCATTTCTCTCCATCCACTGCGCGTGATAAAAAACACAATTTTTCTAATAACTAATTTAGCGTTTATTTGAATAATAGCTGAATCGGTGAATGGCAGTATTTGCTGTCTTTTATAATAATTAATAATAACGACGATTTATATGGCGCCGAAACATAACGTACCATGGCGTCTTATAAAGCATCTAAAAGGCGGGTATAAGCCATACCGAGCCAGGCAACACCTCGCAAGCAACCACAAGCGCCACTTCTGTCTTTGTTGGTTCAAGTGTTCCAGTTTTGCTACTAAAGTCTCCATTTTACTAAGGACTGTAAATGCCACATGAAACACTTGAATTTTAATTACATCGACATCGGTGACAGGCGATGTTGACACTGTCTCCCATGATTCCCATTAAGCCCAAGTCGGCTACACATTATATTGAATGCGTCTAACGTCACAAGTACAACCACGTGCGCGACACTTTTCAGAAGGATCGTAAAGTCGCTGTAAAAATATCACCCGGTTACATCATCCTATGCGTTAAACTGCTGCAGAGAGGCAGTTGAGTGTTTAAGCCGGGATGACATTTCGGATTAATGCTTGCCGTCTGCAGTGCAGCATCAACGTCCTACGTTCGCTTGAATTGTTCCATTTTCGCGAACGCGTGCGTGGCCCTAACGTTAGACGGTTAGACGGAGAAGTACAGTAACTGTTTGAATTCTATTTGGTATTCGTCAGTCGCCATTCCTCTTTATTGATCTCGTGTATCGGTCGCAAGCGAATTCTCGATGTCGGTTCTAAGTGCCGTCGTCCTCGGCGGCGGCGGGGCGACAGGGCGACAGGGCGACAGAGGGACAGGGCCGACGACGACGTCCTTCTCTGTGGCGGCGGTGGCACATCAATAATTTAAATGATCGGCTCTTAGCGTGCGACAGTTATTGCGAGTTATTACGTTGCCTAATCCCACTAAATGGCTCAGCGTTTCATCGAGGAGGGGCGCGATGGCCGGCGGGTCCGCACCCTCCTCCTCCACCGAGACATTCGTCTTCCGTTCAGCCTGTGACACTTTCCGGGCGACGCCCTAAGCCCGGCTGCTGCTGCTGCTGCTGCTGCTGCTGCTGGTGTACGATGACGATGACGACGAGACGGTTCAATAGAGAAAATTAGCCGAAACTGGCGGAGATTGCGGTCAATTGATATCGAGCCATAAGCCGAATAAATCATCGATTAATCTGATGCACAGTATACGCGGTCGGTCGCTGCAATCTTGGCCTTCGAAGCTCGTCTTTCTTCGAAGGTGCTGGTTTCTCTCTCTTCTGCCGTGTTTGTTTCTTCGTCATCGTTGTCGTTGTCGTCATCGTTGTCGTCATCGCTGGAGATGAGCTGCAGATGGTGGAAATGACGTTGATGCTTGTGGGCGACTGTTATCCTCATCTTCTTCCGTGGCATGAATCCGAAGTGACACGCTGACTGGCAGGTCATTTGAACTTGTGACTGTGCGGTGGTGGCAGAGACTATTTCTGTCGCCTTACAGTGTCGTGAGAGTGATTGACGTGTGTCATCGTCGTCGTCGACGGTTTTTGGGCTAGGAATAGCACGTCGTTGTGTTATTTAAAGAGATGACATCATCTGGATGATGACAACTGCAAAGTTCTAATGCACTCGTTTCACACTTCGCAGCGAATCGGTTACCGTGTTACACAGCGCTTAAAATTCCCAGGGGTCACTTCACTCGGTTTCTTAAGAACCTCAAAACTGTCTTCTTTATCCGTGGTTGGACCGGGAGCGCTTCCGAGTAGCCTTCCTTGAAGAAGCGCTGCATAAAATTGCCGAAATAAACAAAACAAATAGGGATAGAGCCTAGGACCGTCTCAACGAGCAATGACAGAAATGAAAACAAGTTACAGAAATTCATTTCCTTGTCTAGATTGCTTGACATTCTATTCGAGAGCGATGACGAAAATAATAAGGAAGTTTCCTGTGTTGCGAAATTGAGGCCAGGTGGTCGACTGCCTATACGGGCCTGCATGGCCGCTGAGACTATACGAGACTTAAGCTGTGTTTCTGCGTTCGCCATGTAGGGTTATTGAGAAAGTCTTTGCGAGTCTTATTAGTGATGCCTGCTTGCGGGTGCTATAATAATTATATTATACATGTGCAACTGAAATCGGCCATCTGACGATACCGAGCTATACATAGAGACCTACAGCAATGCAGGTCTATGTTCAAAATAAGCTTACACCACTCGCTTTGCACGATTCTTCGTTATGGTAAGGTTCATAGGTTTTTTTTCTGTCCGTAGTCTATTGGCTATGCCCTGAACGGCCTGAAGCCAGCAAAATCGCTGAATTTTATGAAAATAATTATAGTATGATCATTTAGATGACCTTATTGCGACATAGCTGTGTTACGGCGCCATATAAATTGTTATTGCTATTATTACCTTTTATAATCTTCAACAATCAGCATCAGTAACAGGAAATACAATTAACGAAAGAAGCAGTAGGTATTGTTCTAAATAATGACGATAAAAGAGCCGATAATTAGGCCTAAGTCTCTCCTAGGTCTGAGAAGTAGTCCCAGCTAAAATTTTAATTGCCAGTAGGATTGCAAAAAGACGTGTGGGCTACAATTATTTCGTTGTTGTTGTTGTTGTTGTTGTTGTTGTTGTCAGAAAGCGGAGTAGTCGTGTAAGTCACAGAGTAAGTCAACGATATTATTGACTGCAGGAGACGAGGGATTGAGAGGCAGCTAAACATGACTCGACCATTAGTTCGACGACGAGGAGCAGTGCATGATTCGTTGCTTAGGCTGCTGCAGTGTACGACGATGTCGTCTCCCCTTCCTTCGGATGCATGTCTAAAGGCGACGTGAAAGATTAACGACTGTGCGCGACGTTCAGACCTTTTCCATTCCGTCACCAATTGAATTCATTTCGCCTTCTTTATCCCAAAGTCTGAGAAGCTAATCAGCAGCAGACTCAACTGTAAACTTTCACTCAATGAGGAAAGAAAAGTCAATTAATTAATCAAGACCGTTCTTATAGGTTCATAGGTATACATGTACGTGTCTACTTTGATATCGTGTTTGTTTCAACATTTTTATGACCTTTCGGTTCCAATGAATTTCGCATTTGCTTTTTGTAGAACTTTTTTATTGAGTTGATTGACAGCTACTTTTCTGATTAAATGCTGACAGCATAAATGTATTAACAAACTTGATGAGTAGCTCTGAATCTGACGTCAACTTGGTGAAGATAAATCGACGATTGACTTCAGATCATCGAATTGGACTCATCACTTGGATTGGTCTCTGAAAGTTCGATTGACCTCTGTCACTCTTATCAATGTCCAATATGAAACCTCTGTCACCCTTATCAATGTCCAATACGAATGGATGTCAAATGGAAATGATTAGAAAATGAGATGCGATTAGAAAATGAGATGCGATAGAGTTTTTTATCGTTCGTCTTTCGGATAAATGTCGACAGGAAAATTTATGACGAGGTAGACAACAGGCTGTTCAATTATTTATTGGCCTATAAGAGAATGACGTCATTTCTTAGAACAAGGCAGCAGAAGTTATTTATTAGCTATCTTTTATACGCATGTACCGCGGTTGAGCCAACCTAAAGAGATAAAAAAAAAGTCAATAATAATAATAATAATAATAATAATAATAATAATAATAATAATAATAATAATAATTAATATGGCCTTTCCAGACTGCGATTTTATATTAGGCGGTAGATAAGTCCCTGAGGAATCCTGTATACCTCGGGGCAAAATAATAATAATAATAGCAACTACAACAATAATAACAGTAATGAAGATAACAATAATAGACTAATGATAATAAAAATTTAAAAATGATAATAATAATAATTTGTAACATGTCCTTTGCACCGCAGTCAATTCAGAAGTTTTCAGCTGTTGAGGAGCGAGCGGGAGATGTAAATGTGATGCAAAATTCTGACGATACTTCATTTTATCGTCGACACTTTTGAAGTCCGAGTCATGATTTAAAAAATTTTGCGCCCCAACTTATTTTCATATTTACGCCATCTGTCGTCTTTCCTTTCCAATGATGAATAGGCCTACTAGATTTTTGTAATCATTCCAATGTCTCGTATTTTGCGACTCTATCTGTTTGGCTATTCTTTATCATTCTTATACCAAGTTTAATCTATTGGTATCATATTACTACATATATTTTCACATAGCAATTAATTTGGGAAGCCACACAGGATTTCGTAGCGAGATTGCATTTACTTGAACCTGCCCGATTTTGTTTTATGTTCTTGATTCATTTGCTAGCGAAAACTTGTGGTTTCAGTCTCTCATCCTTGTATCGATTCGTCCAGATTATTATGGAGAGCAATGCTCTCTAATATTCCTTAGCTTCAAAAGCGCTGATTGAAATCATTAGGAAGATTACAGATCTTTTGTGAGTCCTTGCTGGCAATGATGTACAGAAGAACGTCGTGCTCATAATTATGCATCGCTTGTCCCGAAGGCTGTTATGTTTGTTGCGATGGTTGCTTAATGTTCACAGATCATCTAGTTAGTTGATTAATAGCTATAATAGTCAATGGCATAGCGTGTATTATAGTACGGTGTATGGAGTGATCACAGAGAACTTATTAGGCCTATAAGCTTAGTTTAAAGGTATAATGACAACTGAAACAGTTGCGCTCAATTTAATGTTCTACGACTGTCTTCTGCAAGTCATTATCTTTGGCTGCATCAGCAAAGGCGTTTGTATTTTGGGGGCACTGAGCGAGCGAGGCCCCTCACTAAAATCTGAAGGAGGGCAAATTTATTGAAAAAGTTGAAAATCTAAAGTCGACAGCGAAGCAGCGAAAAGCGAATTAGACTTCATGAGAAATTATTGTTTGGAATAAGACAAAAATCTTCAACATTTTGAAGGCTAAGTTCAGTAGCTGATCAACTTGGGCCACCTTATTTTAAACTGTTGGATCCGTATACTATAGATTCTTCAAAAGATATCAAACACAATGCCTAGTTGCCTACTCTCAGACCTTACCTACCGACGCTCCTTGCAATGCCTTGTCAAACGTTACAAGATACTTTGCCTTAGTATAATATTATATCTACCATCTTGTATCTGATAGCGTGCATAAGTAGCCCTTCCAGTGGGACTTCTAATCCCTTCTGGGTTTCCGGTTGTAACCAACTGCTTGTGTTTCTACTTCGAAACAATGTTTTTATTAACTTGGTGCAATACAATTTACGGTCATGTTATGTCACACGTTGCAATTGTCCTCAGTTCATGTAATTTTTTTACTCGACTTGCTGTTGCATGCAATCTCTTCTTCGCTGAAGATGTTTCCTGCAGTCTTGTAATGAAGACCATTGTGTGTGAGTTCCGTCTGTTTGTTGTACGTTGTGTGACAGGTTTTGCGTGTCAGTGTGCAGGACTGCCATCGATACGTGAGTTGTACGGATTGCCTCCGATCCATGGATCCATACTGCGGATGGTGTCCGGTGCAGAGAAGGTCAGTGTGCATGCGTCAAGCAAATGTATATACAGCAGTCTACTGCAGGCACAGACAAATAGAACGACACACGTATATATTATTATATATAAAATAGTCATAGTATATATTTTATATTGTATGTATTTTATATAGGCTATATACAGTATTATATACTATATATACTATAGTATATACTATATATAGTAGCCTATTACTATATATTGAAATTATAGGGTGACACAAAAGTTCGTTCACCGTTTTCAAAACACGTTATCTCAGTAACCGCTTCATATTTCTTTATAATATTTGATCGGTGTATTAGACTTACTTAGACTTAGTCCTTCCTGTGCATGTCTGCACACCGGGCGACGCATCTCCTCCACTCGTCTCTATCCATCGCCAGTTCTTCCGCCTCCTCCCATGTCAGCTCCAGGCATCTTAAGTCGCTTCTAATTGTTTCTGGCCAGTTCTTCCTTGGTCTTCCTCGTTTTCTTTTTCCTCCAGTGTCCCAGTTGATCACTTGCTTCGCTCTTCTGTTGTCGTCCATGCGAAAGACATGCCCCATCCATCTCAATCTTTTCATTCTGATGATGTTTTCCATAGTATCCTGTCCGGTTCTTTCTCTTATACTCTTGTTTGTTACCTTGTCCCGCCATGATACGTGAAGAATTCTTCTCAACCATTATGATTATGATCGGTGTATACGTCAGTCAAATAAAAGATATTGGTACAAATTCGATTATGATCCGGTCCGTTTTCAAAATTATTTATAAGAAAATGTAAAGACGACAGTTTTTGCGGAAAACCCTGCGTTCATCAAATGTACACAGTAAAGAAAATGTGTACACGCCTACTCGCCTAGCCTCGTATACAAGCGTGAAAAGACATTGTTTTTACCTATATAGGACATACACAGACGTAGGTTATTTATTAGCGCACAGTAGCTCCTTTCTGCTTAATGTCTCTATCCGACATGACTGGATCAGCGTCTGAAGTGTCCCAACTGCTATCGATCTCCACGCTCGTTGGAGGCGACGTTTGAGCTGATCAACGTTCTTTGGCTCAGGATATTTATAAACGCTGAGAGATAAAATACTCAACAAGTTCTCAATCGGAGAGAGTTCCGGGGAGTTTGGTGGTCAATCAGTCGGCTTTATGTGTGACGGATGGTTGTCGTCTAGCCACTTTATCGTCACAGCTGATGTATGACAGCGTGCGCTATCCTGCTCAACAAACAACTTTCGTTGCATGACACTGCCGTTGTCATTTTCTCTCTCGAACGCTCGCTTCACAATCTGCTCGAGAATGTTGGTGATGTATGTAGTAGGCCTACTGTGAGTTCAGTCTGGTATCATTTGACACAAGTTGAAGTTCAGTCATCCCACCCCAAACCATCACCGAAGGACTAAACTTCATCTTTGGAGCAGGCGAAACGTAGGCTTACTTTTCCTTTGCTGGATAGAGTCCGTGCCGTCATTAAGCAGAAAGGAGATACTGTACGCTAATAGCCTACGTTTGTGTATGTCCTATATAGGTAAAAACAATGTCTTGTCACGCTTGTATACGAGGCTAGGCGAGTAAGCGTGTAGACATTTTCTTTACTGCGTAAATTTGATGAACGCAGTTTTTCCGCAAAAACTGGTCGTCTTTACATTTTCTTACAAATAATGGTGAAAACGGACTGGATCATAATAAAATTTGTATCAATATCTTTCATTTGACTGATGCATACACCGACCAAATATTATAAAGAAATATAAAGCCGTTACTGAGATAACGCATTTTGAAAACGGTGAAGGAACTTTTGTGTCACCCTATATATAAATGTATAGGCCTATACACGCACACAAATCAGTGTATTAAGGAGACTTTCTATCTATATAGCAGAATTGGCAATAAAAGCAAATGGACAGACACGCGTGTATATATATATATAGTCTATAGATCTGTCTAACCATTATATATGTATGCCTATAGCCTATATGCAGAATGTAACACAAACATTTGCCTTAGAGTTTAGAGGCAATCAGAACGATGAGAACAGGCAGCCAGTGCATGAATCATACAACACACACAGACCACAGACATGATGCACTGGACTCAGTGGACGAGTCGCTTTCAAATGGTTAGCGTTAAAATGCGAAAAATCGATCTGCACCTTGCTGAAAACGAAAACAAATATAACATGTTACGGACACCAACGATGAATAACTATATTGGTCCGACCTTGGACGTGCTAATGGTCGCACTCCAGAAGTGAGTCGATTAGCAATATCATCGGCTGGACTTCTGGTCAGTCAGTCTTGATGAAGCCGAGACCGGATATCCGCCTGTGGAGTGGCAGCATAGAGACGCTGACCAGTGACCATTATCCATAATATGAGCCACATGAGCTGTGCCCAGTGTCCAGTCTCTGTACCGAGTAGGCTACCGTTGGTTAAGTGCGTTCGGGGGGCTTTTCCTTCAGCGTATGAGGTCAATACAATTAATTAACAATGTTGTGGAGATGTGAAACGTGCGCTATCCAGCCACATGGACAGAATTCAACGTTTAATTATGGCGTCCGCGCCTATAGGCCTATCCAGAAAATCTTTTTCGATCAGGCAAATAGGGAGGTTAAGTTTTATTAAAAATATTTTCTGAAATTTTTTTCAAAGTTAGGAAAATTATGGTTAAACTATGCGAGTAAGTAATTTCTCTGAGGGTGTCTACTGTCTGCTAAGGGGGTCCGGCAGCGCATTGGATAACACGCTGGCATGGAGAGCGAGCAAGAGAAACTGAGATCGCACCCAATATGAAAATAGTAAACTACAGTTAGTGTCGTCTAACAAACTTGCGAGTGAGGCTCGTGGGTGGGTTGTGTGTCTATATTACCACCCTGGCAGACTGTAGTGGCCTATATAATGTGGAAAGATAGTTTTAAATGACAGCATATATTTGTGTCGTGTTTGTACATGTCCGTGCCACTCGTCGACTTGTCTTGTCAGCATATGTCAATTGCTTGCCACCGGAGTTTGTTTTCCGATGGAAATTGCTCCGAAATCCATGATTTATTCATAGACCTGGTCGTTTATCGTCGCGTTAGTCGCTCACCACCGAGTTGTTCTTGCTTGAAGGAGCTTTTTCCATTTCCTCAGGGATTCATGTGTTGACCGCAGGTGACAATTCTCCGCTCCACTCCGTGAGACCGTGGCTGGTTCGATCGACAGGAAAAGGCGACTAAATTTATGATAAATTAGCACAAAAAAGTTTCTCCTTTAAATGACACGGCCGCAACAAATTGCCGCTGCAACCTTCTTCGTCTTCGTCGCTGCTTTTCCGTTCGCATACGTTTCCTATTTTGTAGACTTGAAAGACGCCGATGAAGCTTGGCCATTTATAGCAGAGTCACTGTACCTTGATGGATAGCTTGCATGCGATAAAATAAATGCATATGTATAGCCTGTAATGATATGCATTTTAAAAGGAAACGTGTATGGACGCGTATATGTGTGTGGGGGTATGTATATGAATCGTATGTGTATGTGTGTATGCTTGCGTGTATGTGTGTATGCTTGCATGTATGTATATCGCGCGATGTATCAAGTATGTATGTATGTATGTATGTATGTACATGTAACTATGTATGTATGTATGTATGTATGTATGTATGTATGTATGTATGTATGTATGTATGTATGTATGTATGTATGTATGTATGTATGTATGTATGTATGTATGTATGTATGTATGTATGTATGTATGTATGTATGTATGTATGTATGTATGTATGTATGTATGTATGTATGTATGTATGTATGTATGTATGTATGTATGTATGTATGTATGTATGTATGTATGTATGTATGTATGTATGTATGTATGTATGTATGTATATATGTATGTATGTATGTATGATTGTATGCATGTGTGTTGAACTGTTGATCTATGTATGGTGTATGCATGCATGCATGTATGTATGATTGTATGTAGGTAGGTATATATGCATGTAGCCTATGTATGTATGTATGTATGTAGGCCTACTATGTATGAATGTAATTATGTATGTATACGAATGTATGCATGTATGTAGTAGCAATTCTTTTGCATCATAGAGCGGAGAGTTTATGTTGCTGCCATTTATAATGTTCATTCTAAAATAACCTATAATTATGGCAACAGAAGAGCTTGTCATGTAATTTCAGATGTGGCACACGAAATGATTGTAAGAGTGGAGTCGGCTGGCTTTCCTTTGATGTTGGTCAGTGTCCGCGTTTGATGAAGGTCGTTCCATTGCACGCACAGAAACAATTAGCAGCGACATCGATGGTGAGTTTTAGGATACTATGTTGTGGTCAATCATTGGATTCAGTTTTATCTTATAGTCCCACTAACTCTTTGGATCAGGTGCACTTATAATATGAATTTTGTTTTCACGCGTGAATTTCTTCATGCAAGTATAGCGACTCTGATGTATGCTTAACTAACTAACTTATTAATAGTAAGAGAAAGAGTAGGCATATGAAATATGTGAAGATCCTTGTCGGTGTATTGCTCCTTTAAAAAAGAAGAGATGACACGAGGTCAATTCAAAGGCTTTTTAAAATAAATCTCATCTCCTATTCTATTTCATTGTTTTGACACCGTCGGTTATCTTTTCGCGTTTCTATGAAGCTTTAACGACACCTATAGTTTCATGCACTTGACGTTTTGTCTTCTGCATTGCCTGGCATTGCTGCGATAAGAACGCCCTCTTGTCTTCAATGAACGATTGGTCCCTCGAGCCCCAAACGACATGTGCCCGATGAAATATGGCGCGAAAACAAGCCGCTGCTACTCAATGTCGATGCTGGAGCCCGCCGTTTTTTTTATATTAATACTGTGAACGATAGCTACGGACGTGCAGCTGTAGCACTAGGTATTAATCGCAGGCAGCAGGTGGAAGACATAAAAAGCATTCACAATTTCACAGGCTATAGCCTACTGCATTGGGAAAAAAGGTTTTTCCGCGAATCGACCTTTGTAATTATTATTGACCAAAGGTCGATTCGCGGAAAACCCTTTTTTATTATTAATTACTGCTTAGTGAAACACTAATTGCTGTTTTCTCGTCATCGGCGAAATGGATTTTAGCCGAACTTATCCATGGGCTTTGGCAAACTTTAGTCGTTTTTTACCAACCAACCATCGACTGACGCGCGTTGCATGTAGCACCGCGCTCTTTCAACGTTATGGGAGCGTTTAGATTAAACGATATTACCGTAGCTCAGTGGGATTTCAGAAGTGCGCAAATAGAGAGTGAGATTAAATTAATGCGCACGGTCGATCGTATCTTCGCCGATTTGATCATGATGGGGATTGGTGAGCAGGGAAATGTAATCAACTTTGTTAACCTTGTTTGTTTCATAATTGCTATGACCTATTTTAGTTTCTCCTAATTCCCGGTTGTTCAACTTTGCCTTATTTCCCAGTTACAACATGGTCTTTTTTGCTGGTTTATGGTCAATTCGATTACGAATGTTAATTAAAAATGGCATGTGCCCACGTATTCATTGCCGAATCTGGCAAAAACAAAGCAGACAAGATAGTTATGGCCTATAAATGGGATCAAATGACTTTGAACGGGTTGCTATCAAAACACATAAAGCGCTGGTCGATACTGCATAATGTGAACCTATAATCTAATTATTAATGAGCGCTAATGTTCATTTGGCAGATCAAATGAATATAAACCTTAAGTTTAGATAGTTTTTTGTACTCTAGAGACCTTCTACATGTATGTACCTTTATTTGTTATTCTAGGTTATTCTAACAGTTCAGAACCTGCCTCCGTCGTCTTCAGGGTACCAGTGTATATTTACGGGCCACGGAGTGACTCGATCGACTCCAGTCATATCAGTGGACAGCCTGGATGGAGGCGTCTCTGCGCTTAAGTGCGAGACTCCCATTTCAAACCTTCTTCCGCCATTTCCGACTGGAAAAGGTAACATATAGCCTAATCTACATATACCTCATATATATTTTTCGATTGGAAAGTAATATATATATATTGTGTATATGTATTACTGTTATATATTATATAATATATTAATATATTAAATATATTAATATATTATATTATAATCTATATCCTGAACACCAATTTTCACTGCATTATACTTTTAGCTGCATAATTACGCAGGCAACAAACTGAATTATTAAGTTACTTTATTACATCATGTAGTTATATATATATATATATATATATACAACATAATATAACAAGACTGGAAAATACATCATTAGTCATTATTGCAACACAAAGCGCAGTTAATTACACCGTTGTTCATTACTCATCTGTTTCAACATTCTTATCCATGCATCTGGCTTCTGGTTGATATAGCCTAATCCAGGATTAGTTCAATCGTGCTTTTCCATCGGATTACGGCTTCTGGCTAAGGTTTCGCTTTGAAACGGCTGTTGACTGATGTTTTGCTTTATTTGTTACAACGGCGCTATATAAGTTATTGGAATGAATCGGATCAGCTTAATGATTATAATTAGTTTGCATCACATTGCCTGGGTATCTCTGACAAGTCGCATAACGAAAGGTACACCCAAGGCCGTAGCTAGGGAGTGTTTTGGGTGTTTGAACACCCCCGAAATGGAAAATGGAAAAAATATAGGCCTATAACGCATTTACTAGCACATGATGTAAAAACCATTAAATAAAGCCCTGAAAACACCCATTCACTAGCACATAGATCTAATGAAAAAACATGTAATTAAACGAAAAATGGTAACAAAAACCGTTTCCGACGACTAAAAAAGGGGGCCTCAGAAATTCTCTTCCCGAAGAGACCCCCGAAATAAAATCCTGGCTACGGCCTTGGGTACACCATTACATAATCTACATTTACATCACTAGTTCAGAAAATGCCTGACTTTGTAATTATATGCTTCGTGTCTTTTAGTATTGCTATTTAGCCTATATGCCTCTTTACTATTATTGGAGTGCGCTATAGTGGTGTGGTCAGCGTACTGTACTGTCGACCAAATTGTGGGATTCAAATCCCTATGGCAGAAATTTGGTTCGAGATTTTTGTTCCACCCGCGCACCTACTACCTAATGAAGGGGCAAACTCAGCTACTTATAGTATGCTGATTGTACACAGTTGGTGGAAAGATGAGACGGCTATGAAGAGGCATGGCCAGTTATTGGCCACCCGCCCTTCCTCCCTCGTACTCACGGCCGCATGCATCTATGAAGATCTCAAGGGACTTCTCTTCTCTTCTTCTTCTTGCTATTAATCATCCTCATGTCACATATTAGCGCATAGCTAATCACTTTCAAGTATCATTGGATACATGTACATAGCAGAAGACCTTCGTCTGTGATGAGAAGGCCACCACTCTCAGCTTTGCATTTCTTCTTCAGTAAATGATCAGTCAGTCCATCAACATCATGGTAAAACTCGAGAAGGATCTCTAGTCTAGTACACCGGGTACCTTATAAGTCGTTATTCACAAGTCTCCTATAGTTGGGTCGTGGTGCTTCTCCACAG
>OX243811.1:28260955-28365955 GCA_945859605.1 Lumbricus rubellus
TACTTTTTCCCGCTTTAGCCTACCATATTGCGAATGGTCGGTTCAGTTGTTTGGTGCCACGTCATTCTGGATGTTTCGGTTATAAAAGAATGCATGCCACTACGAATTAAGCATGCTTTAAGAACGGTCTGACGCTTATGACAGGGTCCAGCCATAAAACTCTCGTCCAGAGTGATTCCGAAAACCATCCAGGACTGTGGAACGGACGGTGAATTGGTTAAACTGGGATAAACCTGGAAAAGCAGTTGCCCCATCCGTTTAATCCCATCCAATCCCACTTAGTTCTTCGCGGAAAATGGTCGGCCCAGTCGGCGGCTGTTAGCGTCGGCTGCGTTTGCTCTTTATCCAGAACGCGCCGGCATCATCGGCTTTTGTAGCCGGGGTCACAATGGCAATAAAACTCCAACCCATTTCCATCCATTATATATTCCAATCACTCGCCTTCCATTTTGCATGGACGGTAGTTTCGCCGTAATACGGAACAAATTTGCCTGATGCAGAAGCAGAAGCATCAGCAGCAGTAGTGGCATCAGCAGCAGCAACAGCAGCAGTATCAGCAGCAGCATTGGCGTCTGTTTTTCTTTCTCTCGTAAACAACTCAACTGCTGTAATCTCACTCTGAAACTCGGTGCAACTGTTTATTTCTCTTCTCTTTTTCTCCTTCATTCGCCAGGCAAAGAGTCAATCGGAGTTGGTTGGTCCCGGGTTCTGTCCCCGCTTTGATCACGTCATCGCTAATTCGACGGAGATACTCGTTTCATCGAGCACTGAGCTGAACGTACGCGTGAAAGCGTTCAACTTACAGGTAGGCTATTATGGACTACGCTGTTGAATTAATTATAGCTTAGATGTAGGAACTGTTTTTTCTGGTTGTCTTTGTAAGTGGTTGAAGAGTTAAGACAGAGTCTAACCAATAAGAACTTCTGCTGAGAGCAACGGGGTTTTACATAACATCTTTTTTGTCATCAATATTATTTGCTCTTTATCGATTGCTTCAAGAAGGGCTGCGACATAATTTCAGCCAATTTTCGCCAACTTTGAATTTGGTTTTGGAGTAGTTGAGATAATCATTGGAAAGAGAAAGATTAAAATAAACTGGTAAGAAAAAGACACCAGAAGAGTGCATTCAGAAAACTGTGGACCTAAAAGACAATTAAATTGAATAGCCACAGTCACGCTATACATGTATAGATCTATACACGATATAGTCGCACTATATAGTTGTGATATAGACCTACACTATAGTTGTCTGTTGATGATGACATTGATAGAGTTTCCAGGCGTCTTTCAAGTGTACCTTCAGCATCGATGGTGGGGTGGAAAGAAGCGCTTGGATCGTGGCTAGCGATGCATCAGATGGAACCCTGCTTGACTGTGATTCGCTGTTGGTAAGTGCACTGCCCGATCTAATCGATTCTGGTCTGATCTGTAACTTCTGTAGCGCCCTTACAAAATGCAAAAGACCTATTGCAATTTGCCGTCATTCCCTCTGTATTAACGGGCATATAGATCTATATTATATGCATACATATTAAAGCAGCTATATTTATATATTTGTGTGCGTACAAACTATACATGAGTGTAGGCTACATATTGACATATTTAGAGTTTTGAATCTACATTGTATAGTACAATACAATACAATTCACTTTATTGCAACCAGAAAACAAGAAAACAATAAAAGTACAAAACATGCATGCATTGGCTACAAAGGGGGGCCCAAAAGGGATGGACATCCCGCTGGGAAGGGTCACCCAAGTAAAAAAGTCCCAAGAAAAATTAATCAAGATAGCTTAAAAGAAAGAGACTAAAACAAATTAGGTGATGACAGATTGCAGAAAAGCTTATATTGTCAAGAGCATATAGAGAAACAAACTTAACTAAGTACTTAACTAAAATCTTAACTACACATGGTCATGTGCACTTCAAGTAGCATTAGTGGAGGAGAGTAGAAGAACACGAAGTTTCTTTTTAAATACCTGCAGACTACTCGATTGACGAATGTCAATTGGTATTGTGTTCCATACTTTAGTGCCATAAGATTTAATAGTAAACCGCCTAGTATTAGATTGAGCTTTGACAGGGCGAAAAGCAGATGAATTCCTAGTGAAATGCGAATGGATGTCAGAGGCGTGAGGGAGGTAACCTTGGAATACCGAAGGAAGGAGACCGTGTTCGAGTCGAAAAAAGAACTCGCTAATTTGGAGATCCTTTATCTGGTCAATTTTCAGGAGATGAAGTTCATTAAAGGAAGGGCCAGTGTGTTCCCGTTTACGAATACCCGCAATTATACGAACAGCCCTCTTCTGTAAGATTACAAGTTTATGAAGCCTGGATTCGTATGTCGATGCCCAAACAAGGTTGCAATATGTGAGGTAGGGGTAGACAAGGGTATAATACAAATTCAATATAATAGTTATTCGTTATAATAACTTCTAAGGAATCTAAGCAATATACAGAAGCTTTTGAAGCCTCCAATATTTTAGCGCCCATAGTTTGGAACCAATCGAATCCCACAGCAATCTAGAATGCAGTTTTACTTAGCGCAGATTGACTTTCTCAAATTTATAAAGCGCCAGTTCAACATTGTGCTGGATAAAGTGGTTTTTCTTACACTGGCTATAGGCTACTGATGGTGCATCGTGAATTACAAAGTAGCGGCAGAAAAAAATTCAGATGTTTACTCCGCTGAATAGCTTTCTCCAGCAGAGTAACCCGCGTAACCAAATGACTTCAGTTAAATTTAATTCAATGCTATAGTAGTGCAATATGGCATATATCTACTGAATGTACCGCATGTGTGTATGGATGAATGTTAAGTTCCAGTATCCTGGTGATGCCCAGTACATCAATGTACCGTTCACAGTTGTCTGGGGCAGCGTCACAAGAAAGGCTCTTGACAATCCGATGAATGTTCAAGGTAAGTTCGTCTCACAATCTCAAGCCATCGACCTGCTCGCCCTATCTCCTGACGAAGTTTAGCGTTGTTGTACTAATGTACTATGATAAAACACTTCTGTACTATAGTCAGTCAATTCGGTGGGATACGAGGCTCGAATTAACTTATTCTAAAAGTAGATGCAGAATGGATTCTTTGGCTTTTTTTGAAGAAGCCTGATATTGAAGATAAATTAAGTTAAAATGGTGATAAAGGATAAGCTGGTGTTTTTCCTATTGAAGCTAAAATAAGCTGGCTGATTTTGGTTTTAAGAAAAATTCTTAATAGAATGGATTCTTTGGCTATTTTCTATGAAGCCTGATATTGAAGAAAATATCAGCTAAAATGGTGTTTAAAAAAATCAGATGTCTTTTTAATTTTCTGGATGTCTTTTATTATTTCCTGAGGGGGGTGCTCGGTAGTGCAGTGGATAGCGCGCTGGACTGTCGACTCAGCTATGATGAGTACACGGTCAGTGGATGATGAGACGGCGAGGGAGAGGATTGGTCACCGCCCTTTGGAAGTCTTTTATTATTTCGATCAGCAAGGAAATTAAGGTCGTAAGAATACTGCCGAAAAGTCTCTAGCTAATATATTTAGTGCGATGTGCGAATAAGCGAATATCTCGAGAAAATCGGTATTGGTTACGAAAATTATGCAACTACCGGTTGAATTGTTAAACGCAGCTCCCGTTCCCCCTCCGCCCGCAATTTGCATGTAATTCGCCCCATTTCTATACAGGTAGACGTTACCAGGAGCGGTACTACTGTGACCAAATTCTATGTACGTCGAAACGAAATAGTATCCGGCTTTACCGGGAGTGAAACGGGTCATTCCCGCACTTATAACACCATCGGTTTTGAATCTTACACTATCGAAAGTAACTCTTGTGTGAGTTTTAGCGATTAAGAATTGCCAAGCTAAAGAATGAATGCTAAGCGCGGGACCGATTGAGATAGAATCTACATACTGCTTCGTAGCTGCATCGCTGGCGTTGTTGGGTTCGTGTAGTCCTGTAATGTAAGCATCATGCATAAAGATGGACTTATACACATTTATTTTAGACGGAGGAGTGCCATCGAGTGACTTAACCATCTCTAACATGATTTCATTGTTTATTCTAAAACGAAATCCATCCATCGATTGTAATGTAATAGGATTGTTTAACGAACATTGTAGTTTATTTCGTATACTACCTAAGAAAATAGTGAATTCTTTATTTTCTCCTCTCAAGTCCTTACAACCCATTGAACGCAGACGATCGGAGCCAACGTTTAAGATTAGATCACCAGTCATGGTATCACCAGTTTTAGACACCTTCAATGTAACTTGTTCATCAACGTATTTCTTATTCGTCAAATGATTATCGTTGGACGGAGAATCGTCGTGATTCGTTATCAAATCAATGGCTTGACCCCAACTTAAGGCCTCATCCATTCCTGCTGTCAAAGGCTTCGTTGTGGGCAGTCCTTTAATTTTGTGACCACCCATTTTTAGATTTCCAGTCGCGATGTTTGCTCCATCCAATCGAAGAAAACTAGCATTTACTTGACTAAGAGTGACACCTCCAGCGATTACTCTTTGTGATGAACCAACATCGGTGTGACCGAATTTATCGACAGGCATTTTATATATAATAATAATTTTTAATGCAGATTAGTCATCGTATACATATAATTGCATTACCTGAATCCCTCGTGGAAGATCGTTATCCTTTGCCAGTACTCTAACTCTGTAATATTGATACGCATCCGTAGTAGAAATATTAAAAAATGTCGGAATAGTCTCTGAAGGAGTTGAAGATGTATGTAAGTGTGCAAACACTGCTCCATCATTGCTAGCGGATAAATTCCAATAAGATACAGATACGGTTTTCAACGCAATTCTCCAAATTTTAACTGGCTCAGGACATTTAATTTGTAACCAAACAGTTTCATCTTCACCCGAAACCCAAGCTGCGTTAACATCGTCAGTAAGATTAGTGAAAGCATGGTAGGCTTTGCTTCCGGCAAAACAAGAACTGGCGCTAGCAACGAATCCTGTTACACTTACATCAGCTTCCAAGGGAGGAATATACCCAGCACGACACTTTTTCAGAGATTTATCGACGTACTTTGTAACTTGTTCATCAACGTATTTCTTATTCGTCAAATGATTATCGTTAGACGGAGAATCGTTGTGATTCGTTATCAAATCAATGGCTTGTCCCCTACTTAAAGCTTCATCCATTCCGGCTGTCGAAGTATTCGTTACTGGGAGACCTTTTATCACATGTCCATTCATTTTTAAATTTCCAGTCGGCAGATTTGTCCCATCCAATCGAAGAAAATTAGCATTTACTTGGCTAAGAGTAACACCTCCAGCGATTACTCTTCGTGATGTTCCTCCAGCAGCGGTGTGACCAAATTTATCGATAGGCATTTTATATATATATTTATATATAATAATTTTTAATGCAAGCCGTTTATAACTTCTTGGAAATTCATTCCATCGTTCATCGTCTTCTTTAAGACATACAGACACAAATGGCCGCAAAACACTTCGTTATCCGGCTGTATTCGCTCGCTGTTATATAACACTGGACGGCGTAAATACTTTATCAGTTCCAGAGGGGGAGGAAGGCCGTAACTATCGAAATATATTTTCTCACTACCGCTCTTTAAGAAAGAGCACCAATGCTGACCGGTTCCTTTAGAATCGTCTAGATTCAATATCCCACATTCAATCCGTCTAGGTTTATTCGGCAGCTCGTCTCGCACGAAAACGCCTCTAAAATTCGGAATATTCAGCTTCTTCGCGGCATCCAATAATTCAAAATTCGATAAAGCAATATTCGGTAGCACTACTCCACAAACATCGATTTGTTTGACGCTCATTTATTTAATATAAACATTAATTAAAAATTTTCAACGAGTAGTGACCATATGCCAAAGTATGAATTCCATCCTCCATTATTACCCGTTTATCGTCATCTGCAGATAATGCAACTTTATTAATTTCTTCTGTATAAATATCGTGATGATAAGATCTAATAACATTCATCGTTCGTTGTTGTTCTTTTTTAGTAAATAAGCAGTCTTTATAATCTTCGTGAGTAATAGTTTTCTGGACAACATTCTTCTTAATACCTTTACATTTCTTGTGCTCATCTCCAGCAGCCATCTTATAAGAATACAACTTTGCTCTGAGTCCAATAAATTCTTTTATCTGTTTCCCACTAGCTTCATCCTTGAACATTCCAATAACTTTTTTATTTACTCCAACCTCAATACCAGATGGATGATCTCTCGGGTATTCACTCGTGTCGAATCGAGTCTTAATATCGCCTGCGATATCTGAGTAAAAGTCTTCAGTTTTAATTTCGTATGTCAAAGAATCTGTATCGGTAAATAATAATTTAGCTCTATTTCCGTATTTATCCTTGATGTAATTGTAATGAAATTCATACATCAACGTTTTGCTCAAGTCTAATATACACATGCCAAGATATATAGGTTTATTATAGTACAATTTAGTTTTTTCATGTGAACGGCTATTAGATTTTCATCGAAAATAGTACATCTCTCATAATTAGGTTTAGCGGCTAGTTCAATAGCCCTCTCCTCTTGACACACTAACTCTACATCAACACGATTTTCAATGTTCTCACAAGTTTTTCCAAAGACACTGTTATTCATTAACTTGAAAAAGTCTTTCTCAAAGTCATTAGTAGCTTTCGTTCTAAGAGCTGTATTTAAATCGATATACTTTTTCAACCAATCACTTTCTTCGAATAGTACACCTCTATGCACTTTTGTTATTTTCAAACCCAAGCTCTCATACAGCTTCAGATTATCGTAATGCAGCACATACTTCTTTTTATGGTTTAAGTTTGGAATTAACTTTTTGACTTTGTTAATCTCAATGCTTTCGGGGGCTAACGGAAAATCGTTATGCAGGTCGTGTAACTCTTTAGGATATTCCAAATCAACTTCCAATATGCATGGAATACTTCTCCAATTATTTAATTCATCTTCGTTCATCCATTTGAACCCGTGAGTAGGTAAATTTTTGATCATAGCCCATCCATATAGATTATTCGCATCCAGGTAAGTAATAAATGTAGAATTTTCGTTACTATTGAAATCGCTCATATATTTATTATTCGCTTTCCCGTAACGATTTGATATTGTGCTCACTCCTCCTCTCATCCCTTGCCTAAGCATCAGAATCATATCGTAATCATTCAATAACTCCAATTTCACGCCTGTCAATTTTAAAGCGGCATCCCAGGCTAAACCAGGAGATGTAAAATACCATGCAGGGTCAAGCGTATAGTTCTTCATACACACATCTCTAAAGTTTTCGAAAACATCGGCAAGTAACAGAACATCCGAAACGTTGTATAAATCGTGATATTCTCTGAATGTTTTGCATCCAAATTCCTTCCATACCGTTTTTGCATGCTCGTAGTCTTCATCGCTAATATTCGAATCATTTAGCTTAGAATAGAATGCGGATTTTGGTGGTAGTTCGGTTTCATTAAAGGTAGTAAATGAATCGACGTAGTCATAAGGATATATGCCTTTTCTCAGCAAAAGATCGAGCTTCTTTCCAGTATATCGTTTCCCAATATTTTTACACTGGTCTTTGCTTAGGTTCCTCGATAAAGCATCAAGACTAGAAGCCATAAATTTAAAACTGTCGATAAAGCGCAGTTGTCGCTTGACGGTAATCTCTTTTCCCTCTTTATTTACAAACTTATCAACAACGACCTCTCTGCTAAAAGATATATACTTTTCCTCGTTATTAGGTATGCAATTAATTTTCTCTCCATTATTACCTCTCAGTTTTTTAATGAACAGATGACAATCGTACCCGGAAAGATTATGAAACACTACAGGGAAAAACTTGGGGACTTTATAGTTTACATTACAAATGTTATGAGCAGCCCCTCTAAATTTACCGCTAAGATGACAGTGATCTCTCACTCGGTCTTCGCCCAACGTTCCTTTGCAGATATGACATATAGTAGCTCCATCGAAACACTTCTTGTCCTCTTCTGTAAATATCATCTTCTTAGGGAATTTAAATTGATTATATATTTGTTTTATATTCTCTTCTAGTTTATCTACAAATATTTGACCAACATCATCATCTTCGCTTTCAGCCGTAAACGTCACAGGATCTTGAGAATATACACTATCGTCGAAACATTTTATGTGGTAACAAAAGGAGCTAGGAGTATGCTTTTGATATTTATTAGTGTACGACAACTCTGGATTTGGTTGGCATGTATCGATCGGTTTTACAAAAGACTCAAAATCTGCGTAGACTATAAACGGAACCCTCATAGAATTGTTATAATTTTTAAAACTTAGCATAGTTCCTGGTGGTGGCATTTCTATTTTTTGTGCGTTATGGAGTTTGCAGTACTCATTATGGTTTTTAAGCGCTCCTGTCGTTGTGAAACCATTCATACACCTTTTGCAATAATACATCGAATGAGTCCTCAATCTCATCATTCTGTTAAAATTCTTGATCCAGCAATAATGTTTCCTTTCTCCGTTGGAAATAAGCAATAGATCTACATAAATACTACTTTCACACTTAGACAGATAAAGCGGGTATACTTCTTTTTCATAACCGAATACATTAACATTAACATTATTATTTCTCTCGAACCTACCTATCACATTAGCATCAGCAGCAACTGGAAACTCAATACCACTCCAATTAAGTTTTTTAGACTGTTCTTTCAAAGCTTTCGTTATTATCTCCGAATTTTTCACAACCGGATTCAAAGCTCTAGTGATACACCATTTGAAACATTCTTCATCATCGTTTTTCATATTTATGATAGCCTTTTTATTAGCTAAAAAGTCGGGAAGTGGAATGTAAGAACTACCTCTTAAGGGTGTATATTTTACCGTATTTATATCTAATTTTACAACAGCTTTAAATCTCCAATTACTTCCTTGCATCTGAAAACTAGCAATAGACTCCATGATTTTATCCTTCTTTCTGCTGTATATTTCATTCAAGTCGGTTGCTTCTAAAATAACTTCTGCCCTGGAAACGAATGGTATATCCTCAGAAGTCACTATTCCAGATTTCATATCTACTCGTTCCATAGTACAAGTAAGAACCAAATTAGTCTTTGTCTGGCGATTGTTCGACAACAGATTTACTACCTGCGGTCTGACGAAATCAAGAAACGAAGAGGCATCCATTCCATTAATTCCATCTATTCTATATTGCTTGGTGAATCCTTTAATAGCCGACGCTGTTTCTCGAATTTTAATTTTATCAAATATCCTGGAAACAGTTGACTTCAACGATTCGAGTTTTTCATTAACGACTTTATTATCTCGTTCGGGCACATAACTAAGTAACCAATCCGCAAAATCATTTAATTTGGATCTAACCCTATTTTTGTATTTTCTCTTAGGCGCTACTGGTTTGTATTTACCAGGTGTGGGTGTAAGCGTAGGAATCTTAATGTCAGGAACCGGTGAGTCGAGCAAGTGTTCAACATGGTTCATGTTTCTTAAACTACTTTTCTTTAAATCCATTTTATCTTACCACGCAAAAATATTAAAACATGTGAGATCGAAGATCCACTTATCTGTGAGATCGAAGATCCACTTATCGAACACTTTAATTGCAAATCATTCTATCTCTCAAACACTTTAATTTCGTATCTATCTCTCCAGACATTTCCGTTATGATAAGCTATTATACCAGCACTCTGACCATAGGCCTTAGCAGCTTTATACATCGATGGATACGAGGTAACAACGCCAGTCTCTCGATCTATAATATCTACTCTTCTCGGTTGTTTCCTGATACTACTCAACGTGTCATGTCGATATGACACAGACTTGTAGTCCGTCGGAAGAATATTCTTTTCAATCAGTACAGCTATCATTTGAGGTTTGTTGAGATGTGAAGTGCCTGTAACATTGTTATGCTTGGCCAACATTCTAAGCTCTGGTAGCTTCATAATATATAAGTATTCTTTAAATCAATTTTCCGTACACTACACTTATTTTCTGTCCATCCGATTGGAACTGCAGCAACCTATCTGAAATTACGACAGCATACGCTTCGGTGTCGGCTGGCACTGCTGCATTGAAAAGAGCCTTAATCTGAATATCAACGACTGACGATTTCAAACGCTCGGATTGTTTGCTTACATCGAACACGAACAGCGGATATAATTCTTTATAATCTACAGTTGTTATATTGCTTTGGGTAATCAACCGATCCATACCATAGAATTTTTGACTAAAGGAGGACGCGTCTCTGTACGCTCTGGAGAATTGTTGATTAGGAAACGACAGGTTATGGTCGACAGCTGGATATCTTTCTTGATTCATCATCACATATATGTTCTTAAGGTCGCAGTGATTAAATAGCGACGGATTACTTTCCTGATTACCGCTACGGTCCGTCTGAAATCCTACGATGATATATCTAGGTTTCTCCGGTGATGTTTTAACGCTCAGACGCCAGCTGAAACTTGTTGACTGGGGAACTGTTATCGTGTCACATTGACGAGCTCTATACGCAACTGGCAACGTTAATTTCGATTCAATCGTCTTATACAACTGCATTCGTTCCATATCGGAAGGAATAACGTGTGGAATGAACCATGAAATTTTGTTTATCGCAACTTTTCCAGCAGCTGCAGCGTTATCTCGGAATATGGCATCATCGTCGGCTTTACGAACTAATGTCAGCGTCTGTTTAAAACCGTAAATAATCTTGTCGTAATCGTCGCAAAACCCGAAAATATGCTTCAACGGAACAATAAAGCTGAACATTCCTTTAGTGTTTGGTTTGCGAATGAGAAAACTTTGTCTAGAGGCAAAGCCGGGGTTGTCCGCAATAACAGCAGTCGCCCCAGTGTCTTTATACCACAGCTGATTTAAGCCTTGAGTCAACTGAAAATCGTTTGGATACGTAAGTAAACCGAGCATCGTTGTAGCTTGACCCGGATGAAATAGCGTTTCGATTTCTTGATTAGATAACTGATAGGATATTTGACTGAATAGATACATAAGCCCATTATTCGTAATAGCAACTGCATCGGCATTAACGTATGCGGTGTCATCAGCTTTAATTAGTCTTCCGTCGAATTGCAGATACGATTCTGCTGGGTGACTGTATAAGTCTTGTAATTCAATATTTATTCTTATTTCACCAGAACTGTTAAGGTTAGTTCTCGCTACAGGTTCGTACTCGTGCCATTCGTATCGCTCGATACCTTCATCGATCAATGGTTGCTCTGTGAATCTTAGAATATCGGATTGCATTTTATTATACATATATTTTTAAATAAGAAAATAAATTTTTAGACCTAAATAAGAAAATAAACTTAAGCCATTTTCAAACCACCTCCGTTTAAGCGTTTTACGAGATCCTGAATTCTAATAGCTCCTCCCGTCATTTGCGGATTCGATCCTAGTAATCTAGCTAGAATGACTTTAGTTTCCTGAGTTATCGGCTGTTGAACGGGAGCTTTAGGGAGTATCTTATTGAGTAATCGTTTTCCAACGTCGATAGCCTTATCCTTAGCAACACTCCCAATCTCTTTGACAGCTGTGCTCGCAATTTGTTTGGCTGCATTCGATGTCAGTAGTCTCTTGAGAAATCCTGCAATGGAATCGAATATTCCTGCTCCACCGACAACGTGTACTTTTTTATAACTTCTTCTCGCAACGACCAGCATTTCTATATCATCAATTTTTAAATTAGATCAATTTTTAATTAGATCATCAATTTTTAAATTAGATCATCAATTTTTTATATTCATCTTTGGTTATCACTCCCTGTCTCAGTAACTCATCCGTCATACCTACAATTTCATTTCTTACTCCTGTATTTCCCGCTTTGTAGCTATATATTCGCAACTCTAATTGTTTTACTAATTCGTTAGGATCTGAAGGAATGGTAATTATTCCGCTTCCTGTTTTACCTCTTAACTTTATGTAATCGTCCCATATGGGTTTTATTATCTTTGCATATTTTACACTTCTAGACGATTTAGGTTTGTTTGGTTTATTTGGCTGACTCATGGCATTCGTTTTAATTAGAATCTCGGCGTATTCTTCGAGATCACGATTATCATAAATTGAACTGTTTGGACTAGCTAACGTTAACAATTCCCATAATCCTGGAGTTCCTTGATAAGTTGTGGTTCCAACTGTAATATCATTTCCTTGGATTGAGGCTTCGCTGTCACCGATGTAGAATTTTCCATCTCTTGATCTTAATCCGAATGTTGTGTCCACAAGTCTTTTATCAGAAGCATATTTTTTAAGGTATTCAACTGCAATATTTCCTAATTCTAACCTTCTAATGTCTTCTACTGGGTCATCGTCATCGTACGCCTCTATAGACGGATACTGGGGAAATTGAATAGTTTTCAACGAATCTGGAAGTGATTTTAGAGCAAGTGAGGTTGCTGCAGAATTATCCTTTATTGTCGACAGCAAAGCGTTTTGTTCTTTCGAAATTGCTGATTGAGAGTCGACTATTGGTTTGTAGATTTTCGTTAATTCTCGTTGAAGTCCAAGATCATCTATTCTCTCTGAGAGAAAGTTTTGTTTAATATTTTTTTTCGTTTTTAAAAACTCTTCGATAATAAAATCTCTTTTTGCAGGATCGATAATTTTCAGTAGTGACATTTTTTATTATAATGTTTAAAACGTAACGTAAAACGTAAACGTAAAACGTAAACGTAAAACGTAAACATAAAACGTAAACATAAAACGTACAATTTATGCATCGTAGTAATTAACATAACATATGGAGTCTTTTTCGTTTATAGTAACTGGTGAATCGGAGTTGTTTTGTATTGTAATTATTATATCCTCTGCGTCCTCTAGTACTGTACCATCTTGAAGGCTCAGTCTGAGTTGTTTCAACTTCTGTCTAAGAGAGACTAGACACATTCCACTGGTCATTCGGACTCCAAGGCCTACTTCTACTGTAATATTTGTCTTTGGTTCAATCGTTATCGCTTGCTGAGCAAAAATCTCATATCTGTCGCCTGCTCGTTGTCTTGCAGGAGCGTGAGTGACCACTTTAGGCATCCAAATTATCGGACTCACACGAGGCTTCCGTTTGGTGATAAATTTGTGTATTGGGTGACCGTATCCAGACATTTATATAAGTGGTTTTTTAAAGTAACATTCCAAGAATAGGAATATTTTTAACTGGTGAATTGGGACCAAGTATAAGACCTTCACCGCTGATATATCCTGCTCCTCTTTTCATAAACAGACCAGAACCCGATATCGAACTACCCTTTTTCCACGGAGATAGAAAAAGACCTTCCCCAGCAGGCACTATCTTACAGCATATTCCTCCTTTCTTAACGTAGAGCACTCCAGATCCACTTATCGGGTGTGAGATCGAAGATCCACTTATCGGGTGTGAGATCGAAGATCCACTTATCGGGTGTGAGATCGAAGATCCACTAATTTTATCGACAATTTTGGAACCAGCTGCAGAACCCAATCCTGTTAAGGCTCCTGTGGCTAAACTCGGAAGAACACTAGACAGAAGAAACTTTCCGGCTGTTGCTAAGAACGGTAGAATAGCGCCAATAAATCCGCCTTCGACTCTCGCATTGTCTTCTAATTGCTTTTTACCCATTTTAATTGTCAAACCAGTTCCATTCTGATACGCTTTAGTTAACTTGTTAATTTGCCTCTGGTTTAGAGCTAATACATGCTCACCAGTTATGTCTCCATGAGAAAGTCTTATACTCACTCCAGTTCCTACTTGAGCAGCTCGCTTAATCTTCTCTTTTTGCCCTTCGGAAATATTAACTTTAACCTTAGCGTAAGCGCTCATCTTATATTAAATATAAACTTTAAATTAAACCTCTCTTATGTGAAATCGTATCGACAATTCCTCACCTCTTAAATTAATTAGTTTTCCATTTTGGTCTATTAGTTTTGTTTCCATCGATGAAATAGAGTATAGCGTTATTGGAAGATATACGAGATTGTGAGGAGATTCGATTATCTTATAACCAGGCCCGACCGATGGAAAGAAAGAATAAATTATGTTCTCCGTAGTTCCGTTGGCATACGATGATCCTATTACATCACTCGTAACTCGTAAACTATTCACGCTGTTTATATCAACTATGTGCTCGGATTCGTTATATCCTTCGGAGTATACACGACTCTGAAATCCTAGAACGGTGCTAATTGAATTTGGTACTGTAAAATCAACTTTATAGTTCTCATCAATTTCCAAAACAGCCTTCAAAGTATTGTTATTTGGTTGCAACTTTATACATTGACCATGACCTTCTTCTTTTAGAATTCTCTGTATGTAATCGTTTAAGTCTTCGATTTCATAGCAACCGGTTGGAATGTCTAAATCTTCCCACGTTACACCGTTATCTGACGAATATACGAATTTATTATTTGTTTCGTCTATATTGGGAAAACTGTAGTAAGTTTCAAGATTAACAAGGGCCATTTCATACTTCTTACTTTTGTCCAGTTCGATTAGTGGATTAAATTTCGTTCGAATTCGTGTGCTCCTTTCGCTCAACAAAATGCAAAAGGATTCTTTAGCCTCTGTGTTGCGTGCAATCGTTTGAGTATTAGATAAAATTTCGTCAAGAAGGGTTTCCATTTTAGATAGCTATTTTTAAACCTAGAATATAAAATCTTAAATTTTGTTATCATTTTATTATTGCTTTTATTTAATGTAAAATGTATCTAATCCACTTCTATACCTACCCTTATTTGTTTTACTAGTAAGGTCTATAACCACAAAACCATGCGTTTCATCCCACGCAGTTTTGCATAGTTTTCGAAATTCTTCAATAGTCATATCATCTACGCCTATATGATCGCTGTATATATGATTAATATTTTTGAGGTCTTGAGGGAATAGACATATAAAGTTAGCATTCTCTCTTATAGTTTGTCTAGGCAGCTTGAAATAATTTTGTGCTAGGTAAAAGCAGTCTACATTACTATGCCTACCTCTTATATAATACGATTCGCATTTATTTTGTCGCTCTAACTGTAAATCATCAAAAATCATGAGATTCTTCTTATCTCGACTTAAGTCTCGTGGATCTGGAACATCTTCAGAGGTTTCAAAGAACTTGCAGTCTATATCCGATGTTTTGACCATGTTTTTAGACATCTCCTCGACTACGGCGGTCGGTGATACATTTAATTTCATTATCTCATCTCTATTATCGAAAAGTCTTATAATTGCTTCCTTTGGTAATTTCTCTTCGAATGCTTTCTTTAGTATCTTGTATTCTGATTGAAAAAGACTTTTGCCAAAGATCTGCAGGTTATCGTAGTCTAACCAACCAGGTCTCAGTAATAAATTAAGTAGTAATATTGTCTTGCCGCATTGAGACTTACCGACGATCAAACCTCTGATGCTTCTTGGTAGGAGAGGACTGTTAAAGCGTTTACTTGATTCTTCATTCCACGATAGGTCTTGGACTTCCATTTTAATTATATTATATTAAAATGGAGCACAACTCGTATTGTGTAAAATGTAAGCGACAAACTGAATCTAAAGATGTTCAACGAGTCGTCAGTAAGAATGGTAGACCTATGCTTAGGGGTGTGTGCGTTGAGTGTGGCGCTAGAAAAACTCAGTTTACTAAAATGTCCACCGCTACAGGTGGTGATTTGGTCTCAGCTCTCAATTCTGCTACTTCCAACATTAAACTTCCATGGGCAAAGTACCCAGGTGAACTACATCTTCCAGGACATTCTTTCACGGGTCCAGGAACTCGATTGGATTTGCGATTGAATAGTGATGGAACACCAAAAGATTGGAGTAAACCAGTAGACAGAGTTGATGCAGCAGCCTATCGTCATGACCTAGCCTATGCTAAACATACTGATACAGCAGGGAGAAACGTCGCTGACAGAGCTATGATAGATGAATTAAATAATATATCTAATCCTACTTTCCGCGAACGAATTGAAAGATCTATAGTTAAACCAATTTTATCAACGAAAACCCATTTTGGAATGGGGTTGAAAAAAAAACTCTGAGATGGACAGACCAACTTGCTGACGAATTGCATAAACCTATAGTCAGGAAGTTCAGGAAGCGAGTTGTTTATGTTCAGGGAGTGGACAGAATTTGGGCGGGTGACTTGATTGACATGCAGGCTTTTGCTAAATTTAATTCTGGGGTGAAATATTTGTTAAGTGTTATTGATATATTTTCCAAATATGGATGGGTTATTCCGATAAAAGATAAGCGCGGAGAATCTGTGGCAGATGCTTTCGTTAAAATATTTAATACGAGCAAAAGAAGGGGTGATAAACTTTGGGTGGACCGGGGATCTGAATTCTACAATAAACAGGTAAAATCACTAGGTATGCAGTTGTACTCAACTGAGAATGAAGAAAAATCTTGTATCGTAGAAAGATTTAATAGGACAGTAAAAGAAAAGATGTTTAAGTATTTTACAGCAAACTCAACTCAGAGATATATCGATGTTTTAGATAATATGGTTAATTTATACAACAACACAAGACATTCTTCCATTAAAATGACTCCTGTTAAAGCGAGTATCAAAGCAAACGAAAAAGCTGTTTGGTTAAATCTATACGGCGACGCTGTACCTGAAACTGTTAAACCTAAATTTTCAGTAGGAGATAGAGTAAGGATTTCTAAGAAGAAAAAGACATTCGAGAAAGGCTACATGCAGAATTGGACTCAAGAGGTTTTTACTATTACACAAATACAATACACGGATCCTATAACCTATAAAATATCTGACTATCATGGAGAACAAATACAAGGGACATTTTATGAAGCTGAGTTACAACTGACAACGCAAGATACATTTAAAATAGAGAAGATTATTAGGAAAAGTGGTAATCGGTCTTTGGTTAAATGGTTAGGCTATGATGATTCATTCAATTCATGGGTTAACAATAAAGACTTGATATCATTGTAATATAATACGAATTTAACTGATTTACTACTACTACTGCAGCTCTTGTGCAATCATTACTTCTCTATGAATAAGAACACGCTGTAATAACAAGTTCTAATGTACATTCGCAGCCTGTTCTAAGAAGAAAAAGACATTCGAGAAAACAAAATTCTTGACTTTTTGGAACGGATGACTAAAAAAAAAAAAAAAAAAACCTAGGAAAAAAAAACCTAGAAAAAAAAAAAAAACCTAGGGGAAAAAAAAAACCTAGAAAAAAAAAACCTAGAAAAAAAGTTAGAAAAAAAAAACCTAGGAAAAAAAAACTTAGAAAAAAAACTTAGAAAAAAAGTTAGAAAAACCTGGGGTTTTTTTACCGACCAACTTGGGTTTTTTTAATTTTTCAGAGTGGCAGCCCTGGTGCTTTTTGGGCGGTGAAAAATTTTCTTCCCTTCGACCACTCCTTCGTCCCCCGAACTTTTCAGCCAGGTTTCCGCCTATGCTGTAATAAGATTCGCAGATCAGTTAGCATGCTTTAAAAACAAGTTCTACTGTAAATTCACAGATCACGAATTAATAACAAGTTCTACTGTAGCCTACTACAGCTTAGTATCACTGATGATGATACCGAAAGTAGCATGCTGTAATAACATTCGTTCGCAGATCACAAGTTCTACTGTACATTCGCAGATCACGAAGCACGCAGTAATAATATTCGCTCGCAGATCACGAAGCACGCTTTAATAACAAGTTCTAATGTACTGCTGCTTGGTCTCACTGACGATACCAAAAGTCGGTCATGCAGCACGCTGTAATAATATTCGCTCGCAGATCACGAAGCACGCTTTAATAACAAGTTCTAATGTACTGCTGCTTGGTCTCACTGACGATACCAAAAGTCGGTCATGCAGCACGCTGTAATAACATTCGTTCGCAGATCACGAAGCACGCAGTAATAATATTCGCTCGCAGATCACGAAGCACGCTTTAATAACAAGTTCCACTGTACATTCACAGCTTGCTATCCTCGATGATAGTGAAAGTCGGTCATGAAGCACGCTGTGATAATAAGACAGCTGTTGCATGACGTGTAGGGCGAGCGAACAAAGACATCTGTTGCATGACGTGTAGCTTGAGCGAACAAAGACATCTGCTGAAAAAGAAAAAAAATATTGATTTCTTTACGGTATAGCCTACGCCTACAGTGGCAGGTTAGGTTTGCTACAGGTGCTGCTGTTGTGTTATCCATCTATCCATCCATCCATCCATCCATCCATCCATCCATCCATCCATCCATCCATCCATCCATCCTTCCATCCATCCATCCATCCATCCATCCATCCATCCATCCATCCATCCATCCATCCATCCATCCATCCATCTATCCATCCATCCATCCATCCATCCATCCATCCATCCATCCATCCATCCATCCATCCATCCATCTATCTATCTATCTATCTATCTATCCATCCATCCATCTATCTATCTATCCATCCATCCATCTATCTATCTATCTATCTATCTATCTCGTTAAATAACTAAAATGAGCTAGAGGTGGGTGATGTTGAGAGTTGAAATGACGAGGGATGTTAGGAGGAATTAGGAAAATAATAAAATGAGCTGGAGGTGGGTGATGTTGAGAGAGTTAAATGACGAGGGATGTGAGGAAAAGAGGAGGAATCAGGAAATATATATAATGAGCTGGATGAGAGATGTGAGGAGGAATCATTAAATAATAAAAGGCGCTAGATGAGAAGAGGAGGAATCAGGAAAATAATAAAGTGTGAAAATTAACATCTAGGCTTACTATGATCTGATTAATTAAACGTTAGAACAGTAGGCTATAATAGCAACCTGTGCAATTAAAGAAACTGACCAATTTGATGTTCATCCGTGACGAAGGTCGCTTTGTATCAATGATACAGTTTCTTGAGGATGTTTCTCGAATCGTTGTTTTCGTCAGAATTATTATCAAACACGGTATATATTGCTAGGTAGATTGTAACGTTTGAAAACTTAGCTATCCTTAATGAATTCAGCCATTTTGAACCGATTTAATACAGCAACTAAAATTCACAAAATCAAAAGAATCTGTAGCCTGCTCTAAATCTACCTGTTTCAAGCCTCGCCCTTAAACACATACGTGTCGTTCAAGGTATATGGCTCCAGGTGTTTCATGCATGATAGCCACTTCTTAGTCAGCCAACAGCCTGCATGCTTCGCTGGCCCTGGCTTAGCCGTCCAGTGAAGCTTGACATGAATTCTACCAATGCGTGACGGAGACACGCCGGCTGCCTAGTCAGGTTGTTGTTGTAATAGACCATATGTACTAAGCGCTCACGAACAAAGGGTCTGTTCGCATCTGCTGTGAGTCATATACCGTATTCTGCAGTTGTTTTGCATCAGCGTTGATCACCATTACCGTAGCTCCTACCAAGAATGTTAATTGGGTTTTAGCTGATTGTTTCTTCAATATCAGGCTTCTTTAAAATCAGCTAGCTAATCCATTCTGCATCTACTTCTAAAGTAAACTGTTGCTAACTTTGCATAAATTTGTAGCTAATCTGACAGAATAATTTTACCTGAAAGGTCACCTGACCTAAACAGCAGCTGCCTTTTTCACGAATTTGTCACTGATCTGACCAAACTTTACCTGATCTGACTTCACTTGATCTTAACGATTTCTGCCACTATTTTACTGTTTTTACTGTTTACTCATATCTCATTACTTCCTACCATATTTAAGAATACGTCCTGCAGTTTGCGAATTTGCGATAATAATTATTTCGTAAATCTGGTGGTTTTGTGAAACAGTTCGGGTGTTCAAGTGTTCCAAGATGGCGTACAACTGCGGTCGTTGTCGAGCGGTGGAGAACCAGTACGACTGCGGTTGGTGCGTCGCTTCCAAGTCGTGCACAATCCGGAACCAGTGCAAGTCCAGTGCCTGGCTGAGCAGAGGTCACACGTGTCCAGATCCGGTCATCACAAGGGTATGTCATTCATTTTGACGGTCAATCCTTAATCAATAAATCAATCAATCAACCAATCAATCAATCAATCAATCAACCAATCAATCAATCAATCAACCAATCAATCAGTCAATCAATCAATCAATCAATCAAATCAATCAATCAATTAATTAATAAATTAGTCAATCAATCAATTAATCAATCTTTTGACGGTAGATCCTTGTGGAGTGGAGCGTAATCCGACTCTGGTTCTCCTCTGAGTTTCTGGGACTACAAATTGTTTAGATTTAGAGTGAGGGTCAACTCCTAAAAAGTGTGATAATAATATGGAAAATGCAAACTACCACTACCGTTCATTCAATCAATCAATCAATCAATCAATTAATCAATCAATAAATCAATCATTAGTTCTTGTGTTCATTTATTCGATCTTCATTCCAGCGCTCATTCATTCGGGGATCTCTTCAGCTTTAATCTGTTCAGTCGTTCATTCGTTCATCTGCTTTTTCATTCGCTCGTTCGTTCAATTACTCGTTCGTTCATTTGCTTATTTATTCGTTCATTCGTTCAACTTGCCTTTCGTTTGTTAGTTCACTCAGTCCATGCGAGAATTAAGTCAGAGAATGTTTTCTGTGAGAGAATTTCCATTTGTTTTCTTGATGCAGATTACTCCCGAGAGTGGACCACTGGACGGCGGTACTGATCTGACGGTGTTCGGTGAGAATCTCGGATTGTCACTGAACGATACAGCAGTCACCGTTGACAGTGTGTCGTGCGCTGTTAGGCGATGTCAACCTTCCGTCAAGTGAGTTCAGTTTTTGCACAGACATTGTACACGACACACTACATGACCTCAGACTGTATTTCGATTTCAGGACCTCGCTTCAAAGGCTTGTAAACGTGTTTTTACTCTTTACCTTTACTCTCTATCTTTACCATTTATCTTTTCTCTTTGCCTTTGCCAGGACTCTACATTTATTTTTGGCTTTTTCTCTTTACCTCGACCTTTTATCTTTACTATTTACATGTACTTTTTTTCCTTTATTCTTTGCCTTTGCTGCTTTGCCTTTACACTTTACCTTTACATTTTGCCTATTCTCTTTGCCTTTACTCTTTGACATTGCTCTTTACCTTTGTCTTTTAGCTTTGCTCTTTACCTTGTCTCTTTACTTTGACTATTTATACCTTTACTCTACATTAATGTGGTGTTTGCTCATTATTTTTACCTTTCACGTTACTCTCTTCCTTTACTCTTGCCTTTACTTTTATTCCTCTGTCTTTTACAAAGGCGTCTATGCAAGCATGTTACCTTTCCCCATCTTAACCATGATTCTGAGGGCATTTCGTAAATCGCTTGCATAAAGCGTGCTATGTTAATTTTTTTGCTACGTTGTTTTCAGAGTTGTCTGTCAGACAGGACGTCGCGATTCAGTTCATTCCGGTCAAGTGACCGTCACAATCGGCGGCATCTTTACAGCAAAGTCTTCGCAGACCTTCTCATACGTGGTAGGAATCTGACTATATATCCAAGCCAAAAACTAACATAATTATGCTAGAAAGGTATGAGTAAGAGTCATTGTAGCACGGTTCATGAACATCTTGAAGTTGTGCATCGAATTGCATCGCATGAAATAACCAAGATGCAAAGGATACGTCGTAATCACAATAGCAACCTCCGAATTTATGAAGCGTTACTTGAAAGCTGAGCCCCAGCCTATTAACGAGCCCAAGCGACCGATTGATAAATTTCAAGATAATATCATACACGTCAAAGCAGTTTTTGAAAAATTAAAGATCTATCGAAATTGCGACATTGTTTGTCAGGATGAGATGTGTTACTGAATTTCATCCAAACGTTGCGTGATTGAGGGAGGCAGAAGTGAGAGCTGGATATGAAAACGTATTTCATAAGGGACCAGCGAATAATATTTCAACCTGATGTTGGTTATCTGTTGTAACCGAAGAAGTTATGAAACCATCAGCCAGAGCGGATGGCAACATCTTATAATTATTATGTTGTGTGTCGTCACTTTTTGTTTGAAGGCAATTGGTTATGTTGTTTAAGATGGTGCAGATGAATGATTTTCGGCCAAGCAGAGGACCAGTCTCCGGTGGTTCTATGGTCACAGTCTCAGGTTGGCATCTCGATGCAGGGAGCCAGACACAGCTGGTGCTGGCGAACGAAACGATGAACGTGTCATGTGACGTCATCAACCGATCATACTACAGAGTAGTCTGCCTCACTACCTCTGTTTCGCAGCCGTTTCTGGCCGACGTCCTCAGTCTGACCGTCGATAATTCAGTGGTTATCCTGCAAGGTCGTACGTTCTCATTCACACCGGACTCCACCGTAGAATCGGTGTTTCCGGAAAGGGGAATTTTCAGGTTGGTTTAAACTGATTGTTTCTACTGAATTTCATTGCATTGCTAGAAATGAATAAAACTTAATTGATTTTTAACTTATTGCCTTAAACAGAAGTGCAGAAGTACAAAAAACCTTCTGGGCAATGTGACCAAAGCATCGTTAAGTATGAAAAGGACAAGTTTAGGCCCTATGCATGCATTATTAAGGGTGTGCTACTGCATTCGTGCTTGAAACAGGAAATGGAAGTGGTGAAGAAAGTGCAACAAAAAGCTTTAAAATGATGTGGGATTACAAGTATTATCCATGAAGAACGATTGAAAGCTATGGGCTAGCAGCGTTAAAGAGAAAAAGGAGCAGAGGAGGAGAAGAGACAAAGCAAATTGAAATATAAATATATGCACCGGTAAAGCTCTCTTAAATTGGCGCCAAACAAGGCGACCCGGGCACGTAGGTATAAATTATTTAAGAAATCGAAAGAAACATTGGAGCAGAATTTCTTCAGTGCAAGAGTTGCTGACTTGTAGAAGGATTTAGATGATGACACTGCCTCAGTGGACATTAATGGAAGATTTAAAGAGGAGAACACTACTACGAACCACTACAGACTAGTATATGTTTTAACTTGCAATGTGCAGAAATAATTTAGAGAAAAAAACACTTAACTTAACATAGGCCTTATGGACCTCACATTTTCAACCTTAGGTAGACTATGCAGTTTCGCAGGGTTTTTTAACGTGCAGTTGTACACAAAATGTGCAGTTCTGTACAGTTAAAACTAGCAAAGAAGGTCGTTGTCCTCCAATTGGAAGTAACGTACCACGGAGGATGGGAAAGGAAAGAAGGAGCTGTGCAGTTCTAAAAATTCATTTAAAACAGCCATGCAGTTTCGGATCTCCGAGTAATAGCATATGCAGCTTCCCCTTACATGCGTGTAATTATAGGTCAGACAAACAACCACACCTTGTCTGTCCGCAAGTGCGTAGATAGATTAAATATTTATCCTGTTTCATCTTATCACAAGACTACTTTCTTTCCTTTCAACAGACACACGAGCAATGTACGCACATCACATGCACCAGGGCTGTTTTTAACTCCTTCTTTGTTTTTTCATCCTCCATGGTAAATTACTTCCAGTCGGAGGTCAATGACCTTTTTGCTAGTTTTAACTGTACAGAAGTGCTTATACAACTGCCCAAATCCATTTGTGTGCAACTGCATGTTAAAAAAGCCCTGACATGCACAGGAATACACAAGATTACTTCACGACGTACATGTAACTATGTCGCATGCGTCAGATTTATATACAATTACTGTTCTTCTGCTGTGTAGGCTACAATGAGTGCAATGAAACAAAAAGTAAGTGCAGTAAATCAGAGCGCAGGTGCTGTTCAGCATCTCAGTTTTTACTGCTGCTGCTGCTACTGCAATATTCGCAGCCGAAGATAGAGTGTGAGGAGGAGGAGGAGGAGGAGGAGGAGGAGGAGGAGGAGGAGGAGGAGGAGGAGGAGGAGGAGGAGGAGGAGGAGTGTCTCTGTCCTTATATTAGTCCTTTTGTGTTTTTCTTCTTCTGGCAATTATTAGCGGAGGAATGGCGATGACCGTTCGAGGCAAATGGCTGGACGCAATTTCAAGTCCGATCGTCGTTCTGTATTATGGAAATCTCAACGCCACGGGGGTAAGTAAGCAATCAGGATTGCATGTACTAAAGATGCACTGTGCTGTATTGTATTGAATTTTATTGCATCGTTACGTATTGCATTGCATTGCGTCGTCCGGTGCTAAATTTTATTGCTTTGTATTTATCTCAAATTCGCTTAATGATAATTTATTGATTTCAGCTACAAAACCAGATCTGTATGCTTATCATCGTAATATTTACTGTCTTTACTCACTGAAGCAGGCGGGCCAAAGAGAAATAAGAAAACTTAAACGAAAAAGCTATAAAAAAAACTTTACGGCGCTCACTAATTAGCAGCGACACGACAAGCGGTTGACCAGAAGAACGAAATTTCTGTGCTGAAGCAGCTGAACTACTGCATGCTCTTATCTCTGACACATCTGAGAATTAGTAGGCCATTTTAAACATGGCATGTTCAGCCATTTGGTTGGAGCACGCGGCTAGTAACGTGGAGCGTTAGGCCTACTGTTACAGGTTCGAATCTCCGAGGTGTTAGTACTTTTCGCCTCTGATCCAGACTCACTGACATTATGTTCGTCATAAATCCAATATAATCATAATAGTAGTAGTAATAATTTTTCAATATAGAATTATCAACCTCACTGACCTTATGCGCGCAATAAACGAAATATAATCATATATAGTAATAATTTCTCAATTATTTATCAACCCGAAGATATTAGCGTGTTCATTTTTCCTTTCAGCCGTGTACAGTTGTAACTAGTGAGCAGATGGTTTGTGTTTCGCCTGGATTCCGACAATCGGGTCTGACGGTTCCCATAGATACCGCCGCATGGGAGGAACCGATGGTCCTCAACTACGGATTCATACTCGATGGTGTCCAGTCAACGAGAAACCTCTCGGGCCACTCCTTTCTCCTCTATCCAGATCCAGAATTCGAAGAATTTGAAAATAAAGTCAAGCGATTCTTCTCAGCAAGGAATGAATACCTCACGATAAACGTACGTATAATAGGCATACAACGTCAAAGCTGTGCATAGATTTGTTTTTCTATGTATCGACTCTGCTTCTAATAATACCGGTAGTTATTTCAGTAACGCTGAAGGCCAATCAGAGGACAATAATTATATTTAATTATATATATATAAAATTATATATATAAAATATTATATACATATCGTCTATCGGATAATTCTTATCAACTGAAGCTTCAATCATCAATGTCTCTCGTTATCTTCATTCCAGTAAAAACCAATCAGACGCAAGCAATTGCCTGTAGCCTATGTGGTGTCATATGTCATTAAAAGCTGGACTATTGCATCATTTAGCTCAACGATATTCAGTGAACTAGAAGATTCCCCGACCTCGACCCACAGACAAACACACCCACGGGCTCACATTACGGGAAGCTGAGGAAAAAATTTACGGGCGTTTTTCCGCTGACAGAGATGACAGAGTCTCTGAACAGATCTTCTGCTGATTCCGAACAAATAAAAAAGATTCTTTCTTGCTCGACGTTGTGCAGTGAATTTCAAGTTAAACCTGACATAATAAATTATTGCATTACAAATTCATTGATAACACTTATAGACTTGCTCATTTCATGTATGATGAAATATTGCTGGCTATAATAAATTATAGTCGAGTAAGATAATGATAATTTTGTACAAACTGATTAGTTTAATGATGACTCTTTTGACAAAGACAATGGCAATGATGATGAGGATGATGATGACGTTGATGTATAAAATTATGATGATGATCATGATGAGGATATTGATGCGGATGATGATAAATGATCTTGATGGTGAATGAGTCTAAAATGCTGCTGATGACTCTAACAACGTTGTCTCGAGACCATTAATTACGCCTCTGCGTTGTTTCTGTTGTCTTAGGGTCGACAGTTGAACAGAGGTTTGGTGGAGTCGGATATTCAGGTGAAGATTAGTGGAACTGATTGTGGAGTGACGTCGCTGTCCAGCACTCAACTCACCTGTCTTCCAACCGACAACATGACCGGAGTGCCAGCCATTGCCAAAGTCACGGCAAGTCCATTCACATCCATGATCTCTTGGAGTGGAATCTTCGTATGCATTCGGGCATGCATACAAGTATATAGGAATTCAAGCATGTGTCTGTGTATGTATGTATGTGTGTATGTATGTATGTGTGTATGTATGTATGTATGTATGTATGTATGTATGTATGTATGTATGTATGTATGTATGTATGTATGTATGTATGTATGTATGAATGTATGTACGTATGTACTACTATGTATGTATGTACATGTATGTATGTATGTATGTATGTATGTATGTATGTATGTATGTATGTATGTATGTATGTATGTATGTATGTATGTATGTATGTATGTATGTATGTATGTATGTATGTATGTATGTATGTATGTATGTATGTATGTATGTATGTATGTATGTATGTATGTATGTATGTATGTATGTATGTATGTATGTATGTATGTATGTATGTATGTATGTATGTATGTATGTATGTATGTATGTATGTATGTATGTATGTATGTATGTATGTATGTATGTATGCAAGTAGGCATGTACTAGAGTGTATCTGCCTCTTGAACACGCTTTGGCATTATTATCTAGTATTTATAATGGGTGTCATTCAATCTGCTTTTCCAGGTCTTTGTTGGAACCAACGTTTCGTATTACATCGGTGATTTGAGAATCGATCAACCCGATGGTTCAGTTGTCGGCGCCTTTTCATTTAGTTTTGCGTTCATGATGAGTTTTGCTGCTGGAGCTGGTTTCCTGTTAACTGTCATCTGCGTTGTATGCGTTGCTTATCATCGTAAGTCGAAGGAAAGCAGTCGAGTGCTAAGGCGAATGCAAAGCCAGATGGACATTCTAGAAGCCAGAGTGGCCAAAGAATGCAAGGAAGGTATGTAGGCCTATGTTGTATAAGCTTATTGCTTATTGCTATAACAAGTGCACAAACAAACATTCCCAGGAAAAAATCATTTGACGTTGTTCTAACCACAGACAAAAAATCGCAACACATCACACTAGTTTAAAAAAAACCTTGCCCCATTTTTCAGCCATTGTTGAACTATAAAATGCGCCATTTGAAATTAACGGTGTTGCTTTTATTTCCAGCCTTTGCGGAACTCCAGACGGATATGACGGTCGTTTCTGGACATTTGACTGGAACGAGCACCATTCCTTTCCGGACTTACTCCAGCTTCTGTGTCCACGTCCTGTTTCCGGGAATTCCTGGCGACGATCATCCGGTGCTCAGTCCGTTCGAGGTTGATGGATGTTTATAATAATATCTCGGCTGGAATGCAATTGAAACTAGAGTGGCATTTTTCTTTTGCATGTCTTTAAGTTTTTGTTACTGTGTGGCAATAAAGAGCGCGAGTGCATGGATGTATATAGGCCTATATGCATATACAATACACATGCATGTATATTATGTATACATATTTAGATTCTATGCATGAGTATGTAGATGTCTAGACTCTATAAGTTATTAGTTTAGAAACTAATACTTTGGTTGCCAAGAGAATCTGAATACGTGGGGCGCGGTGGTGTAGTGGTGGCGTCGTTGCCCTGGAGCCGGAAGGTTCGAGGTTCGAATCCACCCCGCCGCGTAAGGAACTTGGGCAAGTCCTTCACTCACAATGGCTCAGCGCTTCGGCGTGAAACTCCGATGCAGTGTCCTTTCTGCATTCGGGACCGCCTCTGAGTAGCGAGATCTTGAAAGGGCGCTATAACAAGTGCACATACAAACATACAAACAGACGTTAGATCATTTGCCTTCCAATCAAACCCGCCGTTTCCTGCCATTTGAAACCTCTGACTAGTCTCTGACTAGACGCTGCGCATGTCAGTTAAGCCGATGCCAAGCTCTTAGCCTTTAAGTGACGTTGTACATAGGAGTTTCGAGTTTGCGATTACGATTTCAAACATGATCATACCTGAGATATTTCCCCATAAACCTTTATCCGGATCCAAGATGAGAGCGACTACATTACATCCTGCTGTAAATGTTGTAAAATTTGGTTGCACTGCATTAAGAGATTGTTTTCTGCTTGTGCAGTATAGCTCACTGCGGTGCTGTGGTCTTGACCACAGTCTCAACCTCTTCAAACAACTGATCGGAAACAAAGTCTTTCTTCTGCTCTTCATTCGAACGCTCGAACAACACAAAGAGGTCATCGTTCGCGAAAAGGTCAACGTCGCCTCACTTCTATCGATTGCACTTCACGACAGACTCGACTACCAAACGGAGTGAGCATTGGCATTGTATATACGTATTTATATTTATATATATATATATATATATATAACTAGTTTACTAGTATGTTGATAATATATATATGTATATAGATATATATATATTATAAGCATAGGCCCTACTAGTAAACTAGTTAGAGTACCAGAATTGATTTTACTGCGGTAGAAAAATTCTCTTACCTAACAATGAACGTGGAAATTACGATATTGTCACGCTACTATTTCACTGCAATTTTAAAAAAGTTATTGCTATTATTACGAAATTTTTATAACACAGTTACACAGATCATTGATTTTAGTGGAAATAAGCTTAATTGATTTCCTCTATTTTTGTTTATGTCGCTAAGCATATTGAAGACGTTGCTGGCGGAGCTGATAGAGCAAGTCTTGGAATCTGGTCAGCATCCGAAACTTCTCTTCCGACGAACGGAGTCAATCGCAGAGAAGATGCTCACTAATTGGTTCACCTTTCTACTCCATAAGTTCCTAAAGGTGCGCGTCTCATGCTCACCTTCATATACAATAAATTTTCTAATTAAATTATTTGCTTGTAGGTCTATATACAAATTTCTGTTTGCTTGTTCGAATGTATTAGGCTTGCCATGCATAGTGCAGTGCAGTGCGTGTGCTAGAGCTTCTCGTTGAAGAATATCTTGCTTACTTACTTACTTGCTTACTTACTTACTTGCATGCATACGTTGGTATATATGCATTGGATGCATGCAGCATAATATACTATGGATTAGAATAAAATATATCAGACTGCTACTATCGTCTAAAACTATGCTTGAAGCTTATGGTTCTATCCATTGCGATTGACAACTGTGTTATCGTTTTCGGAATGTTAGGAATGCGTTGGGGAACCACTGTATATGCTGTGTCGTGCCATTAAGCATCAAGTCGACAGAGGACCAGTCGATGCACTTACTGGAGAAGCGAAGTATTCGCTAAGCGAAGAGAAGCTGATACGACAACAACTGGAATATCGAGTGATTGTATGTTAGAGATTTTGACAGCAGCTCTTTCCACTAGATGGTAGCACAAAATTTAATGGCATGGCATAACATACTACATGTATATATAAACATGGCATAACATGTCGCATAATAGCATGACATAAAATATTACATAAGACTATGATAAGAGCATAGCATAGCGTATTACATTTGGCATACTAAAGCATATTGCACGATTATGATGACGATTGATTAATAACAGTGCTGTGACAACGACCAATGATGACGATAATGATGATGATGATGATGACGACGATGATGATGATTATGATGATGATGATGATGGTAATGATGATGATGATGATGATGATGGTAATGATGATGATGACGTTGATGATGATGATGATGATGATGATGATGACGACGACGACGGACGATGTCGATCATAACTGATGACGAATGTTGATTTAGACAACGACAACCACGACGATGCTGATTGATGAACGGTGAGGAAGATGATGATGATGATGATGATGATGATGATGACGATGACGACGACGGTGACGATGACGACGACGACGACGACGATGATGATGACGACAGCGAAGTGTGATTTAATTTGTTTGCGCAGACTGTCCACGTGGCCGACAAGTGACGGTGGAGAGGAAGATGACGACGGCGACGACAACAACGATGATGATGATGATGAAGAAAATGACAGTGACTGATGATGATGATAAGTGTGATGATGATGATGACGACGACGACAATGAGTTGTGTGATTTTATTTGTTTGCGCAGACTGTCCACGTGGCCGATAAGGACGACCAGTATACCCCGCAGCCTTGCACTGTCAAGGTCCTTGACTGTGACACCATATCACAGGTCAAGGACAAGATCCTAGACACCATCTATAAATACGTGCCTTTCTCACTTCGACCAGACAAAGATGACCTTGACCTTGGTATGTCCTCTTCCCTCCTCTTTATATTAATTAATTCATTCATTCAATCATTCAGAAAATTTATATAGCGCCTTTTCAAGATGTCTACTACGAGGCGCTCTCTGCGCTAACTAGCCGAAATGATATTAACAGCAAAACAAGCAAAAAAACCAAGTTCAAAACAAAACACGGTAAGCTGAAAGAGTCACCAGTGGCAAGTTATATATCTATATCTCGTGTGCTACGATAACGGCGCAATATAAATCATCAGTTTTAGATTACAAATACCGTGAAAGACGAGATTTGTATACATGAATGAATACTCATTAGTACAGCGCCACTTCAAGAAATTACTCGGAGGCGCTCCCGATTACACAGCGGACATTGAATCAGTTTCACTCCGAAGCGCATGAGCAATTGCGAGTGATGCATATAGGGTCCTTGAGCAAGTGAAGGATTTTATCCGGGACCCTATCCGGCGGCTTAAAGTGGATTCGAACTCGCAACCACCTCGCTTCAAGGCGCCAAACATACCCCTACAGGGCCTACACCACCGTGAGATTGGTCCATATAGTTCTACCATGACCATTTCTATGTGGCGACCGTGTAGCCTCGGCCCTAATCGCTTTCAAGGAATTGGCTAATGTACTATATCGAGTGATTTTGGGAGCTTAAGGTGACTTTTATAGCGCCGCCACAAAATTGTGAGTACCTAGGCTGGATACCCAAGAGCACACTCATTCTGAGGAGCAGCTCAGAAATTTTGTGGAGGCGCAAGATCTGCCTAGAAGACAATCACGAATGGCCCATTTCTGCCTGATTTCAATTATATTTTATTCGAACGATGGGCGGTTTTCGTGTGATTTTGGGAGCTTGAAGTGACTTTTATGGCGCCGCCACAAAATCGTGACTACCTGGGCTGGATGCCCAAGAGCACACTGTTTCTGAGACGTAGCTCAGAATTTTTTTGGCCTCGCCAGGTCTGCCTAAAAGGCCATTGAGTGATTTTGGGGGACTTTGAGTGACTATTATAGCTTGCGTAAGTGCGCACGCCTGCGGGCCCCGCTGATCTTAACTCCACCCAAACTCTATCTCTGCCCTGACTCTATCCTTACCCTTCTTCAACCGATCTCAGTCTCTCTGGCATATTTCTTTTTCCGTTCAACTGACACGCAGAGTGGGAGACGGATGTCAAAGGTCACGTGCTGCTGCAGGACGAGGATTCGACGACCAATCACAGCGGAGAGCTACGTCATCTGAACACACTGAGTCACTATGACGTCGACGACGGGGCCACTCTGTCGCTGGTCCCCAAACGAAGGTCGCCCTGCAACTTGATCTCCATGTGCGACCAAGTTGCCTTCACGAACAAATATGGTCAGAAAAGAGAGATTATGATTAACTGATTGTTATTGATTTAACGAATTCGTTCATTCGATGACTTATTTGTTGACTATGCTGATTTGTTGGTCTGTATTCCGTCAATCAATAAATTGCTGCATTTATTGTATTGTATTGTAGGCTATATGGCCATTTAGCCTATAAAGCGCTTCTCACAGCCAGAACCTTTCAGAAGCGCTCCCAGTGCGTTGAACCCGAACAAAAGGCATGTTTTCAGACGAGAGAAAGACGAGGATACACTACAAGGGAGGATGGCAGCGTTTAATGCTATTATCTAATTTAATGTAGGCCTATTTAATATTTAATAGGCATATGATTACGTCCAATAGACTCTACAACTGCACAATATATAGTTCAAGATTTTTAACTCAGCTTTGGTGAAAGCAATGGCCGTGCACTGTCGGTGGGACGATACAAGGGAGAGGATTGGCCTTCCGCTTTCATATGCCGAGGCTAAGAAAATGAAGTTGCTAGCTCTTCACACACATGGGTGTCTCTCGGGCTCGCTTAAGGGACTGCAATTCTCACTCTTGACACTAGATTAGATTATGATGATGTTTTCTAAAATATACATATATATATATTGTATGAACTGTAGGGATCGTACGTGTGATTTATGTGAAATTTATTATACGAGCCTAATTTCGATTGATTTTAATTAAAACCTTCATTTTATTATATGATGCGATTGAATTTCAAATATGTTTTACTGGTGTCGTTTGTTTAGATACGCTGTTCGCTAGCAGTCTGCCACTGAGTCAGTCCATGTCGCATCATGCCATTGGTTCTTCAACCTCAGCCAAAGTCAAATACTATCATCTTGTGAGAGCTCACAATCATGCAGTTCTATTGAGTTTGAACGTTAAAGTATAAAACACTGTTAACGACATTCGAGTTTAGATATTAGTTTTACCCCAAGATCAGATTCCACTTCTAATTAAATATCCTAGCCTAAAGGAAAGCTATTTCTGCTGCGTCTTTGTGGCCTATTTTGGCCTATTGTCTTCAACAATAGGCCAAAATGTTTTGGTACACAAACTAGGAACTAAAAATAATAACCATCTGGCCTTTATTTTAAGCATTTGCAAAAACCTATTTCTATGAGAATTCTATCGAAGATATCTTTCAGTTATCCGACGCTTATATATACAATCTGATGTTTTTAAATTCAATATCTATAAATAGACTGATGGGATAAAAAAGATGTTCAGATATCGATGTGTCTTGCGTTGTGCAGGTGAAATCATCCGATACCGACCATCAGCCGGAGGGAGAAAGAAACAAAATGGTTTCGGAGATTTTTCTCACTCGCCTCCTTGCTACAAAGGTAGGCTACGTTCTTGATTCTAATTAAGCACAAATATCCAGACAATGTTAGCCTACACATCGCAAATGACTGTAAAATAACTCGCTTCCCAGGTGGTTTAGCCGAATTAGCCGCCTTGCATGTGGCTGATGATGCTGCTGTTCAGTCCCTGGACGCGTTCTGCAAAAGCTAAATAAATTGTAAATAAGCACAATGACTTCACTGAAAGATTGATTATTTGATTTCGAAAGGAGAGCTCTTCGCCACAAAGGCAATTTGTTTCACTTGCTTGATATCAAGTCATAGAATTTTTCAGTTTAGACTGACATTTGACTAAAAGTGAATTCGTGGATTGTTATTGTTGTTTTTTTCGTTTTTCCTTCATCAGGGAACTTTGCAGCAATTCATAGACAACTTATTCGAAACCATCTTCAGTACTTGTAACCATGGATGCGTTCTTCCACTGGCCATCAAGTACCTCTTTGATTTCCTTGACGACCAGGCCCTTTGTCATGGCATCACGGATCCACAGGTGGTTCACACCTGGAAGTCTAACAGGTGAGTATATACTTAAGATCAAGGTAAACTATACTTCAGTTAATTATCTCGGTCTATCATCCAACGATTGCGAGTTCGAGTCACCTAGTCAGACTTCAAGAGACAAGAAGTTTATTACGGAGATTGCTATAGCTTATACTTATTCCAGAAAGATGTCGACCAAATGGATGAGAACAATTGAACTATCGAAGTATTTGTTATAATAATAATAATAATAATAATAATAATAATAATAATAATAATAATAATAATAATAATAATAATAATAATAGGTGCCGTTCCAGATGTTTTTATTCTGTTCTTAATTAATATTTAAGTCCCTGAGGGATCCTAAATACCTTGGGGGGGCAAAAAAAATAATAATAATGCGTAATAATAACAAAATTAATAATAATAATAACAATAATAATAATAATATTCGCCAGAGGGAATAATTCTAGCCTGAAGGGGAATAATAATAATAATAATAATAATAATAATGATAATAATAATAATAATAATAATAATAATAATTTAAAAAAATAATTTAAAATAATAAAAATAATAATAATAATAATAAAAAGATTTATATAGCGCCATAGCTCAGCCGAGGCCGAAGGAAAGGTATACAAAGATTATGGTGTCTTGGTTTAAAAATTTTAACCGCTCTTCCTTTCAACGAACTGTCACGTGTTGCTCGTCGCGTGTTCCAGCCTTCCGCTGAGGTTCTGGGTGAACATAATCACGAACTACAACTTCATCTTCGACATCAGCAAGTCGAGCGTCGTCGACTCGTGTCTGTCCGTCATTGCTCAAACCTTCATGGACAGCTGCTCCGTGAGCGAACAGAAGCTTGGCAAGGACTCACCGTCGAGCAAGCTACTGTTTGCCAAAGACATTCCAAAGTACAGGAAATGGGTAGGAAGGTATGGTTACGAATACAGCTGATCACGTCAATATATTAATCCGTTTTCTTATAAATCTGTATATAGGTCATAATGATAGTGTTAGAGACTTAGATGCATGTGTGGTTGTGGTTCATTTTATGGATCTGATTGATTTATCCATTACGCCCCCCATAATTAATTACATAGTTCCGCCATTGTTTAGTTGAAGTTAGCCATGCAACAGTTACAGTGGCGTAGCCAAGGGAGGGGGCTTGGGTGATAAAACCCCCATTGACTTAGGAAAAAACGTTTTTAAAGGTTATTTGTCCAAATATACAAGAAAAAATAAGCATCCGGCCGTAACCCTCCCCTCCATAAGAAATTCCTGGCTACGCCACTGAACAGTTACCAGTTGATTTGGCATGTAGGCGAACTCTCACAGCTTCGAATCTTTTAGGATATTACAAGAACTTTGGAATACGAAATGAATTTTAAAAGATTGCGAGCCGATGTAATGATAGGCCTATATTATATATAACCAAAGGAGGCGTTTTCTGTTTTACAAATAGGTATTACGAAGATATACAATGCATGCCTCCGATCAGTGAACAGGACATGAACTTCGTTCTTCGCGAAGAATCCACGGTAAGATGTCGACATTGTGGACCATGGAACATTTTGAATAACTTTCTTTGGATTAGCACTATTTTATTTTAATCACTTTATTGTATTTGTAGCCTACATCAGACCTACTCCTGAAAGGGTATATGCAATGCTAGAAAAGATGCCGAGCTGCAACGTCTCCAACCTACACGCAATCTATGCATAACGCCTAATTCGATCACGTTCTTGTTTGGTTTTGTTCAAAAAGTATAAAATCACTTCAATACTCTGCCAGTGTCAGGTTATATAGGCCACAAACTGTCGTTGTTCACTCGCAACGGATCTATGGTTTCTATGGTTTCTTTTCGTCTCACTTCTCACTGGCATACAGTCAAAGAAGACTTACAAAAACGGTTCAAAATTCTCTGTCGGAGAGAACGTGCAGTTCAATAAAGCGATTTATTTCGATATCGCTTGACAAACACTTGATCCGAAGCAACATAAACTATTAAATTAATCGATTATGATTATTATTTGGTTGTATTTGAGAACATTTGTATAGCGCAATTACACCGGAAGCTACTGTACCATGAAATACTTCTGGAGACTCAGTTCAGATTCAACCGTGGAAACTTGTTTCATTATGTAACTCAGCGCACGTGGAATATTACGAGAACTCTCGCATAAAACGTTGTACTCTGTAATCGTACAAAAGAATGAGACCAATTATGAGTTACCATGGACAGCAGGACCGTTCTTGATTTATAAGGCGACTTTTTTCTTTGCATTAACAGCTTCATCAGAACGAATTCAACATGAGTGCTGCGCTCTACGAACTCTATCAGTTCACCTTGAAATATCACGATGACGTGAGTCTTCCTTAACAAAAACTGTGCTCATTCTATGCATGTATGTGTGTATCTGTATGTATGTATGTATGTATGTATGTATGTATGTATGTATGTATGTATGTATGTATGTATGTATGTATGTATGTATGTATGTATGTATGTATGTATGTTTGTTTGTTTGTATGTATGTATGTATGTATGTATGTATGTATGTATGTATGTATGTATGTATGTATGTATGTATGTATGTATGTATGTATGTATGTATGTATGCATGCATGCATGCATGCATGCATGTATGTGTGCATGTATATATGTCCGTATGTATGTACGTATATATGTACGTATGTAGCTTATGTTTGTATGTATGTATGTATGTATGTATGTATGTATGTATGTATGTATGTATGTATGTATGTATGTATGTATGTATGTATGTATGTATGTATGTATGTATGTATGTTTGTTTGTATGTATGTATGTATGTATGTATGTATGTATGTATGTATGTATGTATGTATGTATGTATGTATGTATGTATGTATGTATGTATGTATGTATGTATGTATGTATGTATGTATGTATGCATGCATGCATGCATGCATGCATGTATGTGTGCATGTATGTATGTCCGTATGTATGTACGTATATATGTACGTATGTAGCTTATGTTTGTATGTATGTATGTATGTATGTATGTATGTATGTATGTATGTATGCATGCATGCATGTATGTATGTACGCATGTACGTAATATGTACGACGTACGTACATGTATGTATGCATACACTTAAAATAGCCTCTTTTAAAATACAGCTCGATGGTTTTGCAGCTTATGGTGACCGAAGTGTGGTTAAAGTTCATTAGAACCAGAAGTCTGTCTGTATAAGCAGACAATGCACCGATGTCTAGAAATACCACCATAGTCGTATCTTGCACAGATGCACAGCTCAGCCAACAGATTCATGAAATCTAAAGTTAACAACGGTTACTGACGCTATAGCCTGAGTTCTTGAATGACTGAGGATGTAGATTTTTTCTGTAGCAAACGTATCTAACCTCGACCCTGTTCAGTTGAATAGATCGAGTGAGATCCCCCTTCACCAGTGCGTTCCTGTTCATACGGGATCCGATCCATTTAAAATCCCCCGTGCATGGGCTGTGTTTAGATCTACATGTATGTAAAAACAACATTCGGGATTCGAACCGCGATCTGCACTCTTTCATAGAGGCTCACAAAATGCAGCCTATAATGTTTGTTTGTTTGTTTGTATGTGCACTTGTTATAGCGCTCCTTCAAGCTCTCTCTACCCAGAGGCGCTCCCGAATGCAGAGCGGACACTGCATAGAAGTTTCACGCCTACGCGCTGAGCAATTGTGAGTGAAGGACTTGCCCAAGGTCCTTACGCGGCGAGGTGGATTCGAACCTCGAACCTTCTGGCTCCAAGCAACGACGCCACCACTATACCACCATATCTAAAGTGGCTGACTGAGCCAGAAACGCCGAACAACATTGAGAATAGTCGATTAACACTTGTGATGATCTATTGCTTGAACCGCATGATTATCTAGTAATTAAATAATATTTTTGTTTTTATCATTTAAATCGCATAATCTTAACGGTAGAGGAAACTATGTAAATTTAGGCTACATTGATCCAGCTTCTCAATATTAAATTCTTTTCTGAGATTTTTACAATTGTTATGCGGCCCATTAGTTTTGTTCCTCTGACTCCCTCAAGTAATATTATAATTATTTCCTTCAGATATTTAATTTTAAATTAAAATAATTGATTTGTTTCTGTCGATGCAGCTGATGCAAAGTCTGGAGGAGGATGAATTTGCGAGGAACTATCGTTTGGCGGATCGTCTAAACCGGATTCACATATCAATGGACTACGATTCCCTCTGACAACAAAACCATAATCCACCATAATCCACCATACTCCACCATACTCCACCATACTCTACCATACTCTGCCATACTCCACCATTCTCCACCATACTCGACCATACTCCACCATACTCTAACATACTCCACCATACTCCACCATACTCCACCATACTCCACCATGCTTCACCATGCTCCACCATACTCTGCCATACTCCACCATCCCCTGCCACCCGAAGGAATGTGATCATTCGACGGTGGCAGGATACAAGTTTATCGGTAGACGAAACAGAATCAAAGTTACAAACTTTCGTCCACAACGCAGAACTTGCATATAATAATAATAGTCTATATCGTGGGTCGACATGACATTGTTTGTTGAGAAGTGATAGCTGTTACGCGTTCTAAGCGAGTCACCTCTTTTTAAAGGCTGTATAAATAGGTCGCAAGTTTCCTTACAAGGTCAAGCGTATACATGCGTATATAATATGGATATAAAAGGTATAACTATAATACGCTATCTTGTGCACAAGGTTACTGAAGTGTGCGCGTATGTACTAACACATAGTTAGTACTCACAAATAGGTAATTACTGTCAAATCGATTTAAGCACACTCCGCCATTGCTCCTCGTATTTTGGAAGTGCCAGACCCAGGCATGGATGAAGGAGGAGGGCGCCACTGATCGTCTTTGATATGACATGGTATCATTAAACAGCAAGATGCTAAACACACACGTACATGTAGGCTATATGGTTATGTTTGGCCTATGTAGGCTATATTATGCACATGACAGGACATGATGCTTAGTGCGAAGCACTGTTCGAAGCTTTCTGTGCTATTAAATCAATCATCCTATTATAAGCTAAGTACAGCACAACTGTAGGCGGATTGGATTGTGTGCTTAAAAACAACGGTCGTATACAGAATCCAATTGAGTAGTTGTGTCTTTTTTCTAAAGAATGCATGAGCGGTGTAGTCTACATGTACATGTACATACGCGACTTGTTTAGCAGAGGTCCATGCAGTGATGAAAACTGAAGGTCTCTGAAACAGTGAACGCCGAATGCCTGCATACATACACACACACACACACATGCATACATCTTTGCAGACATGTATGCATGCATACATCAACAAGAAGAGATATCAGCAGTGTCTTTTAATTTTTTAATCATCTGGTTGTCTGGTGGAACATGTGTTGTCTTGCCACGTCGTCTATCCCTGTCTAGCCACCAGACCTTGTGTCTCCCCCCCGCCTCCTCGAGCTCCTCCCGTTCAAAGTTGACAAACAAGACGAGACTCTTCTGCCTCCAGCGACAAAATTTATTTTAAAGATGTGTTAAACAACTCGTGCGAGTGTTGAAACAGCTCGTCTGATGATGAAGATAGAAGCAACAGTCGCATATATATGGCACAGCCATAAGTCCCAGTGGGTGGATGATGTCTGTAGTCTGTATTAATCTAGATAAGAGCAATTACTGCGGTTCAACCAATCCCATTCTGATCTGTGGAAACATATGTATACAATACATGACCGTCCTGCCACACTTTAAGCCCTGAGTCCGAAGGAGGTCGAGAATTAGAAGGTAGCAGTTTAACTACTGTAACAGGTAGCCTAATTGGGCCCAATTTGCTCAATGTCCAAATTAGTAGGTCTAGTCTTGAAACAACTGCTGGTCTTAACATAACACGAATCAATTAATTACCGTTGCCTACGAGCTACGGCAGAGAAGTAACCCTGTCGTTAGGTCTAAAGGCTACACACAGAGAGAAAGAATGCTCCTTCTGAAAAATTGTGCTGGAGCTGCTCGTACGAACAGCAGAAAAATTAGGTTGCCAAGTCAGTGCTGACTATGTGATTGGTGGGCTTTTAATCATATGCCATTCCTCGAGTGGCAGGCTCTTAAATATTTCAGCTGGATGTTACGTAGCCAACCCCAAAGTGTCTACTGTGAGACCGGCATGCATCGTTTTACACCATGACCCAGTTTCCTGCTTTTTCATTGAGTGATCTACGTACAGCACTGCAGAATCTTTGGCTAGGCCTCTGTGAGTATAGCATGCTACAGCGTGTGCATAGAAAGTACTCGCCAATGCAGGAGGCATTGAGAGTGAGACACACCATAGATCTACGGAGTGCCTAATCCAAACCAAAGATTGGTTCCAAATGGCGAACTATTTTCTACGTGTCTGCTTAAAAACTCGCTTGAAAAATGTCGTCTGTGCTTCTAGTTTGCTCCTTAGCCCTCGGGCAATCTGCCTGCCCTGCCCTTCATCTGGTCCTGAGGAGACGGAGGCGAAAAAACAGCTCCGGGTCGGCCGGGTGGACGCATGCGCAAAAGGGCGTTAACAGTTGCGCGATATTGAATAACCGATGTCTAGATCCAGCAGATCTTCAAAACAATATACGACAGATTTAGTAGAATTTTGCTTAGAAGCTCGGTCGATGCCGTCTGCATTAAGATCGTAATCGTAATCGTAAAGTTAGAATTTCTAAAGCGCCACTCGAAGCCAAGCACGGGGCACCAGCTTATTCACGAGCGCTGCGTTGAGTCAGAAGGGTTGTCCGAGAGAGTAGTTCCTGGTGGCCCCGACCGATAAGCTAACTGTGTTCTTGACGTAGGCCTATTCAATTTAATGTAATGTAATATTGTAATATGAAACTTATATAGCACCGCGCACAGCAGTGACAATTCAGTAGCGTTTCCAGTGCGAACAGCCTAGATTCCCTAGAAGAAATGTTTTGAAGAGAGACAGATAGATCTATGTAGAAGTTAGAACGGATCTATAATTAATGGAAACACGTAAAGAGGGGGGTATTTTCAAGAGCATAGATTCAAATTAGACTAGTTTCCTTCTAAATGTCACCTTCATTATAGGCCTAATTGGCGATAATCTAAAATTTAACACGAATTCGCAATTCCGCTACGATCGTAAAATCGAACCAAAACTCGAGTTAAGTCGATAATTACTTTTTTCCACGGACCACAGATTCAAGTTGTTGCAATAGCATCGGTTCAATGAAGTCATGTCGGTGATGTGCGTCAAAGTTCCAAGGTCGATTGCAGAAATAAAGCGAAAGAGATTGCTTAGCTAGCATAATGCATTATATGCTATAGCTGGTCGTTGGTTGTTTACAAAACATGGGCCTCGTATTGCATTTAGGTCTTCATATACATGTAGGTCTACCAAAGGCTACCATTATGAAATTACTACTAGTGAGACTGTCATTGCCTGCAATCGCATATTTAATTAAGCAACTTTCTTTGTCATATTTGGCTATTATCGCATTTCAATTTTAGCCTATATTGAAAGGTACCGCACAGGCTATATGCTGTGCGGAACTTTACATTAGGCCTAAGTCGGTTTACATGCATGAGCCTATAATTACGGAGGAAACACGGCCACGACATAGTGGGCTATTTGACAATGTCGCAATAATTTTAAGTTAGAGTTAAGTTTTGCGCAAAATTATGCAACTTTGCAGAGCCAATTATAGATGGGTGACATGAGGTCATCCTCAACTACAAACATAAAAAAACTGATTGAGATGGGTTTGCAACTTTGAGTCACGTTTCGGTTCTAATACAACAATTGCGAGAAATTACTAAATCTAGCCTACTTTCTTAATGCGTTGTATGTTTCAGATGTGGTATACATGTAGCTCCACGCTGCCTTTTAAGTCTGCTGAAATATTTTATGCAGGCCAATACGATCTCGATTAGCTTATGCAAGTTAAGTTTGATTTTGCCAATTCGTGACTATTGCATAATAGGCCATCTATTGTTCTCTGGTGATAACACATAGGCTATTCGACAGTTTTCTATGAGAGGAAACTCACAGACATCTGGGCCCTTATTGCAAGGCGCTGCAGACGATGTTTTTAACGTGGCCAGATAGGAGAACACGCGATCTGTTTTGTAGCAGACAGTCACGTGGGCAACATATGTAATCGCTCTGCATGCAAAGAGCATACTTCAGAGACCATCACTGGAAATGACAGACACATCTGTGCATGGGACTAACGTTCAACGACATAACTGTCTGTCTACTGAAATTGCTGCGTCATCTTCGTATAGCGTTCTTTGGACATGTATACACCGTATTACATACGTATGAGAAAACTCAGTCAACACCTTTTTTGTGTGCCCCATAGCAACCACTGCAGCCAGAAGATGGGTCAAAACCTATCTAGCTACAGCAGGCTAGAGCTGCAGTTAGAGTCACGATATATAAATTTAGATAACCTATTATAAAGTCTCTTGATATAATCTGTCTGTCTGATCAATTTATGCGGAAAATCCTTACACCGCTGAAATGAGCCCGCCTGTAATATGCAGACACTAAGCCTGTTTTGGGGTCTAAATTAAAAGCGCTTCACTCGTTGCCTTTGGGGGACTTGGGTGGAATATGATTGATTCAAACTGTAGTCTTTAACAAAAAAAAGTAGCCTATCTGTTGCTCTGGCTAAACAGTTCTTCGTTGCCTCCTTGTTTTGCGCCACAGGCTAAAAACAACTAGACCCATTATGCAGAAACAAATTAGACATAGCCTATAATATAAATAGTAACACACACATGAATGCATACATATATGCGTACATACATACATACATGGATACATGCATCATTATTTTATTTACTTACATGCAGTGCTTGAAGTGCGGAAAAATAAGTGCCTGGACGCTCCTTACCCTTCCAAAAGAAGTGCCAGGACGCCCCTTACATTTCCAGGCTGTGCTACATGGGCAATAAATGGCAGGACGGCGTTCAGATTTTAAAATAAGTGCATGGACGCCATGCATGGACGCCGTCCATGACCACCCTGCAACACTTCATGGCCTGCGTACATGTATAAACATTGCAGTGCAGTAGGTCTAGTGCCTTTCCTAACAGCTGCGCATGCGTGGAAGGGCCCTCTATAGGTGTACACAAAAAATTTGAAGATGCTGATTGCAAAGTTTAGAAGACAGAATTACTTATGAAAACTGGAAGAACCATAAATGGAGGAGAATTTACAGTTTTGAATAAAACTCGGTTAAGAGAATATCGAACTGCAAAAGTTAGCCAGTCAAAGACAAGACGTAGGCCTACAAACCATTGGCAAAACACACTGCAGGTGTAGACGACACTGGTGTAAGATAGGTGCGAGATGCAGTCGAACACTCATACACATGGGAGGCAAAGGATGGCAGATGAGTTAGTTAGACTTGTTTTGCACAAGATTAGTGCCACGATGAAGCGAATACTCTCAACTACAGAGAGGCCAGTGCAGAGAACGAAGAGCAGCGTGTAAGGAAGGGCGTTCAAGTGGCGCAGCCTGGTGCATGAATTTTTAAGAGAACAGAATGAACGGAGAGAAACAGAGATAGAGAGAGATAGAGAGATAGAGAGACAGATACAGAGACAGAGACAGACAGACAGATCGACAGAGAGAAAAAGAAAGAAAGAGAGAGAGAGAGAAAGAGAGAGAGATAGAGAGAAACAGATATAGAGAGGACAGACCGACAGATCCGAGCTGAATGAGGAGAAAGAAAAAAGAAGACTATGACGACGAAGAAGGGACGGAAGAACAGGTAGAAGTGAACTAGGAAAACGAGGACAACAAAAGAGAAGAAGATGAGAAGGAAGAAAAAATGCGAAAGAGGAGATGCAGAGGATGATGATGATGATGATGATAACGACGACGACGACGACGATGATGATGACGATATCGACGATGACAGGGACGCGTATGAACAGGTGAAACAGAAAAGGATGAAAAAGACGAGGATGAAAACTGCTTGACAAAGGAAATGAATAAAAAAAAGGAGGACTGTTAGAAAGATGGTGAAAAAGAGGGAGCATGAATTGGGATGAAAAGGAAGAGGACAAAAGAAAGTGGATAAAAGAGAGGATGAAAGAAGGTGACTGAAGGAGAAGATTCGAGAGGCGAGAGAAAAAAGGGCAGATAAGCGTTGTATGTATTGTATACCCATGCACAGATAAAAGAGATACGTAACCGGAAGGGAAATCAGCCACAGATTGACGGGTAGGTAGAGAAGAAGAAAGAGTAGGAGAAGGAGAAGGTGGAGGAGGATGGAGAGCAGGAGAATGAGAAGGTGGAGGAGGATGGAGAGCAGAAGAAGGAGAAGGTGGCGGAGGATGGAGAGCAGGAGAAGGAGAAGGTGGAGGAGGATGGAGAGCAGGAGAAGGAGAAGGTGGAGAAGGATGGAGAGCAGGAGAAGGAGAAGGTGGAGGAGGATGGAGAGCAGGAGAAAGAGAAGGTGGCGGAGGATGGAGAGCAGGAGAAGGAGAAGTTGAACGATGAGGAAAGCAGAGGCAGGACTGAAAATTACTTGAGAGACGCTGAGTTTTGTCAAGGTCCTTGGTTCTGTATACACGCGCTGCAGCCTCGGGCGATGCTCTGGGGAGGGTGTCGGCGTAGGAGGGCAGCAGGCGATAGAGGAGGGTGTGTGTGGTGTGTGGGGTGTGCGGCGGCCTATGCTGTCCGCCATACGTCTTACAAAGTTCTCGCCCAAACACTCTTCGATTATCATCATCTTATCTGCTGCTGTTGTTGCTGCTGCAGGCTGCAGCTTTGGTGCCCTACAAGAAGAAACTGTGAACGTTTAACTGGTGTAAGCTATACCTCGGATCATGCACAAGTAGCCTACTACACACACATGTTGTATATCGTATGATCTGGTGTATAATTTAGACAAGCACATATCGCAGAGCATAATTAGCCCCGCACATATATATATATAGGCCTATATAAATATAATTATAGATGTCGTGTATAATTATATGTGGGCCTATATTATATATTTATGTATATATGTATATAATTGGAATCTACATATGTATTTTGTACAATTATTATATAATAATAATGATCATGTCTCCAAGTAATTGTGCTCAGGGGCGTAACTAGCATTGGGATGGGGGGCTTAAGACCCCAAACGAGTGTATGAACAGCAGACGAGACACAACCAGTAGGAGTGAAGCAAAGATGATGCGTTGCAGCAATTGTTTCGCGGAGGTCAATCGGTGCATCGACTAAATGTATGGTCTTAACAGTTTTAACCCCCTTCAGCAGAATGCATGCAGCAGCATTAGTACAGCAGTCTTATCAAACGTCTGTGTTTTCTGCTATGAAAGTAGGTCTTTCAAACTTCGTTTAGTTGGATGTGTTGTTTTGACCAAGATGTTTCATCTTAAGCATATGAAGAACTTACACCAGTTTCATTCAACGAAGAAACTTTTTGACTCTCCCAAAGACTTGAAATCTTTTACACAATAATTATTATTGACTGCGTCAAAGAAGCTGATGTGCGACTCCTAAATTAATCCTACAGACTATAATCTACCGTTTATTTTTATATCTGTCTCTCTTTCTATATGCATGTCCGTCTTTAAGTCTAAGTCTGAACGTCTGAAAAGCTGTTTTGCTGTAGGGCGTAGTGCCTGCAATCAGTGCCATGGCCCAGACTCAACGCTTTCAGTTCAGTCAGCCTAAACAAAATACGAGGCATACACGCATGCGCGTCTGAGTTGCGCAGACAGGCAAAATGAATATATATATATTTATATATATATAAATGCATATATATATATGTATAGTTAAACACAATATACGTAATGCATATTGTATATACATGTATATTATATAGTTTATATTACATATAGGTGTGCGTTCTTGTGTTAAAGAACCATGTAGTGCGTCCTGGTTTCTGCTGTGTGCGAATACAAACAGCAGTTCCTCCTCCTCCTCCTCCTCCTCCTTCTCCTCCTCTAAGAGACAAGCATCTTCTTAGGCTGCTGAGCCTGGCGATCAAACTCTGAGACGACGGCTGCGGAGTCAGAGCGAGAGAGTGAGAGAGGCTGAAACGGAAGTTACAGTCTAGCATCATTATCTCCATCGTCATCGTCGTCATCGTCGTCATCACCATCTTCTCGCTGATCATTGATGGATATACCGTCGTCATAGAAACCGGTGATCATCGACAGTTGAGGAGAAGTTGACCAGTTTACTGCTGAGGACCAATAGGAACTTGAGGAATGGCCGAGCTACGGTTGACCTCACTGCTGTTGGCCCTTGTAGGGGTCGGAGTGTTCTGCGGAGTCTCTTGCAATCAGGATGGCGCCAGAGTTGCCGGTAGGATATTAAGTGGCAATCGTCATCACCATCATCTCTGTCATCATATGTGTTGTCGCCATCATCATCGTCGTCATCATCATCATCATCATCATCATCATCATCATCATCATCGTCATCATCATCATCATCATCACCATCACCATCACCATCATCGTCATCGTCATCGTCATCGTCATCGTCATCATCATCATCATCATCATCATCATCATCATCATCATCATCATCTTCATCATCACCACCATCTCTGTCATCGTAATTGTTGTCGCCATCATCATTATCAGTGTGGACGTGTTCTGTATACGTTAGCAATATAGGACTATCCCAATATGGAGCGAAATGTACCGAGCAAATTATTAATTGAGTGATAATTAATCTGAGTGGTGAGATGAAACATCTGTAGGTAGAAGATCACCTTGCGTGGAATATATATATGATATATATAATATATATATAATATATATATTTCTGTGGTTTATATATATATAATGTATATATATACATAGGACACAGTCTTTAAACACCGGGGAAGAATTCTCGCTTTTATCTCTACAGATCGCGCCCTGCCAGGGTGCCATTATTTTGTACCCTGTCCAATCTTGTTGAAATTTCTGTGGTTTACTCGCACTAGGAAGTTCCACTGGATGTTAATATCATTTTGCTTTTGCCATAGACAAGTGTAATCCGCCATTGGCAATTATTACTTTCAGCGGGTATCTCAAAAATCAGGCGCTCACTAATAATAGCAACAGTAATAATAACAATGATAATGATGATGATGATAATGATAATAATAAGTGATAATATTTACGTCATCAATAGCAACACAACTCTTCAGAGAGTTTCTAAGAGCCTCAGGGATAACACTCACCTCGGGATAAAAAATAACAATGAAAAAAATGCCTTTTGTATACCTCGGGGAATAAAAATAATATAATAATGATGATGATAACAATAATAAAGCAAAAAGTATAAGCAATAGCTTTCGAAGTTTCTAGACAAGTTATTTTGTTTTATCTGGATAATTTCTCTACTTCCAACTTCCCAAATTTCTGTGATTCTCACTACTTTCAATCTCTCTAATCTCCTGGTATCAACGAATCCATATCCCCTCTTCATCTTCCGTTTCTTCAATTCCATATTCAAGACCATTGGAAGAGGTCGCTTTTAATTAAAATTTCATTGAGCGCCTGACCAATTCATTCATTCATTCGGAAATTTATATAGCGCTCCTTCAAGAAAAAAACTGCTCAGCGGCGCTTGATTATTAAATTATATTATCAGGCATAGGCTAGGCCTACCGATACCTAAGCATCATGAATATCAAGCGATTAACGGTCCATAAGCCGAAACTGTGTGAATAATAGTGAATAATATGATATTCGGTTCCGAAGAGTTCTTGGTGACCTAATTAAATAGTATAGGCCTATATATTAATTATAGACCATGAAAATAGTATTATGTACTATTATGTAGCATATTATGCAAAATTATGCCTTCAAATGTGAATCATTTGCATGTGTTGTCCAAATCGTCTTTCAACTCTTCTGATTTGTTTTTCTCGTGGACTAACCAGGACTAAGTCTGGCTTTCGTTATGAGGTGCAGTACTACCAAAACTCATCGTCATTTGCCTCCTCCTTATCCTCCTCTACGTCTATCTGCATATGTGCATAATTTTCATAGGCTATGTTTATCAGCCATACTGTGACTCTTTCTAAATGCCTGTCTATGTCTGTCTGAATGTTTTTCTACTGCTTGTCAATAATTTTCTAATGTGGGTTATTCTGGCTGGCTTACTACTTTGTCTGCCTCTCAATTTCTTTTGTCGTTAGCTTTCTTATCGGCTCTTTTTATGGTCTCTGCCACTTTTTGACACCTTCTCCTCGTTTCTGTGTTTCATTCGCACATTGTCCTATGTCCATTGTTTCGATCTACGGCTGTCTTTTTGCTTATGCATCCATGCCTATATTATGTACGTAGCCATGTAAATATAATGTATGCATGCATGTATGCATGCATGTATGACACTGTATGTGCGTATTCGTCTATGTGTGTACACCGTAAGTATGTATGCATTTATGTACAATGTATGACATTGTATGTAGGCTATGCATTATATGCACGTATATTATTTGCATATGATTGTGGGTGTGCATACGTAGCCTGCTTAAACACTTGATATCTATCTGTCTGGTTTGCTTCTATAAAAATCTCCACTGTCTGATTTTATCCTTCACTGCAGTTTCACTTTCCATGTTCCATCGTCTTCATTTCTGTTTTGTAATCCTATGCGTTCGATGTCACATTCCGTTGTTCGTCTTCCCCTTCCTCAACACCTTTCGAAAGCACATCCACTTCTCCTCTTTCTTTGCCTACATTTCCTATCTGATCTCATCCATCTTCCTCGTCTATCATTGGTTCTAAATCCTCCCTCCGCTCTACCTTTCGTTTTGATTGATTTTTACATCCTTCTCTCCATTTTTTCTTTGTTATTCGTCTCCTTTTCCATGGCTGGCTCAGGGCCCTGGAAAAGGAGATGAACGCCTCTCTATATGTTCCTCATGGAACGGGATAGGACTTTTTCTCCATTTTACCTGGTTCTGCAGCCTTGTTCCTTTACTTGCCTTCCCCCTTCTCTCTCACCGTCCTCCTGCATCTTCAGCCCTCTTTGTCGGTCTTTGCCTCCCGGTGTTTCCGCCTCTCTCTGTATATCTCTATTCGTCGTTGTCCTCTTCTTTTCTCATTCCTTCTTCTCGTTATTCGTATAGTTCATTTCTTTCTTCCAACTCATGCTTTCTCTCCCTATATTACGTGAACTTTCCTCTTTTGTTTTCTTCTGATGTTTTCGGGTATTTACTTCTCTTCTTCCAACACCTCATCTCCGTGTATTCCTGTATATGTCCGTTCTGTATACATGTCCTCCTTGCATTCCTTTCGCCATCACACGTTCTTCCAGCTCCCCTCTTTCCACTCTTCCGTTCACCACTCCGTATACCCTCTCCAACCTCCGATCTTCACTCCACCAGTCACACCTTCCTTCCTTTTTGCGCCCTCTTTGACTATTTCCGACATTTTGCATTTTCTTTCTTCTCTTCCCATCTCGAGATTCGATTCAGATGTTGAACTGTCATTCAGTCCATCGGCGTTTTCTAACCATCTGTCTGTCTCTCTTTCTTCCTATCTGCCGTGCCTTTCTGCCTGCCAGTACACCTGTCAACGGCTTCCAACGTTAGGCTATAGACGTACCGAGTTCTTGTCTCACTGAGTAGGATTTATCGACTGAAGTTCTCTCATCGGGAGAAAAACAAAACAGGTTTTGGTTTTTTACACGTCTGGTCCTAATAGGATCACGCACGTAAACAGCAGTTTATCACTTACATAATACATAGGCCTACATATAATTATATGCAAATATATTCACCTGTGTCATCTCATATGCAAAATTATGCCTTCAAATACGACTGATTTGCATGTGTTGCCCAAATGGTCTTTCACTTCCTCTGCCTTGTTTTTCTCACAGACTAAGTCTGGCTTCCGTTATGAGCCTATGAGGTGCAGCAATCCAAACTCATGCCTGTCTGTCTACTGTTCCCTCTAAGACTATCTGCATGCATTCATGCATGCATGTTTTTCTGACTGCCTTTCTGTGTCTATGTTTACATGTCTATCTCTGTCTATCAAAACGTATTTGTACTGCTCATAATTATTATTTCGGTTTTTCTGTTTGGCTGGGTTACTACTTGCCTGGCTATGTCAGTTTCTGTCTGTATATTATTATATCCTATAATACCGTCTGTATAACTGTCTGAATGTCCGTATCTCTGACTGACTAATTGACTGTATGCATATTTTGTCCGAAAGTATGCACATACTTACGTTGTCCTGTCTGTTTATTGACTTCCATGTCTATCTGTTTGTCCTTCTGTCTTACCTTTATAGTACTGTCTGCTCGTCTATATGTGACGGTTATCCTATTTGTCTGTCTGTGTGAATGTCTCTTTGGATCGTCCTGTTTGTCTGGATTCTTGCTCCAGGCGACAGCCTGTCTTCTTCAGTCTATCTATAACCACCTCATCCTCCCTTCCAACGTCTGGTCAGACATCCTGCTGCTTATACTGATGCTTATGCTGCTGCTGCTCCACTGCTCTAAGCTGTTGCTGCTGCTGCGGGGCCATCAGACAACCAGAGAATAAGGAAGGCGGCTGCGTCCAATCGACGGGCACGCCCTACACCTCGCAGCATCAGCAGCAGCAGCAGCAACTAAGGCAGGGCTGCTGCTGCTGCTGCTGTTGGTGTTGGTGGTGGTCTTGCCTAGAGCGTTGCGCAATCACTTGGGAATCTCAGACCCGGTGCTCCTAGTCTAGACCAGTATAAACACAGAATAAGAAATTGGTGCAAAGAACATTAATCACGATTTGATTTGATTTTTAAAAAGGTTCCATGTCTAGCTAGAAGACAAGTGACAAATGATCTGATCTCATATCAGCCCACCATAAAATATTATAGGCATTAGATCTAAATCATTCTTTTTGTAGTTATTATGTAATTTTCTACACCCATCCTAAGATATATAATTATTCGGTAGACATGGACATAGGCTACATACACAATCTTAGGTAGGCCTGGCCTATATATTCCATTTGATTAGCTGCTTTTTGTACCTTATATAGAGGTGTGTCGATCAGTTTCTGTTATCAATTAAACGAATATAATAACAAAAGAAGATAACTACAAGATGATTTCCCCGGCTTACGAATGCGAACCAGACATAGCTTTAAAAAATTATTCAATAATTTAGGTTGAACGAGGAAAGTTAAAGACTTTCACCTGTACTTATTTGATTCGAGTCACCACTGAGATTAAGTAGGCTATAACCTATAGACTATTTAGAAATGTAATATAATAGTTCTTAACTATTTCAAATTTCTAGGCGATCAACAAGTCCCATACATCGCTTTGTTCGTAGGCTAATTGAATTTCGTGCAAATTTCTTTAAACTACCAATTCAGACCAAACTGCTATTGGGTTTTAATTTATTTGAGACGTAAACTATGTGGAGCATTGTTTATTCTAAATTTAATTCACACTGCAGTGGAATTTAAGCTTAGTCGAATTTCAGCAGGCAATTTGCAGGCCTAGTTTATGTCACAATAAAATTATGTTTAAGTTTAATTCGGTTTGCTCGTAATTTTGTTTTGTTCCGTTTCATTGTAGAACGAATGTCACGAGCTGATGTAAGTTTACCACTTCTAATTCTGTTTAGATAAAGGAGTTTTAAAAGGAAGACAAATCTGGTGGTGGCATGGTTCTTTGGATAGATCTAAGACACTAGCAGATTCACTGTATGCCTGCATGCATGTAGCTATACTTAGGTTGGCTGCACGCGGAATGCGGTGCCCACTCAGCTCTCCTCTGTCCTTTCGGAATCCGTAATGAATAAGAACGCAAAGTTGCACGAGAGGATTGTAGTGGCAACCCCGTGTCTTCATTGCCTCGATCACCTTTCAGAGGTTGTCATTTTACAATTACAGTTTTGAGAAGGTAGAAGGAGAATTGCAGAAGAGAAACAAGTGAGGCATACATTACTGCTTATCTACTTGCTTCTTCTTTCACACAGCACTATAATATTACAGCAGTGTCTGCTGATAGCGGCACATAAGAAGTTGTGCAACATGTACATGCATACGTTCATTAGTAGCTGCGATTTTGGAATGCTAGGCCTATAATAGCCTATAGCCTATACTTTTTCTGAGTCTCAAAATGTTTTGACGAGCTTTAAAAACATGCGTTGAAACTAACGCATTAGAGACGTCTCAGTCGTTAATTTGTACAAATCGTTTTCACCCATGCATCGGTTGAAACTTGAAGCAGACGATTGGAAACAGACGGTACAGACCGGCGCTTGCTTGCACGCAGGGGCGCCGTTAGGCGTACGCACTTACGCAAGTGCGTACAGCGCGGAAAAGCTAAAAAAAAAGCGTCACCACTTTTAACATCCAAAATTACCTCTATGCGTATACCCAAAATGGAGCAAAAAGCTTATGCTGGTGATACCTCATAATCGCCAGTTGGCATATAGGCCTTCGGTATATACATAAATACGGTATATATAATATATATACATACATACAGACATATATATAGCCTAATATATATATATAAGCTCGTGTCGATCGCTGTTCGCTTCATATTATTTTGTGCAAGTTGTATTGTGCGTACAGAAAAAAAATCCTAGTGTATTGTGCGTACAGAAAAAAAATCCTGGCGGCGCCGCTGCTTGCACGTGTCGGTATACCGTTGGTGTAGCCTACACACGTAAGCTTACATGACTTGTAGTCTGCCAAAGAGCGACATGCAGCCTCTCTCGTTTTCGTCGGTTTGGTTCATGTCAACTATTGGCCTAGTCGAAGAACTGTCTTAGTATGCCTACTGGTCTAGACCCGGTGTTTAAAAATACGACCTTTATTTGCAAAATGGTTAATTTCCAACGGATATTAGAGACCTGCGTTTAAATCAAATCAAATCAAAATCAATTTATAAATAATTCACCTAGAGCATATCGGATGGTTCCTAAAAAATGGTCATCCACAAAGGGACAGATCCCGCTACCCGAGTAGCCCCAAACAAGCGTGTAGGTCAAGATGGTGAGACCAGAAAAAGTTCAACATTAGGAAGCAAGAGGTAGAAGCAAAGAAAGGAAAGAGACATAATTAAAAAAACACGGCTCCCTCAGCAGTAGGCATAGGTTAAACCAAAACAACAATGAATGATGTCAAAGATTACTAAGCATTTATACTATCGAGTGAAAATAGTAATCAAGTCCACACAACTCAAGTGAAACCCATGGAAAACAGGAGATACATGTAGTGCTGTTCACATAGCTAAGACGAATGAAGAAAATGCAATCATGCAAGGGTAGAGGTGGTATAGGCCTAGAGATCTTCTGTTGTCTTATAAATTACACACCTGCCATTTAAAACCCTAAGCGAGCGCTCAATTTAGATCTGTGAGCGAAAAACTTGATTCTGTTCATCCCGTTGAAAAACTTCACCACATCAAAGTTTGTCTGCGAACTGAGACCACATCTATTCTGCTTGAAATAAATTGCACGTGCTTCGAGTTACAAGAGCTGCAAAGATGCTTGAGACTGTCAAGCCGCTTGGCTGATTTATTTTCAAGGTCTTTGCAGTAAATCGGCCAAAGACAAACACATCGGCCTGGCAAGGCTGATTCTAACCACGCTGATGAGAAATTTTGTCTGGTTTTTCTTCTTCTTGTTCTTCTTGCTCTTGTTCTTGTTGTTGTTGTTATCCATTATCATCATTATCATCGTTGTCGTTGTCTGCTTCTTCTACATTTTTTGCTTCTTTCTCTCTTCTTCTTTTTTTCTTCCTCTTCTCTCTCCCTCCTCCGCCTCCTCATCCTCTTTCTTTTCCTTCTTCTTCTTCTTTTTCTTCATCTTCTTCATCTGCTTCTTCTTCTTCTTCATCTTCTTCTTCTTCTTCTTCTTCTTCTGCTTCATCTTCTTCATCTTCTTCATCTGCTTCTTCTTCTTCTTCATCTTCTTCTTCTTCTTCTTCTTCATCTTCTTCATCTTCTTCTTCATCTTCTTCTTCTTCTTCTTCTTCTTCTTCTTCTTCTTCATCTTCTTCATCTTCTTCATCTTCTTCTTCATCTTCTTCTTCTTCATCTTCTTCTTCATCTTCTTCTTCTTCTTCTTCATCTTTTTCTTCTTCTTCTTCTTCTTCTTCTTCGTCTTCTTCTTTGTCTTCTTCTTCGTCTTTCTCCTCTCCTACTCTTGCTCCTCCTCCTCTTCGTCTTCTTTTTTTAAATCTCTTACTTCTTTTCATTTTCGTTCTCTTGTCTCTCTGATTCTTTTTTTGACTCAATCTCCGATCCGAAATTGTTTCTATCGATTAGGGCTCCTCACGTGTAAATGTCCTTTCATACAGCCATTCAGTAATTCATTAATTCAGAGCATTTTAACGCCTCTAAACAAAAACAAATTGTACGGTGGAAAATAATAGTTATTTAAATGTTCAGAGAAGGCGCATGTAACTCGAAGACCTAAGAGAAGCTTGCTCCAAGTGGATTTCTCAACCACAAAAGAAGCATGACGTCCATGATACCCGAGCAAAAGAATTAGCCATTGAAGAATATCTATAGCCTACATAGGCTACGGCAAGGCCAATTGAAATGGAGCGACACTGTTCGCATCAACAGCAAGGGAATTTCATAGTTAGCGTCGCCAAGTTAAAATCAAAATTAATTACGCTGTAAAGCAAGTAGTAACCAATAAAATAGATTATATCAAGCATGAAAAATGAGGTATGATCAAACTTTGAAATGCTGCTAATGAGTCTGGCATCTACACACGCAGTACACCCTCAAGCTGCATAGTGCTCTACATGTGAATACCAACATAGGCATAGATGGTGCCACAGTATCCATTCTAACTATTAACGAACGCATGGATAAGAGTAGGCCTAAATGTGGCAGCAGGCGAAAGAGAACGAGAAAATGACTTGTAGGCTAATATTAGGCTATTAGTTCGAATGAGCGAATTACATGTACGATGTACGTGCTGAGTAAAGGCAGATTTTTGTCAAGCGCGCGTTCTCCAGACTTAGTCCAGGCTGTCCAGCTTCACAGGTGATAAAGTGATGAGAGAACTCAGTGCATGGTTAATGGCAAAAGAATATTTTTTTCTTATCTGAAAAACATTTCTCAGTCATGCAAATTACATTTCCGTCTGTGATATTCGTCCGCGCTCTCGTCCTTGACTGCTTTTAAATTTATTAGCCAACGCTAATCTCTTTTCCAGAGAATGCCAATGCATTCCATCAAGGCGTTAGCAATCGGCATCGGCTGTCTAAGCTTAGCGACAAAGAACGAGGCATATGCACTGCTATGCAGGCAGAGTGAGGGAGAGGCTTTGTTTATAGAACTGAATGCGGATATGACAGAGATGGAATGAACGCGTGAGAAAGATGTCGTGCAGAGGGATAGAGAAAAGGAACGAGAGACAGCAAGAGAGATACCGAGATAGACAGATAGATAGATGGATGGATAGATAGATAGATAGATGGATGGATTTATGGTGGTTGGATGGATGGATGGGTGAGTGGGTGGGTGGACAGGTAGGCGGCGGGCGAACTTACAGATCGATTGATAGATTGATTGATAGATTGTCAGAGATAGAGATAGTGAGATATACAAAGATCTTCAGTGCAAAGATTTATAGCAAGCAGCTGCAAGCAAGCATGGGGTACGATCATTGTTCTGAGACATTTAAACCACCTATTTTCATCATTCAGTTCCTGTTCATCATTCATCTTCACTGCTATCGTTATTGTCGATATCGTCACCATTAGCAGCAGCAGCAGCCACTTTAATATCCTATCATTAAGGTCTTCTTCATGCTCATCATAGTCTCTAAAAAATCATAGATCTAATCATAATTTTTTGCTTTGATTTATCTTTCGTCTTTGTCTTCCTTCGTAAACCGAGTACAAACCCGAACCGAGACCAACAGAGACTAAACAAGTACCATTGGGCCAAAGGATGCAAAACGCATTGAACTTAAATTTGTTGAGACATCAGTCAGAGATTGTCTGAGGTTCTATTGATAAGGCGCTAGAAGAAAGACTAGACAGCTGAAAGACTTCGCTAACGTAAAAAAACAAGAGAATATAGCGTACGTAGGTTTTTTATGCCTGATTTGTGCACTGTGTTTATGCATTTGACTGCAGTAAAAATATAATAAAGTCTGTGAAATCTACAGGACATCTTCAAAGGCGTGAAGATTAGACTATAATTATGGTTATGGCACACGGATGAACTCCGGCTTTATGGAGTACCAGCCTGCATGTCTAGCCTACTTGACGAATATAATGGTGTGAAAAATTACTGCAAAAAATTGTCTTGCAAAATTAATTACGATAGGCTATTCTTTGTGAACATGCGATCGGATTAAAGTAACAAAGTAGGTATAGAAAGAATAGGCCTAATTAAAATACAAATAATTACAGATTGCGTAACTCAAATACGCATCTCATTGACTGCCGGGATGCGTCTATGACTCCATGTCAATATGAAAAGCAGGTATTCAGTAGAAGATATTTGATTTAATGGTCAACGCTTGATCATCTGGTTAAGATCATCAGACAAGTATCTACATTGCCAAGCGATATGGCTGTTACCTACTTCAGAATTAGGCCTTTGTGCCTTTTAAGTTGAACATCAAAGACGCTCAGTGAAAGACAATTCGTAAGCTTATAGCCTACTACCCGAGATAGGTTTGTAGGCCTATAGTATAGACTCTAGCCCAGTGCTTAAAGTGTAGAAAAAGAAGTGCCTGGACGCTCCTTACCTTTCCAGGCTGTAGGACAGTGTAGGGCCTACTGTCCAAATAAGTGGCAGGATGGCGTTAGGACTCGAAAAGAAGTGCCTGGACGCCGTTCATGACCGTCCTGGTATACTTTAAACCCTGCTCTAGCCTATAGCCTAGTCAGCTGTCAAACGAAAGTACACGTCAGAGTAGCGATCTTGAAGTTTAAGGGGCGCTATATAAGTTCTGATCGGTTGATGATTGATGATTGATTGATTGATTGATTGATTGATAGATAGATTGATTGATTGATTGATTGATTGATTGATTGATTGATTGATTGAGTAGCTTGATCTGCGTTGACAATTGGCCATGACATGTGAGTTGAGAAACCCTGAGAAACGCATGAGACGTTATTAAATCCATGCGAGCGAATTCGTCGTAGCGAAGTTCACGAGACAAAACAATCACCTTGTCACGGGGATCATAGGTCAAGTCGAATGCCATCTGCATTCCTGCGATGTTCGTTTTCACTGGATGCCGGGGACATTAACTGGGTTTAAAATATATAACTGAGAAGAACCTGTTTATGACACACTGATTACGAATAACCAACCATCTCTTTCTATAGTCTGCAAATTGACGAAATGTTTCTTGAGCAGGAGATCAAGTTCTAATGGACGCAAATATTTGTATACAGAAACATAATTTATATACAATTATACATGTGCATGAACTTACACTGTAGGCTACACGTGGATAGGTGCAAGCATACATCATCCATGCATGCCTGCAAACATAAAATTATGTATAGGCCTACGTTATCTATGTTTAACAGCATAGCATATATACTACTATTTATTGTTTAAAAACGTGTATTGTGATTGCTGCTGTTGTTCATTCTTTTGTGCAGAGGATACATCAGTCGGAACCAGTTCCAGTTCGAAGGAGAAACGATACCGATGGACCTCGGCCTACGAAAATGTCCAGGGTATAATAGAGAAAATGTCTTCACTCAGCTTAGTGGTTATGGATTATAGGCTAATCTTCAGGTTTTAGACCTACTTATCAACTTCTATCATTGCGAAGAGGCTGTGCAGTGTGCAGCGACTGCCAGCGAGCAATAGGGCCTACAGCAGCTGTTGATAAGTAGAACCTGAAGGCTGAAGATATATAAAATTCCTCAACTAATGTCAGTGAAGTTGCCTTGCAAATCTAGCACCAGCTAGATGGGTTCATATCTTTCGTCAAAAACCTGCTATGAAATCCCCTATTCGGTTACTGCATGCATTTCGATACCCTGGAAATCGCTACAAAAGTGAACACGCTTGATCTGTGGTTCTGAAAGCGGTGGTTCTGACGCTTAGTAAGAAGTTATAAAACCTGATAAAGAGGTTAATAGGTTTAGTCCAGGTTTTGGAATTCTTATCTATTTTTGCCCGGTCGGCAAATGCCCCCAAACTTTCGGGCAAGTCTGGTTTTTCCGGCAAACACAGACCCAAACGACTAAAAAATTAAAAAGGACGTCAACTTTTCTGATGAATATATTTTTTCCGCAGAAGTTCAATCTTTGCCCCCCCCCCCACTGCTGAAATCTCCCGTACGCCTATGTCAGGGAGTAGGGTAGGCCTATAGAGATATAAAAAAAATGGCAATATCACTCACATTAATGGCCACAGTCCTCTCTATAACAAAACCCATCTAAGGAATTTTGGAGTGGAGTTAAACTAGATAACTGAAATCCGAAGCGAAATTTAAAGGAGCCTCTCCAGAACTCTATAAAATTATTTTCATTATTGTTATTGTTATTTTTTCCGAGATCCATATGATCTCTCAGGAGTCTAAAATATCATGCTAGGAGCTGCTGTTGTCATTGTTATTATTAGCATCATCATTCATCACCATCACCATCATCGTCATCGTCATCGTCATCGCCGTCGTCGTCGTCATCATCATCATCATCATCATCATCATCAATTCATCATCATTGTTCTTACTATTACATCTAACATTTCTTGCATTATTTTACAGGTTGGAGTCATTCTCTCAGGAAAAGTTGGTGACACAGGGTCTTTCAAGGAAAAGGTAGGCCTAGATAATAATTATATATAATTTATATATATATATTATATATTATATGCTTTCTGTTCAGATCTAATCCGACGACCCTGTCCAATCCTAGCCAAGCATAACTATTGCAATCTAATCTAATCTATTCTAGTTTTGTGTAGTCTAGTGACCATGTGGTCTAGTCTATAGAATTGAATCTAAAGACTCCATGCAATAGCCTATCATAATTAATTAAATGTGCAAGAAAGCAGTCGGCTGTCGCTTACAGTTAAACAGAAAATTTCTCGAAGAAACCCGGTCGACATCCCATATCCTGTTAACCAGTGAATTAGAAGATAAGACTATCCTGCAACTATATATATATACATGTATAATTGTATATATATATATATATATATATATATATATATATATATATATATATATATATATATATGAAACCGCTTCTCATGCACAGTAGGCCTATTAAGGCTTCTCGCCTCTCTTATCTATCGGCATTTTCTCCGTCTATCGGTATTCGACTGCGTTCCCTCGAGATGTTTACATTTAGGATATAGGTCATATCTTATCTTCCGGCATTCATCTTCCTATCATTTGATATTATATTATAAATATTATTAAATGCTTTTGCAATTTCGTCCTCGATTTCACGCCAACTTTTTATACATGAAGCAACTTCTACAGGTCTAGTCTTGCCAGCACCAGCACCCCCAAGTTTACTTAAACCCAGTGTAAGTCGATCGAGGACAGTGCTCTGGTGTAGACAATGAGTTATCTGGCTGTGCAGTTCCAATTTACTTTAGATAAGTTCATTGACCGGGAAGCTCATTTAAAAACTAAGAGAGTGTACGTAGCCTACAATGTGTAAGCTTAGTAGAGAGCCAGGCGTGATTTAACCCGTTAACGACCAAAGTGTAGTGAATGACACGGGAATCATAATATGGTGACCCGTCATAATAGCCCCGTCAAAACAGCCCCGTCAAAACAGCCCCGTCAAAATCGCCCAACGACAAAATAGCCCCGTCATAATCGCCCAAGGACAAAACAGCCCAGAAAAATTCAGTTCCCGACAAAAAGGCCCCGTCAAAATAGCCCCGTCAAAACAGCCCATGTAAACAGTTGCGCGAAAACAGTCCAGTCATAGACGACACGGACAACTATTTCAGATATATAAAATCATTCATCCAGCTTCCATTTCTTAAGCGTTTTATGATTCATCCAACTTCTATTTAAGATTTATAAAGCCTTCATCCGGACTTTTTCACATAGCCTAACTGTTTACACAGCCTTTTTTATGAGGCTATTTCGTTGGGGCTATTTTTTAGACATAGAAGCTGGATGAAGGTTTTATAGATCTTAAATAGAAGCCGGATGTACGATAAAATGCTTGAGGAATGAAAGCTGGGAATTCGCTTTAGAAATCGAAGCTGGATGAATGATAAAACGCTTAAGAAATGGAAGCGGGATGTACATGTAGTTATTTATATTTTAAATAGAAACTGGATGGACGATGAAACGCTTGAAAAATCGAAGCTGGATGAAGGTTTTATAGAACATAAATAAAAGCTGGATGAATGATAAAACGCTTAAGAATTGGAAGCTGAATGAAGGTTTTATAGATCTTAAATAGAAGTTGGATGTACGATAAAACTCTTGAGGAATGAAAGCTGGGAATTCACTTTAGAAATCGAAGCTGGATGAATGATAAAACGCTAAAGAAATGAAAGCGGGATGAATGTATTTATATTTTAAATAGAAGCTGGATGGATGATAAAACGCTTAAGAAATGGAAGCTGGATGAAGGTTTTATAGATCTTAAATAGAAGCTGGATGTATTATAAAACGCTTGAGGAATGAAAGCTGGGAATTCACTTTAGAAATCGAAGCTGGATGAATGATAAAACGCTAAAGAAATGGAAGCGGGATGAATGTATTTATATTTTAAATAGAAGCTAGATGGATGATAAAACGCTTAAGAAATGGAAGCTGGATGAAGGTTTTATAGATCTGAAATATAGGCTGGATTTACGATCTTAAATAGAAGCTGGGTTTATGATCAAACGCGAAGTTCGTTTACCAACGCGATCATTTCCGGAAGTCATCTTATACTTTACAAGCATCATTTTCATCAATTCGACTTCCTTAAAAAGACGTTAGTTTCGTCGGTCTATTTTAAAAAAATCGTGTTATTCCGCGACTTTGTCGGTCCCCGACAAAACAGCCCCGGGCTGTTCTGACGGGGCTATTTTGACGGGGCTATTATGTCGCTGGGCGATTTTGACGGGGCTGTTTTGTTGTTGGGCGATTATGACGGGGCTGTTTTGACGGGGCTGTTTTGACCGGGCTATTATGACGGGGTGCCCATAATATACCCTCGGTCAGTAAAGAGTTAATTCTGCTAGGAGGCCATGCGTGCCAGCAGAAGTCGGTGTTCTGTATAGCAACATTCTCAAATTTTCTCGCCTCTCCAAAATACATGAACAGTTGTACAATGTAAACACAAATTGTACAATGTACAGTGTACACACACGCGTACGTGCACAGACATACAATAACTACATGCAGAACTGCATAATTATGCAGGAACGTAAGCCTATAAGTATGCTCGTAGTACTGCAGTGTGTGTTTACTCGTATACAATGTATACATGCATGCGTGTTTTTTTCAGAAGAATAAGACAGCTGAAGTGGATACTGATGATGAGGGAATGCAGAACCAGCAGAAGGCCTGGTCTCCCAACGGAAACGGTGCTGCCGCCTACCGCAACGGATATGCCATTGCATCAACCTCAGTATGCAACGTAGTATAATAATTATAATAATAATAATAATAATAATTTGTGTCTGACTTAGGCCGCATCCTAACATTGTCTTCCGGTGATATGAGAGAGACCTGTTTCTTGCTGCAACGCCTCTCTATTACTGTTCAGCGCTTCAACTCGGTGGCCTTTCGAGGCACTTTAGCTGAGTCAGATCCAGAGAAGATCTAGTAATGACACTTTTATCATCATTTAGAACAATGTCTATTGTTTCTGTTATTTATCGTGCTTTATGTGTCTGATGTTGTTTGTCGAAGATATTAAAAGATGGTAGGCCTATATAATAATAATAATAATAATAATAATAATAATAATAATAATAATAATAATAATAATAATAATAATAATGCCTGTGTTTGTCAGGCGTTCTCTGTTCATCGCGCACAGTTAATTGATGTTGCACTGTTTGAAACGGAAATAAATGATTCTTATAATAAAAAAAATAAAAATAAAAAATAAAATAATAATAATAATAATAATAATAATAATAATAATAATAATAATAATAACAATGACATTGACAAGGTCACAAGAATAATGATAATGATAAAGGATAAAGATAATATTTATTATTCTTATACTGCTATTATTATTATTATTATTATTATTATTATTATTATTATTATTATTATTATTATTATTATTATTATTATTATAATTATTATATTGCTTTCATTATAAAATTATTGTTATCGTTATCATTAGGCCTATTGTTGTTGTTGTTTTTTTAAATTATTTTATTATTATTATTATTATTAATATTATCATCATTATCATTATCATCATCATCATCAACATCATCAAAATCATCATCATCATCATCAACACCATCAACATCATCATCACCTTTTCAATTTATTTTCTCTTTGAATCTTCTTAGGTCTGGATATCTTAATGTGGAGCAAACTAATTTTTGATAATGTAATAATTAATCGAGATGGCATTTGTAAACAGGAACAATGAACTTTAGTCTGAACCTTTCGTTTTTATTTCAGGGTCAACCGGGGCCTCGTGGGCCTCCAGGGCCCCCTGGAACACCGGTAAGCATGACAATCGATTTGATCACGTAGGCTATTTCTACTATAGTTCATTTAAAGACGATTTCCTAGCAGCAGCGATGGAATCCTTTCACAATAATTAGCTAAAACTTATAAGTGGTCGCATTATTCTTTACAATGCTGTATGCAGCCTATCAATAGAGTAGCATCGATTTTGTTGGGATGGACAGTATCTAATATGTTCGAATATCGGGTAACTGACTTTTACTTCGGATCCGTATGGAATGTGTAAGAGACCAGAAAAATAGACGTCCATGCTATATATACGGGACTCGACCAGGTCGGATCCCAATTGACCCACTGAATTTCTTAAAATACATGCAGCCTGAAGACAAAGTTTAACACAGAATGGAGGATGCATACTGTGGTTGTGAATAGGGCAAGGTTCCAAAGATGATGATGATTGATGATGATAATGATTGATGATGATGATGATGATGATGATGATGATTGGTGATGGTGATGACGATGATGATGACGATGACGATGACAACGACGACGACGATGACGATGACGACAACAACAAGAATGATAATGATGCAAATATGAGGACGATAATGAGATGCTATGCTTACCCATCTTCAAATTGTGGGCAGGTTCAAATAATCATTTACAGAAGAAAGCAATCTTGATAAATTTTACAAAAAACATGAATAAAGGTATGGTAAAGTGCAATAGATTTATTGAATGGATTCGTGTAGGCCTAGCTTCATTTGAAAACGGTAAAAAATGTTTGCAACCTTTGTGTTTCAATCAAACTGTCAGTTCTTCGACAATCTTAGCTTTCATATGTGGTTGATGTTTTGTGCTTCTGTGTTGGTTTCAGGGTCCACAGGGTTATGGTGGAGCCAGAGGTGAACCTGGAGAAAGCGGATCTGGTGTAAGTCAGTTTCTATTGACCACTCTGTACAATCGCTCGGTCATCCATTGTTCCGTTCAACTCATGCATTCTGCATAGACACATCTACTAACTGTAACTGACATAATTATTTTTTCCTTGCCTTGCGATAGTCTCCGTAAATGCCATGAACTATATTGTTTGTTTAGGTTGCGCCTGTGTCAGCTTAGTAGGCTACACATATATAATAGACGAATTGATTGACTGACTTATTGACTTATTCACTCCTTAAAATCTCTTACTCATCCGCTCGTTCACTGAGGCCTACATAACTTTCTATTGCACTAACTCACTAGTTGATTTACTCACTCTCGCACTCATCCACTAACTCACACACCAATCCACCATTCTAAAAAACAAGCAATTAGCCTACTTGCCTACTCGACATAATGAATACTTCATATGTAGACACTACTTACTTCTGTTTGTTTTCAGGGGCCGCCAGGAGCTCGTGGTGGACCGGGTCCGCCTGGATTGCCCGGCAAAAACGTAAGAAATGCTTAGTTCACGCTGACAATCGTAAATCATGAATCTTTCGAAAATTAAACAAACCATCAACTCATTCACGTCAAGTTCCCTCTTTCTGTCAGCTGCCCAGCTTGTTATTATAGGGTTTGTAACTGCACGGGAAGCGAAGCACATGAAAAAATACATGGAAAATACTAACGAAAGCGAAGAGTGAGCAAGGCTATAGAAAAGTAGAAAAGTAAGCTTGAAAACAACATGAATGGTAGGTTATGTAGGGCCTAATGTAAAAGAATCAGGCCGCCAGACAGGACTCGAACAACAGGTGTGAACTATGGACAGAATCATTGTAGGCCTAATGGCAATGGTCAAATATAAAATGATGAAAGAAATTTGAGCAGAAAATCAGGAAAAACTGCGATCAGGACTATAGGCCTACTTAAGAATGAAGAAAATTATTTCGTCGTAACGTAAAAAATAAACTGAACCGTAAAATCAAAAAATTTTAGTCTAGCAGCATATATCCTCAACTGATAATTAAAATTCTATGGGTTAAGCTTACTAATGAATTAGAATTTTTCGATTGGAAAGAATTTATTAATTCTATTTCAAACCGATCAACAAATTTAAATAGGCCTGGCTAATTCTAATCTATCAGAATGTTTAGACAGACAGCTAATTTGAATTCCACTCGACTAGCTACAATTTATGTAGCCAATTCTAATTATAGTCGATTCGCAACTTAAATACTCGTGCCCATCGTTGTCAGCAAATTGGTGATTGTTACTGAAGGCTTAAAAGAACAACAGACTGGCAATAAGAGCAGCCCAAGCTGCTCAACTTCTGTTGAAATACGAAAAACATCGGATAAATATAGACAGGCAAATGATCTGCTGTTTCAAAGGTACAAACCAACTGCATGGCTAATTTAGAGCGTCGGTTGAGAGTCTGATTCAAATGTACAAGTCTACACATCCGATATAAAGTTACTGGCGCTGAAGATTAACAAGGTGCAGAAAACAACAAAATACAGCATATAGATAGGACTATACATGTAGGCCCACATCGTCTATCAGTTGAAAGATGTACAGACTATGCGGATAATAATTATAGATAAATTCAGACGGCGAGGCAGACAGACAGACACAGAGATGCACGTGTGCACACAGACGGGCAAAGCGAGAGGCGGGCTGAAAAATGCAGACTAATATAAAAATACACACGTGTAGGTGCGGCAGAAATATTTATGTAGGCCTATATAATTATATGTTATATATGTATTAGGCCTATATATACTACTTATATATTTTTTATGATAGGCGAATCTCCTTCGAAGATATAACGTTGAAGATGTTTGAGGCAACGCCCTGCATGGTACTCAGTTTAAAAAAGACTTCAGTAAATAAAGTTGTAAATCTTGTTTATATTACTACAAGGCTGTTGGCACTGTTGATTGTTTTAGGGAGACGAAGGAAGATCGGGCGAAGGGGGACCCAAAGGTCCGAATGGTTTACCGGTAGGTAATCCATCAGATAGACCTATAGGCATAACCAGACAGATAGACAGACAGCAGACAGACAGAAAAGCACACGCACGCATAGACAGACATACAAACAGACAGACGGATGAGAACACAGACATTCCCAGACAGAGACAAACGGACGACGAACGAACAGACTATAAGAAACAGACAGACATAACAATGGCAGATGGATATCCATTAGCCAATAAATGCAGAGATACATGCACACATGCACGCATACAAGCACAAAGAAATGCACAGAAACTGGTAAACAAGCGAATAGAAACATAGACCTACAGAGTACAGCCAGACACAGACTCACATCGACTATACGTTATTTTTCTAGTAGATGAGACTAGGTAGTACTGCAGCTGTGTACACTGTACAAGCGGACGTGTTTTTTTTGTTCTTTCATCTTTCTGGGATAGGTTTGCCTATAGCAACCTGCGATATTAGGCTAACTCCATGGCATGACTTGGCCTCTTTCATGTCTTTTCAATTATGGCTTCTTGTGTGGTCGAGAGTGTTTCTGTGGAGTCACTCTTGAAGAGACGCTTTTGCATGGTTGCATTTGTAATTACAATTTCATTGTCTTCATTGTAAATTGCAGGGTGGTCCGGGTTCGCCTGGAATGCCAGGAATACCTGGAGACAAAGGGTGGCGGGTAAGTTGCGATTTGTATAGCACACCAAATGCATACGTATACATGTGTGCCTACATGCATACACACCTATGTAGGCCTACCTATATTGAAATTTCAATTGACCATTTTTCGTCGGTCTGATTTCAGGTCACTATTATTTTTACGTCATCCTAAATAGCCTATTAAGTGCTTACTAATAGTGCTGTGTTATTTGTTGATTAAAATTAAATTGTTTATACAAGATTTCTAATTTTATAATTAAGTCTAGCAAAGTCAAATTATTTTTGTTTTTCTGTCGTCTTTCAAGTTTTTTTAAATCGACATTTCAGTCAGTTTTTATTTGGTTTTATCGTTTGTAACATACATGGCTAATAGTAAAAGTAGTAAATTATGTTTGAGCTATTGCAGACTGATTGTACGAATTTGTCTTTGTAGGGCATTCCTGGGGCTCGTGGAATGCAAGGAAATCAGGGGCAAGCTGGAGAAAGGGTCTGTTTTAGTCATGCTCTTGTCACTTAAAAAAATTAAATACAGTAATTCAGTAATTGAAGCAGTCTTGAACAGATGCACAAGAGGATATTCGTAGTTACTAATTTATATAGCGCGGTTTCAATAGAGACTGGTCAGATGTTCCCATCCCGACATCGCAAGACCACATTCCAGCAAAACGTCTTAACCCTTTACTGACCAAAGTGTAGTGATTTTTTTAAGTTACACACATCTTCAGCAAAAAGGAAAACTTTGTGGAATGCCCGTTAAAGAACTGTAGAACTGTGTACAACTGTACATGCTTATAACACGAATGATCTGTGAATTACAAGAGTGTGTACCGTACGTGTTGGTCCTGTGTCTATCTGTATATAACCAGCATTTCTTTATCAATTCTTCTGTTCCTATGTAGGTCTAGGACTCTAGGTTAACAGTCTGTGCATGTACATTCGTCAGCCCTTCAGTCTTTCTGCTTGTCTGATAAATCCATTTTAATCAGGGCTAAAGGCTGACTTCATGAGCGGACACGGACGGCGTCCAGGCAGAATTTTTAATCTGTACGCTGTCCTGCCACTTATTAGGCCAGACTTATTAGGCCAGCACAGTCTGGGAAGGTATACGAGGCGTCCAGAAGACGCCAGATAGGCTACTACTTTTATAATATACTTTAAGCACTGAGTTTAATGTAAACTATTATGTCTGTCTGCCTCTGCATCTGTATCTCTGTCTGTCCAATGTCCATACATATCTGTCTCTAGCCTATACCAGAGCGTTTCCCTCTGTTGCGCAGTGAAAGCCACGGCCTACCATAATATATCAATGATTGGATAGGCCTACGACTCCTTCGACTCTTTCAACAGCTATAATCACAGCCGTGGCTCCGGGGCCGAACAACATTTCTCTTGCGGGTTGAGAAAACTATTTGTCAATTTCACGCGAATCATTCCGCGTTAAAATCTATCCACGGAGGTGCAAAAAGGCAACCGCCAGTCACCCACTGCCACAAGGCAATTCACGAAGCAGACTTATAATTTTGTTGATTTTGTCATGTGTTTTCTTGGTTTCAGGGAGGAGATGGTGCGCCTGGTCTACCCGGACTTCCAGGACCTACGGTAATCAACATGATTACTGTATGTTAAGAGAGTAACAAAAAGCTGACGCGTATATAGGCTACCAAACTATCTTTCTTGTAGTTTAGTCAATCTGGAAGTTAATCAAGAATGTTGCAGTGAATTCCATCATGACTGTAATGAATTTAGCTTCCATTCAATCATGAATTCTTTTCATCAGTCAACTTCTGTTCATTGACTGATTAATTTAGAACAATAAAGCGATAAATTATTTCCAGATAGCCTATAGCCGACGCCTGATAATAGTCTTATTTTATCCAATAATACTGTAATGTAGGCCTACATGCAGGCTAACATTATACTTTTGACGATGCGTTAACGACGGACTGCCTTCGTTTAGGCTACTTATAGACTTTGGCGTACATCTGAAAGTTGCATTCTTTTTTCCAGGGTGCACGAGGTCAAACTGGTGATCGCGGTACAGATGGAAAGGAAGGAGAACCGGTTCGTATCGCTTTCCTATCGCTCCAGTCCATCTTTCTAAGTCTAATCAATTAACTTACCTATTAGGCTATATTATAATTAATAATTATAGCCTAAATATCCGTTTTTCATTTATTACACAATACACATGCATGATGCGGCTTGGCACTTTTGATGTATAGTCTGAAAATGATACCTGGGTATCTGCACGACATGTAGGATTGTAAGCCTACTCCCTCGCCACACTTGGCCACGAACGGTGTAATTTTTATTCAAGCGGGACATCGACATATCTGGAATTTTCTGGACGTTGAAACATGCAGCTATAGTGTGTAGGGCTGAAGACTAACTGTTTGCGACTGATCACGGTTTGGCATTCAGAATTATTAAACGGATAGTCTATAGGCTTATACGTGTAGCGTATATATTGGCTACCAGTTAGTTAGTACAAGTTGACATTTAATATAGCCTAGCAACTTGAAACTTGAAAAGTTTATAGGCCCTACTGCAAATTTTTATGAGAGCGCATTATATTACTAGTGTTCCGATTATAAGTGGCCATTCCATTAAGGTTGTACTTCAATTTATCCTATATTATGTCGCTGGTTGGTTGCACTTCTTTCAGGGTCAACGAGGTAGCGATGGTCAGGCTGGAAATCCTGGCTCCCTCGGATCCATTGGTCCACCAGGCGCTCCGGGATTCCCTGGTCTTGCTGGCTCAAAGGTGACTTCAATCGATATACATAATTGAAATATCACACTCTCTATCTGTTTCGTTGTCAAATACCTCGTAATGTATCGTGTGAGAAGGCAAAGTATAATGCAACTTGAGGTAGGATGAGAAAGGTAACCTAAAGTCAGGTAAAGTAAAAGGATGTAGGGTATGCCAAAATAAGACAAGACAAGTTAGGTAAGATAGCGTTGAAGTATTTGGTATAAACTATAATAATTATTATTGAATTTCTACTGTGCAATGTTACACTTTGTTCGACAGACTTCTTTTCACGTTAATTTGGATATCTCTTGAGTTTCTGTCTGTCTATTGCTTTGTCTTTTCCTTGCCTCTGTCCGTGGTTGGGCCTCTAAGCTGTCCTTTAGTCGCCGACTTTTGGAGGTTTTAATGTAAACCTTAGATAATTATGTGGGCTGCATTAGTTTTGAGGGCCTACGACTTGGTACTTCTCTGAATAGAGCATCTGGTTATGTGCACGCCATCTTTTAAAAACCTTTTATTATTATTTTCTTTGTTATGCTTTTCTCGCGTAGTTGTCAGGAAATATGAATCCAAGGAATACGAAACGTGTGCGACAAATCAGTCCAGAGATTGACAGAGATTATTGTGATCCGAAATAATTGATAGGCTCCGATCAGTAGTCTAGGCCTATACAATGCATAGTAGATTGTCGAACCACATTGAGGCTACCTATAGACTACATGTTGTTTGGGTATTGAAACTGATGGTGATTCTTTAGGGCGATTCTGGTCAAGCTGGAAGCGGTGGATCGCCTGGACTTCCGGGTCCAACTGGTCTAAACGGATCGCCGGGATCCCCTGGTGAACCAGGACGACCGGTGAGTTGTTTGAAGCAATCGTAGACCTACTTCTCGAAGTATAGTAAGTAAGTAAAGTCCTATCCCGTTCCATGAGGAACATAGGGAGGCGCTCATCTCCTTTTCAATGGCCTTGACACGGGGCCAGCGTATCGCAGGACTTGCCATTTACTTCCCAGCTTACGCCGGTACCAAATTATACTGCTTGGTGACAGAGACACGCGTGTGCGTAAACAACTTGCCCAAGGTCGTTACCCGGAGTCGAACCCGCAACCTCACGCTCCGTGAGCCGACGCGTTACCGGTCCGCCACCAGGTCGCACACCCTCGAAGTATACGCACACTATATAATAGATCGATTATGCTTCCAGGCAATGACGATTACGCACACTAGCTTAACTCCCAGAGTCTCATTATTTATGCTAAAGTTATTTATAAAATTGCGTTCACCTGTAAACAAGTATAGCGCAAAGATAGCCTGTCTACATTGAAAAGTCATCACTGGTGTTATTGACCGCAGGGTCTACCATGTGGCTCATACAGCGTCTGACAACAACGTCTACTGAAATGACCTTCAAAACCCACCGGACTCTCACCACATACCCTACCGTATACAGTGACCATTCGTCGATTGAGATTGATGCATCGGCGCATTTCGATAATCACTCCATATACTTTCCCGATTTAAACAGATTGGTGTTTATTCTCACCGCGAGATCAAGAATCATTTCGTATTGGTAGATTTGGTACTGAGGTATTCTCTACAGTAAGGTAGACTCCGTATTTGTTTTAGTTTGACCTGATTGTTTAAAATCAATCAATTAGCAGAGGACGGAAGATTTTGTGTCATGAATTCCAGCAATATTATTTTATACTTTTCAGGGTGCGCCTGGTTCAGCAGGTCTACAAGGATCTAGGGGCGAAAGGGTGAGTAGTTTGACGCCACCTATTTGATTTATACCTATTAATCTTAGAAAACAGTTTAACAGCAGGAAAAATTAACATAATATTATATATGTAAACCAATAAACTTCTTGAATTTTCTTAAGCGCTTATGAGATGAATTTTTGAATTAACGCAACATAACTAAATGACTAATAATAGTAATAATAGTAATAATAATGGTGACAATAATAACGATGACAATAATAATGACAATTGCTGTCATAATTAAAGTTATATCTGCTCGATTAAACTCAAGAAGATTCCATATTAAATACACTGGATCTGGTGTATGGAACTCGATTCCTAATCATATTCAGCAGGCATCAAGTTTACTAAGGGCTAAGACACTGCTACGTGACTATTTAATTAATGACTGTGAAGATGTTTAACCTTGTAAGCACTGGCACTGTTTTGTTTGTTTGTTTTGTAAGTGTGTTGTTTTTTTAGTTAAGTTTTCTACATTACTTGTTATTTCATTCTGTTGTTTTGCCTACTGTTCAATTCATGACATCAACCGTTTAGCCATCAGTTAAAACTGCACATGTAAATAGGTGTCCCTGTTAGCGGGATTTTCATCCCTTAGGGCCTTCCTTGTTACCATCCGATCTTGTGAAGCATTTTGTACTATGACAATTGTTTATGGTTGATGGTTACAATAAATGGATTGATTGATTGATTGATTGTTACTGTAGTAGATGTATAAGCAATAGAAGCAACAGCATCAGAAGTAATAATGATAATGATAATGATTGTGAACTGTGGACTAAATCGAAGCAAGCATCGATTGGTGACTTGAACATTGTTACAATGAACCTATATGATTAGATTAAGTTGTGTTCGAGATTAGCACGGATCAGATCAGATCAGACTTAATCTAACTGGATTAGATTAGAATGGAAATGTGTGGAAAGTGAACTGAATTGCGATGACCAGCATGTTTATTGTTTAAACCGAGTCTTTCCGTTTTGTTTTTTATGTTCAGGGTGAAAATGGACATCCAGGAGGTCCAGGATTCCCTGGTTCACCTGGACTTACAGGAGCCATTGGAGCTGCAGGCACCGCTGGGGCAAAGGGCGACGCTGTTAGTATACATGTATAATTGTATATGTATGCATAATGATGTGTGTACTGTGCTTGTGTGTGTACACAATGTGTGCACTTATCCATAAAAACATAATGATTATGTTTTTGAAATGCTCGTGTGTGCATTTATCTATACTTTATACAAGCAGTCGTATCTATGAATATATGTTTGACTATGTGTTAATATCTTAATATTATTAATATCTTAATATTATTAATATTATTATTGTGTTAATATCTGTTAGTGTTATATATCTTTTATAGACACATGTAAATTAATTAATGTAAAATAAGATTACAACTGAAAAAACCTGTAACAATTACTCCTCGGTAAGTTAGAGTAAAGCTGTTCAAGGAACAGAAGACTAGAAAATGGGCAAGCCAAATGAAGAAAATGTAAAGAAGATATGGCAAAACGAAGACGGAAAATGAAAAACATATAAACTTTCAAGACAATTCGAAATTCTATGTGGGTCACAAAGTAGGTGAAAACTATGACAGGTCAATTACAGTTAAGAATTTATTTTTCTGATAAATAATAATATGAACTATGGATTACAATGGATAGGCCTATGTGTTTAGCTCCCCTGAGTATATCAAACTGATTTATCAGAAACCTTTACTTCGGTCTTCTTTGCAGGGTACCCAAGGTCAGTCGGGTTATCCAGGAGAAACCGGGGCAGATGGAAACGCTGGAACTCGAGGAGACAGAGGCGAGAACGGGAAACCGGGTGACAGCGGCAAAAGGGTTAGCACTTTTATAATTTATTTCTGAAATCATGACCTATTGAACACTGGCGTTTTGTCTATCTATTATATCAGTACCATTAATGATTAATTAACTTATGTAACCATTTGGCTTAATAATGATTTTCTTTAAAAGATTTCTCTATATTTCACGAAATGGAGTGCCACGAGGAACTGCAGGTGCATCACCAGTAGCCTACATCAGCCACGTGACGTCTTCCTCTAGATTGCAAATGACAACTGATGTTAATTAAATGACAGGGCTGTTTCAAAGGAACTTTTAGAACTGCACAACTTCTTCTTTCCTTTCCTCCATGGTAAATTATTTCCAATCGGTGGACATTGGACAATGACCATTTCTTGCTGGTTTTAACTGCACAGAAGTGCTTCTAGGCTACAACTGCACAAATCCATTTAGAACAGCATATTTTGTGTACAACTGCACGTTAAAAAAGCCATGTTAAATGATAAATTAATTACAGTAACTGATGCTACAACTGCGGCTTATCATGGTGGATGCCGATGGTAATTGGGACGATAGCAACGATGACGATGATGATTATCGGCAGCGATGATTGATAACAATGCTGATGAGGATGCAGACGATGACTGGTGATGATTACGCTTGTCTGTCGCTGTATCCAAAGCACTATTTGAACAATGGCCATTGAGAAACTATTGTAAAAGACTATATACATGATTGCTAACGCCATGTCTTTTTTGTCCACAGGGTTCTCCAGGAGTCGGTGGTCCCATCGGAGCACCTGGTCCACAGGGCGAAAGGGTGAGTAACTCCTTCCTTCACTCTGTTGTGCTGCCTCGATTGATTATTTAGTTAAGTTAATTAATCAAGGAACAGTTATTATAGTAGACGAATTCTTTAGGCTAATCAATCGTCGATTGCACAAATGGCAATGGATATTCTGGAAAGACTCTCATACTGAGATCGATTGCATAAACCTTGCGATGATGGTGATAATGGTGAAGATGACACTGATGACGTTGATTACGAGGAAGATGATGACCAGGAAGATGATAAATACGACAGCGTTAAAAATGATTATGACGAAGAAATCGATGAAGACGACGATGATGAGGGTCGATAGCGACTAAAACGATAACGGACATTATTACAATGATAATAGGCATGTTAAATGTTGTTGAGCAGTGAGCATATTAGTGAACCTTGATAGTATACACCAAGAGTGCTGCATAGTGCAACTGGCGTTTCAGGGTGTGGGTGGAGAAAGAGGTCTTCCTGGATTGCCTGGCACTACAGGACCAGCAGGACCTCACGGACCGAAAGGTCCATCCGGAGAATCCGGCGATAAAGGACCCCCGGTGAGTACTCACATCTCTATGAAATAATTATTCATGATTTTAGTCATTCGTTTGGCACAGTTATGACATGGGGAAGCGGTGGTGTAGTGGTGGCGTCGGTGCCTTGGATCCGGAGGGTTCAAGGTTCGAATCCATGCACCTTAACCCTTTAATGACGGAGGGTATGGGATTTCCCTTACCATTTACTACCATCTCGGCATTAAAGGGTTAAGCCGCCGCGTAGAGACCTTGAGTCAGTCTTTCACTCACAATTTTAGGGCACTTCAGCGTGAAACTCCGATGCAGTGTCAGCGCTGTAGTCAAGAGCACCTCTGAGTAGTGAGCTTGAATGGGTGCTATAGAAATGGAGAAAATTTAATGAATAAAATATATTTATTTCTCCATATAGATTTCTCTCAACTGTGCGATCTTGTAGAATTTTCGCAGACTTTTGCTATCTTTTGCAGGCACTTATCTCCTTAACGATCGATCAATGCATCATTGCAATGATTAACCCTTTGCCGACCGAATTGACTAGAATATCTGATACCATTCAATACGCTTTGCTCGTTAAAGGGTCAACAAACTCAACATACAATGGTTAGCGCGCGGAACTGTCAGTTCGAGTGGTGCACGGCCGAGGATTAAAATTCCGTCCAGGGATAAAATATTTCTGCTTCACTTTTGCACCCTATAGCTATAAACTTTGCAGTTTATTCTATTTTTCTTGTCTATTTCAGGGATCTGCAGGAAGACCGGGCTTGGCTGGACTTCGTGGAGCCCCGGTAATTATCATATATTATCTAATCAGTCTTATTACAAGGCTATTATATTATTACAATTACAATTATTATTATTAATTTTTATTGTTATTATTACAAGGCTATTATATTATATGTAGGTGAATTGAGATAGGGACATATCAGGAAAGAAAAGGCAAAGTGGGACTGTTGAGATATAATTTTACAATAGGTTTAGGTGACGTCTAGCATGGTCATTGGTCATTTCGATCATTGAGATCAGAAGTTGTGTTGGTCATTAATTTACTCTTGTTTTCTGTGTTGTCATTTTATCATTTGCCTGCACTGTTCCTTTCCTATTGAATGGACTTCCCCATTAGTTTGCTCTGTCATCCTCTCTGGTAGTCTTTCCTCGTCTTCATTATCTCGTCTCAAAACCTACCTTTTCTCTCTGGGTTGAACGCACTGTGAGCGCTCCTGAAATGCTCTTGCTGCAAAAAGCGTTTTAAAAATGGTCAGATACAATACAATACAATTTTAAGCTTTAACATGACAAGCTTCGTTCGCTAATACGGGAATCAAACTGATGGCAATCATAAATCCACCATCGAAATCTTACGGTACGTTTTCTCTTCTTAATCGCAAGAGATTTCCTTGCAGCGAGAGTTGATTGTAGACGACGTTTCTCTGTCTTTCTAGGGATCAACAGGATCACCGGGTAGCGACGGATATGAAGGAGGAGCCGGAGAAGCAGTAAGTTATTTAAATATATAGTATATATGTATGCAACCTATGTTTGTCTGTCCATCCATCCAGCCATCCAAACATTCATCAACCAATCAATCAATCAAACAATCAATCAGTCAGTCAATCAATCAAACAATCAATCAGTCAGACAATCAGTCAGTCAGTCAGTCAATCAATCAGTCAATCCGCCCATCTGTCTATTCGTGATTCCGCCCATCCATCGTAATCGTGATCGTTATCTCCAAATTTCTAAATAATAATTGAAAGCCAAGCGCGGGGACCAGCTTATTCACGAGCACCCATTCCCACCTACCACCCGATACACCTAATAAAACCAACCTACATGTACCAATCAATCATCCACCCGACATAATATTTGAAAACACGATTGATTGATTGATTGATTGATTGATTGATTGCTTGATTGACTCAGAACCAGTGAATAAAGCACCACTGTGCTTTTTTGCTCTAGAAGTTTAGAGTAGCGCTTTATAAGTTTGGAGTTTACGATTACGAGCATAGAAAATAAATAGATTTTCGTAATACAATCTTGCATGTTTGCGCTCGCAAAGCAAAATCTTTCGTTCAGCAATGATGACTAGAACTGTGATCCTTCTCGCTCAATGTAGGCTACTAAGCTGAACGTTTTTATGGGTGAATTAGGGCCTACAGATCGGGGGAAGTCTAATGAGACTGATGATGTATTCTTCAAAATTTGTTTCTCATAGATTTGTTTGATTGGTATTGTGTTCTAGGGTAAACCAGGAAACAATGGAAAGCCCGGTGAGCAGGGCCCCCAGGGCCACCAGGGTCTGCCGGGCCTCTCAGGACAAACTGGTGAAAGAGGAACTGCTGTAAGTGAATAATATCAAGCATGAATGTCTGTCTGTCACTATCTTTTTCTAATTTCTCAAGAAAGTGATGATCAGTTTAAGTTAATTATTATCAACATTATTATTGCTGTTGTTATTATAATAATTAATATTTGAATGGCCATTATTATCATTATTATTGTTATGATTATGATTATTATGATTATTATTGTTGTTGTTATTATTATTAGTGTTATTATTATTATTGTTATTGTTATTATTGCTTTTGTTAATGTTACTGCTATTGTTAATGTTACTGTTATTGTTGTTGTTATTGCTATTGTTATTCTTACAACAACGCAGTTGCACGCACCAGATAGCCCGTCCCGTGAGCGCATTTTTCTTTTTTTTAAGTTTTAGCTCCTATTCTATAAGTGCTCTAAATCAATAAACTAAACCTTCAAATCCAATTAGGCGCTACTGAGTTAATTAGTTATCACAATAGGTGTAAGTTTCATCATGCGTTCATCTTTTGTTCCAGGGTGCGCCTGGTACGGATGGTGGTCCAGGACCGTTGGGTCCTCCCGGAAACAACGGAGAGAGAGGCCGAGATGGAGCAGCGGGACCAGCTGGAGCACCAGGGACGCCGGTACGAAGAGAATGACTCATCACCATCATCATCTTCATCTTCATTTTCACCATCACCATCATCATCATCATCATCATCATCATCATCATCATCATCATCATCATCATCATCATCATCATCATCATCATCATCATCATCATCATCATCATCATCATCATCATCATCATCATCATCATCATCATCATCATCATCATCATCATCATCATCCTCGTCATCATCATCATCATCATCATCAACATCACCAGCATCATTATCATCATTATCGTTATCGTCGTCGTCAATATCACTATCATCTATTGTCGTCGTCATGATCATGATCATTATCATCTATCGTCGTCGTCGTCATCATCATCATCATCATTAGCATCGTTATAGTACCGGCATCATAATATCACTTTTTGGTTTAAATCGATGTTTAACGGTCCAGATGTATTTCTTCTTTGTTTTTTAGGGTGAACCCGGTGGCAAAGGTTCGCCAGGATCCGAAGGAGGACAGGGCTTCCAGGTCGGTTTATGCACATTTGTTTTTTTTTCAATCAGCCAATCAACTATTTAGTCGACCAATTTCGTTCAATGAGCTAATCTATCGGTCTATCAACGAATTCGATAATGACAATATAAGCTGTTATAGCAGTCCTAATGTGTTGTTCATTGTCTCGTTTCTTAGGGACTGCCAGGAACTCCAGGAACGTCTGGCGAGCCGGGAAAACCAGGCGGTCCAGGACCACAGGGACCAACAGGTGCAAGCGGTTCACCTGGTCCAGTGGTGAGTCCAAATGTTTCTTGGATTAATTCTGGGCGGACTGATGTAAATAGTACGAGTAGCAGTAGTAGTAGCAGTGGTAGTAGCAGTGGTAGTAGTAGTAGCAGTAGTAGTAGTAACAGCAATAGTAGCAGCAATAATAGTATTAGCAGTGGTAGTAGTAGTAGGCTAGTAGTAGCAGCAGCAGTAGCAGTAACAATAGCAGTAGCAGCAGGAGCAGGAGCAGTAGCAGTAATGGTAGTAGCCGTTTATTGACAGAGCATCAACCAAACAAAAAATGGCAGTAATCAGTAAAAACTAAATGACTTTCAAGTGATTAGTGCATAAGTCAAAGGATCAATCAAAAATGATCATAATATTTATGGACCCGCTGAGCTTGAACCTCTCTTTCTCGATAGCATTTGGCTGTTGTAAAACAGTGCAAAAAAGTGCAAGGAAGAATATGTTATACTTGAAATGAGCACAACGGAAACGAATTAGCAAACAGACAAAAAAGAAATTATGACCAATGGCTTATAAGTTTATAGTAAACAGAGATTAAACAGTCTTTTAATTTTTTTCTTGGGTGCAAGTGTAACATACTCTGGAAGATTATTCCATATCAGAGGGCCGCAGCATTTAATTAAGTAGTGTACAAAGAGCGGGTTCTGGCGCAGTCACGTTGGTTTCCGCATTTAGTACACTACTGACGTACTTCGACCGACACAGAATTAGACAGGGCCAGATTAGTTTATTCTATAGCCTACTACCATAGAATAAATGGAACTTATAGAGCTAGTAGTTTGCTTAAAAGTGAACAGAGCGCAATAGAAGTTGATCATTGACAATCAATGATTAATTACAATTAACGTATTCAAATTTATTCGATTCCAGTTTCATTCAATCTATAATAGCCTACTATATTCGAACTTTGAGTTTTGCTTTGGATAATCTAAAACGGTGTTCCATGTGCTTCATAGATAAGCGATTCACCGGGAATGCGTTTTTCAGTAGGAAACTTATGTCGCCATGAAATATTTTAGGGAGAGCGTGGTGTAACCGGTGAAAGGGGTGAGATTGGACTGCCAGGGGGTCCTGGAGAGCGAGGACCACAGGGACCGGATGGCAAACCAGGAGACCAGGTGAGTATTTCATATGCGTAAAGATGTATGCAAAGGCCCCTATATAAACATGCAGCTAGTGTTTGATATTATAGCTACATAAAAAGCTACAACACATGTTGAAGATCTTCGAACACACACGTAACATGCAAAGAACAGAAACCACTAAGACTTTTTAAATGGTAAATTGACATGGATCCGTCTTGATAAGGTAGACCTACAAATCCAATCAAAGAGCACCTCCAAATTAACTGGTTTGGTGTCATCTATCTTAACATTCATGTTGCGCTTTTCTGAATCTTTCAAAGGCACTTATCTGTATACCTACCAGCCTACATCATTGGATTGATGTGTTAACTCTTGAGTATTAAACCAGCTCATACAAACACACATTACACACTTTCGCGATCTCTTCCATCGAAAACATACCATAAGCCATCATACAGAATTGGGCTTTCTCGATTGTGGGCCATCTGTTTGGAAAGCCTCCTCTGTTTGGCTTGCGTTCCTTTCCGCGGAAATTGTCTAGTTTTTTTAGTATAGGCCTACTGCTCAAGACTTTTCTCTGTGGACGTGCCTTAGTCGGGAGCGCCTCTGAATAGTTATCTTGAAGGTCGCTATATAAATTTCATAAATAGGTCGATAGATAGATTCGGGTTAGAATATAGCGTTGTATTGTATTGCGCTGTGTTTTATCTTACAATTTATACAGCGCTTTTCGCAGCAAGAGTCTTTCAGAAGCGCTCCCAGTGCGTGCAACCTCGAGACAAAAGGCAGCTTTTGAGTCTAGAGAAGGACGAGGAAAGACTACCGGAGAGGATGACAGAGCAAACTTACTGTGGAAGTTTATTCCAGATGGAGGGAGGGACCTACATGTACGCAGGCAAATGATCCGGATATAGCCATGGCTGTCATGACGTGGAGAACAAAGAGGTCAAACCGATTAGAGGTCCCAAGAGGACGCAGCAAAGTGGCAGGGAACGGCGAAGTAGCCTAAATAAGATCACAAACATACTTCAGATACCCAATTGATTTGAGACTGGAGGACTAACAGAATAACTGCAGAGTCTTCATTGATTTTGTTACTTTAAAATTTTTGGCGTATACCGATTCGTGAAAATACGCTGTGTGATGTTTGACTGCATGCAATTACCATGTGCATCACAATTTACTTCCATGTCTGTTATCTGCGCAGGGTAAAGCAGGTGAGAAAGGAGAGCCGGGCACAGAAGGACTTGGAGGTCCAGTGGTAAGTCTTTTGTAGTCTGCTAGTGTGTGTGGTTGCATTTAAGGTGTCTGTGATTTCATAGAAACAATACAGTCTTATTTCGGTGCTTGGAACCTTTAGGTCGCTAAGGTAACAAGCAATCGCTTAGTAGCAATCATAGTTGTAAAAAAGGTTTTTTCCGTTTTTTATTCTCTCCCAAAAAACGTCTTTTTTTCGTTTTTTATTTTTCCCATCGTTTTTTATTGTTTTTTTCTTTATCTTTATTTCTACATTTACTTTCTATTATTATTTTCCTTAATTTTAATTTTTTCTGATATTTCTTATGTTTTCCGCGAACTCTCAAGGATCCAGCTAACTAAAGTCATTATTTCATCGTTTAACATCATCATTTAATAGATAGCCTACGTGTAGTAGGTTCCTAATCAAGTTTTCATGGTTAAAATGCGGTTTTAGATGTAGCAAAGCCAAATTATTTTCCGTTTCCGTTTTTTATCGTTTTTTGTGGTTTTTTATTTTTTTGAAAAACGTGGTTTTTTACCGTTTTTTTATTTCGTTTTCATCGGTTTTTTTACATCTATGGTAGCAATGCAACTGCTAGTAAGAACGCTGTATAGGTGCTACTTGATAGCCGTGCAGTTGCTTAGTAACAACTCTCATCCTTAACGACGTTGTCTAGGATCAATGCATTTGCTTGGTAATATCGCAGCATAGGTTTGCAATGTAGCCAGGGCGAAAAACTACTGTAACCTAATAAATTCTAACATGAGATGGCCTTGTTTTAGGGAGCCCCTGGAGAACGTGGACCTTCTGGAACAGGAGGTGAAAAGGGTGAACCGGTAAGAAAACTTGGTCTAAATCATTTTTCATTACCATAATATGTTACTTATAATCTATTTAATTTTAGGTTTGGATTCTTTTACGGGTATACATTGGAGACGACATTGTTAGGTCATCATCGATTTTCAGCGGGATTACTTTGTCTGGATGAGTATTGACGGATGTCGAGGTGGCTGAATAAGCCACCATGACGTAAGTGGGTAAGTCAGTTAGTAAGCGATTAAACGAATACGCTGTCACTACTCTGCCTGACGCAGAATGTGAGTTGCGCTCGTAGATAAGCTGGTGCCCTGGCGCTTTAGCGTTTTGCATTTCACTGTTGCGATTACGATTAGGCTATACGTGTTAAGCGATGTTTCGGTAGTTTGTGTTCCATGTAAACTGTTTTTGTTTTAGGGTGGACCTGGACAGAAAGGAAGGAATGGGGAACCTGGGAAAGATGGAGACACGGTGAGTTTGGTGAAATCATGCTGCTAACGATAACAAAATAATTATTAGAGTGACGTCGATGGTGACGTCAAAGACGCAATTTTGTCATCAGTAGAGACTCATGTTGTTGCATTATTGTCCAAGGTAGTCTTTCTATGAATAGGGTCTACAGCAGCTGTAATTGGATGCCTGACTTTGTCGTTCGATACAATGTAGGTCTACTTAGCCTACTACTACTGTGACTACTGCTACTTCTACTGCAACTGTGGCTACTGCAATTGCCATCGATATCATTGTCGTCATTTACTAAGCATATCCCCTACAATTTATTACACGAAAAATTACAGTCTGCGTGCAACGACCTAATAGGTTAATGCTTCAAAAATATCTCTTCCGTTGTCTATGGGAATTAATGGAAAGGATTCAAGTGAGACGCCCACTGTATTCTAGTGAGCGTTTGTTTAAGTAGCTAATTCTTATCGATCAGAATGTTTAGTCGGGCAGCTAATAATTTGAATTCCAATCGAATAGCTAATTTTCTAAGTCTAACCAATTATCAATTTTGCAGTCAATTCTAATTCTAGTCGGTTGGCAATTTGCCAATTTTTTTTGGCTAAGCCAATTCTAGTTCTAGTCGATTCGCAATTTAAATAATCGTGCCTATCGTGTCAGCAAGCAAGGTGGTGATTGTTAGCCTAATGAAGGTTTAAACGAACGACAGACTGGCAATAAGCGGGGCCCAAGTTCGAGAATCTTTTTTAGACCAGTTGTTTATCGTATCACCTTACTTTACCTTATCCCACCTTCGTTGCCTATCTTCCTTTACCTTTCTCCCTTCAATTCAGTTGTTATATTTGTTTATAGGGGCCGCGTGGTCTTCCAGGTAGTGCAGGGCCAAACAGTCTGACCGCTGCGAAGGGTGAAGTGGGTCTGCCTGGTCCACGTGGGGAGTTTGGATCCCCTGGACCTGCAGGAGAAAGAGGCGATCAAGGACCACAGGGGTTAGTTGGACAGCCTGGACTTCCGGTAAGTTGATTCAGAGTATGCTAACTAGGATTGTACAACTGCCCGTATTAAAACCTTGTCCATACGCTCCCGATCTTTCATCTCCACGGTCTGGCTCTATGAACGTGCATCCTACTCCTGCTATAGCTTGCGTTCTGTCTCTTCTGTCTCTTACTCTATAATGTCCTTGTATAGGTGTACATTTTTTCTTTCGCTCTCCATACCTATATACGTGTCTCTGTTGTATGTATTCGATCATGTCAGTGCATATTCTTATCCGTGTACGTCTTCTGTATAGCGCCTATCTCTTTCGTGCCTGTCTCTGTCTCTGTCTCTGTCTCTGTCTTTGTCTCTGTCTTTGTCTCCTCGTTTCTTTGTCTGATCATTTCCCTCTGCGTGCTTTTGCTTTGAGCAAGTCAGCAACATACGGAAATGCTTACAACTCAGTCTTTGCTCTGAGAGTAAGAGAGTTGAATCTGTTTTGACTTATAAAAAAGCTTTATAGGCTAGATCGCCTTTTAAAAGTCTCCTATGCCAATCTTTTATCTCTTAAACCTTTTAATCCGCCTTTTTCATGCTTGCCTTTTAAAACACTGACCTCTTCAAGAAACTTGATTCATAGGATTCCTCTATTCCCCTTCTCTCTAACTAAGCACGCTCTTCCTCGGTGTCCCTGCCTCACTGGTTGTTCTAGTCACCTAATAATATTAGGTGGCTGGAAAGGCCAGTGAGACAAGGAGATCGAAGAAGCTCGACATACTCCGCTAGAGAGAGGTAGAACAGTTGAACATTATGATCGTAGAATACGATCGGAATATATCATATTGCGATACTGATATTCACATGGAATAGCTGGAAAACCTATTCCGGCTTGAAATTACGGGTACGCTCTGTCATTATATAAGAAGTTCTGGCATGACCTTCATTTAAATGGTGCTGCGAAAAATTGTGGAGGTAGGTTACGCTTGCGATTAAATTGTTTACGACGTAATTATGTTTGTGCTACAGTGCAAGGTTCTTAACTAATGCTTTGATGTTGTTCGTGATTCAGGGACCGGCAGGAAAATCTGGAGAGCGAGGAGTGCCTGGATTTGCTGGTGAAAGGGTGAGTGTCTCTCTTGTCGCTCAGGATTTCTGAACGATTTCCAAGATCGTTAAAGCTGATCATGAACGTCTTCAAGAAATAATAGGACTACGAAAGGCGCTATAAAATGTCTAATTGCTCTGGAGGAATGACTCAAATCATTCTCTTGACTGTGACTGTTGTATGTATTCTGTGACTGTGACTGTTCAAAAGATTAAGCCTCGGAATTCAGTGTTGCCTGGAATCGACCGCCTATTAACACTCGAGTGCCCAAGGTATTTTTTGGTACCAGAACACAGTCTAATTTGCCTTGTTTAAAACCGATTGACAAACTCTATGCCTATGGTGTATAATACATGGCGGATGTTAACAAGGAGCATATAATTATTGGAATGTAATAATTATAGCGAATTTTGTAACTAAACTAGCAGAGTTGCCTTATAGGGTGTTCCTGGACCCCCAGGATCTCTGGGTGAAAGAGGCGGCCTGGGTCCTACGGGCAAAGAAGGAGCCCAAGGTGCACCGGGCACAAAGGGGACAACAGGAGGAGCTGGAGAAACCGGACCAAATGGGGCCCCTGGAGCTCCTGGACCTTCTGGCGGCGCCGGTGGGGTGGGGCCACCCGGACCGACCGGTCCAGCAGGAAGAGACGGACCAAGAGTAAGTATGCAAACATGTATCTTCTACAGTTTGTCCATACCTTACTTTACGTTGTATGATAATATATAGGCCTATTGCCTTTTATCTTAAAAGCCCAATAAGCATGACTTTACATGACACCGTTTATTATCTGCTCTGAATGTATCATACCTTTCATTAGTTTATCTTAATCTACCGTGTACCATGCCTGGATTGACCTGCCCTTGCCTAATCTAATCCTTCTTCCTTTTTGCATATCGTTGATTTTGCTTGGCTTCTGATTATTACTTCATCTAACCGAATCTTATTTTATTTTGAGTTGCCTTACAACACGGTGGGTATGCAACTATACATCGTACGTTAAAGCTAGCAGTTGGACACACACAGAGAGATTAAGAGATTATTTTCTTTATCTCGGTTGGTTTTCTGGTTTGCAGGGTTCTCGTGGCGAGTTTGGCAAACCTGGAAAGTCTGGAGAAGCTGGAACACCTGGAGAACCTGGAAGAGATGGTGAGAGAGGTGATCGCGGTGAAGAAGGTCCCGAGGTATGGTCCAACCAACTGGACTCTTATACCATAATAAATACAGATTAACAATTTAACATAATGGCCGCCTACCATAGTCTGATTGGCCATAATAGTATACCACAGACTGTATGAATTGATCACTTGTTATGTTCGTTTGCCACGATACCACAATGTTTCATGATAAGCATTGATGCAAACAGTGACCTCTGTCAACCACCGGCCAAACCAGATCACATATACAATAACTATTCAATGACATTTTAGTCTGCTACTTTTATGAAACGTCAACATTTTAATCACAAACAAATATGCCAAGAGGATTACTGTGACTAAAAATTATTGTCATTAATATGTAATACTATTATTTTATTCAAAAACTTCTCAGAGTCGTTTTATAGCGATGCGTTGCCATTCTAGTTTATCAAACTTTAATTACGCGATTATCTACCATACAGTTTTCATGACAATTAGAGTGACGTGTTCAAAGCACCTGTTTATGGTTGTTACAGGGCCCTGCTGGTCCTGCGGGTTCACCTGGAACCGCAGGTGAGCGAGGATTGATTGGTCTTGGAGGAGCGAGAGGCGAGGCCGGACCTGCTGGACCGTCAGGAGCCAGGGTAAGACGGAAGAAGATCCTGCTTGATTGGAATGTATGCATGCAATGCTTCTTTGTGTGCTTTTTTGTACTTATGTAAGTATGTAAGTACATGTAAGTATGTACAATTGTACATGTATGCATGTTTGGATGTTATGTATGTTTGTATGTATGTATACATGTATGTATGTATGTATGTATGTATGTATGTATGTATGTATGTATGTATGTATGTATGTATGTATGTATGTATGTATGTATGTATGTATGTATGTATGTATGTATGTATGTATGTATGTATGTATGTATGTATGTATGTATGTATGTATGTATGTATGTATGACATTGTATGTATGTATGTATTTATGTATGCATGTATACATGTATGTATGTATGTATGTATGTATGCATGTATGTATGTCTGTGTGAATGAATGATTAATGTAATTGGTAATTTTTAACGTATATAAAGACAAATCAAAAGTCTCTTGACAACACTCGAAGCTTCTTTGCGAGCATTAAACGTTTCGTATAATTTAAATTAATTATGTTATGTGCTAACAGGGAGAGCCAGGAGGTGTCGGAGATGACGGGTCACCTGGCGACCGTGGGGCCCCAGGAACACCGGGCCTGGCCGGTGCCCGAGGTCATCAAGGAGATAGAGGTCAAGAGGTAGGTGACGTCATAGCAATACGTTCTATGGTCGTTTCCGAGTCTCTTGTGATAGACTGATAAACGTTGAATTCCGCTGATCATTATGAGGGTTTGGATGCGAAGCCTCGTGGGTTCAATTTGTTCACAAGCACCTATAGTATCAGAATCAAAGGTTTCTTTCCTGCAGCTGAAAACGCTTAAAATATAATCATCAAGAGCCACTTTGCATTAAAGTTATTATGTTTCGAGAATTTTAAGTCAAATTGCCTTTTTATGACATGGTTATAACCAGTGGTAAAAGTGTAAAATCATGGGCCCCGGATCTTTAAATATATTCGGGCCCCCATAAATTTATGATGGGCCCTCCGCAAAGTTATATCTTGTTAATTATTGATAATAATTACTAAAAAAATGAAAAGCGCAATGATATAACAATATTTAAAGCGATTTAATTGATTGAACTTGAAGTGATTATCTTATTAGGAAATTACAGTATTTCAAATTAGCATGCATTGATTAAACAGCTGTAGTCGTATTGTATTAGCCTAATACATGAATTCTACTCACAGTACACTGTAGATCTGCATAACATAAAAAAATCTGCAAGTTACTACAATGCTAACGCAGGGCTGAAACTGACATTTTAAACCTCAAAACCATTAATGTGTTTTAAAAAAATATTCAAAACGTAACCATTTGTGCAGAAATAAAAGTACAGAAAATATGACACAATTCCAGTGACTACGGCTTGTTGACGCTTGTATACAGAGAAGCTTCAATTACGTGGAAACTGTTTGTAATTGATTCATTGATAACTGCTGAAATATCTGCCTGGAAGAAACAAAGATGTACAAATAGCAACTTTTACTTTTTGAAATACTAAACATTAGTTGTTTATGAGAAAACACTGTTCAGAAACATTGAAAAAGCATGTGTTTTAGAACTGATTCCAAATGGACATCATTAATTTGTTACAAGCAACTTGCTCTGCCTTCTTCGGGGAGATCCGGATCTCATAAAAATCACTATGGGGGCCCGGATCTAAATTTTTACACATTCAAGGGCCCCGGATCGGAAATCCGGGGAGATCCGTCTCACTTTTTACACTGGTTATAACTGCATGCATTTAAAATCTCAGCCATGTTTGAAATGGATCCACTTGTGGACTTTACCAACGCGATAATTATGATGGCTCTATATTGCTCTCAATACATTGCAATATCTATAATATTATTCCCTTGATACTCGGAGATCTATATGAATAATTATGTGACATCGATCGTAAGCTATATTAGTCCTATAATAGACATTTTACCTGGCGCCGAACCTAACCCATTCTTTGCTTTACATTGTGTTTTAACAGCGAGTTCGCTGTTACATTCATGATAATTGCATTTCAGGGTAGTTCAGGGAAGGATGGATCTCCAGGTCAGGCGGGCAGACCAGGCGAACGTGGATCAGCAGGTCCACCCGGACCACCTGGACAGCCAGGCTTGCCAGGAGTTCAGGTAGGTCTAACGACTCTACCACATGTGCTAGACAACAATTCCGTCTAAGGAATAGGGAGGACTTCAGAAGCGCCGTGTTGAACCAAGTGTTGTGGATCAACAGCACTAGATATCATAAGACTCTTTTTCTTATCAATGTCAGCCTTTGATTAATATCAGATTATAGAAAGTTTCTCTTGGTACCTAACAAGTGTTCTTAACAACTAGTTGTTTGACTCCTTTTTAAGTAGACGTAGTTTACTGCTTATAAAATAAATTGCATCTTGTAGGTAAACTATGCAACTTTTCCAACTACATTTGAAGGAAAAATTCAGTTGCATGATTTCCAACTTGTCCTCAGTGACTCCACATTATTCCTCTCATGGTTGGAACACTGAATACTACCTAGGTTGCTGGACTGCAGTTCCGTGTCATCTAATTATGAGATGACGTGTATTATATTCTAATGGACCAATAGTTCGTCGCTGCTACAAAGGTGGAGGCAAAAATAAAATAATGCGCCAAATAACGGAGAGATTAGGCCTTTGCATCTACTGTTTCAGTCAAATTCCAGAAAAGTTTTCATACTCCTATTTAATAGGCAATTTCTGCCATTACTTAACTGAATTCTTAATGGACATAGACCAGCCGTTCAAGTCCCTGCTTTGACTGAGCGGTCAGCTATTGCTATGACAGTAAGAAATGTTAATACGGACTTGCATACATAGTCACAACAGACACTGAATCAACTCTGTCTTTCATTATGTACCCTATTTGTGTTTCAGGGCTTAGAAGGAGGCCCTGGACCCAACGGACCAACGGGAGAACGAGGAGAAAGGGTGAGTATAGAAAACAAATTAAAATCGCTGGATCACAGGAGTAGGCCTAGTGCCTATCTTGTGGTTTAAAAGTGTATTAGTCGTTTCTTTTTTTGGTCCAGTCATGTGTTTCATCACGTCTGTACGCGAGGTTGTCTTAAATACATCGGGTTTATTTTACGGACTGGTTCAAACTTAAGTAGCCTTAAGTGCTTTACGATTTCTGGGGCTTGTGGGCCTATAGGCCTATAATATTATTGTAGCTGTAATGAGAATACCAAGCACGGCAGACAACTTTTCAAAACAGTCCGAAATGGTTAAGTACCGTTAGGTCGTTAGTAAGTAGTCTTGTTTTCCATTAAAAGTGTCTTGAATATAAATATTACGTATGCATGTACGTATGCAAGATTGCATGTACAATTGTACATGTATGTATGTGTGCAGGCATATAGGCTATGAATGCTTGTGCTCTTATGCGGTTAATTTCATAGCAAATAAAATTATCTTATGTGATATTAACTGATGTTCTAAATATATCATGCATATTTCTAGGGAGAAGCCGGTGTTCCTGGAGCAGCTGGACAACCTGGAGGACCCGGACCGTTGGTAATTATGGCAGCAGAGTAGACGTTACAAGAAGACTAGTGACTGATATTATAAATGTCCGAATGAATGAATGAATGAATGAATGAATGACAGTTAAATTTAGAAATGCCGTAGGATACCGTAGTGTGTACCGTAAAATGCTGAAACTAATTTGACGAGACCAGACCATTTTGTCCGATTTTATGTATAAGGTTGTAAGCCAATCAAATTTAAAATTATTATTAAAATAAATGAATGCCCAAAATAATATAAGACAAACTGAAATAAACAGAAATAGACATATAGGCTATAGCTAGACATATAACTATGGAAACGTCTTTGTTTTCAGGGTTCGTTGGGTGAGCGAGGCGGAAAGGGAGATAAAGGACTTGGCGGGGAAAAGGTAAGTCTTCGGAAAATATATCTAGATATTCAGTATGTGCAGTGTTGTGCACCGCTTCTTATGGGGCTGTACAATTACTAGATAAACATTAGACCTATATTAGCAATCAATTACATGCCATGATTCCATGAATAAAGCGTAGCCTACCGTACTTCCCTCTATCAAGATTACTTATTGTTATTAGTTTGGTCATTTAGACCGCTTGTATGCAGACCTAGAATATAAAGATCCCATCCAGCCCTTATATATACCTTATAATTATATAGTGTACATTGTTTTCTGAAAATGTTACAGCTACTGGGACTTCTGGCTTCAAAATTATAGATATGTGGTCAATTGCTTCGTTTTAACAAATTAACACCTATCATACGTACATGTATTAGCCTACTTTAAATGATTGAACTCAATGAAGTATGTGTGTTGTATAGTGTTCAGTAAAGGCTTGAGCCAATGTTCTAAGAATTATTAGACAGTATACGGCTTTTACATCCAAGATTTTGCAGTTGAGAGGCAAGTTTGTAGATAGTGAATCAAATCAATTATTAATAGGCCTATATCAGGCGAAGGTCTTGGTAGTTTGTGGCAATAATTATGCTCTTATTTTTAAGAACAGATGAGCTGTCATTAGTTTGCTGTTACAATGTATTGTAGGGTGATCCGGGTTGGCCAGGACTTCCTGGTTTACCAGGTGGAAGAGGATTCCAGGTGAGTCATCGAATGAATCTTGATGGCTTTAATATTGCTTAATTTATATACCAATCTAATCGATAGGTGCAAAACTGCAAATGTGTTAGATAAGCTTCACATAATAGGCTAATTATTTCTTTCTGAATAGCTAGTCATAAGACTGCTTGCTACTGCGTCACTTATCATTGTATCAATGTCAGCTTTTGATTAGGGAATCAGATTTATAAGAGAAGTTTCTTTTTGTTGGAAGTTGGTGAAATTTTATCACTTTGGATCGACTGCCTCTGCCTGAGTTAAAAATCATGTTGCTGATTAATTATGGTGAAATAAGTGATTTAGAAAATAAAATGATGAAGAGGATCATGGTGGTGTTGACGAAAATTTTAATGATGATGATGGTGGTGATGATGATGATGATGATGATGATGATGACGCCGACAACTACGGCGACGGCGGCGATGATGATGATGATGATGATGATGATGAAGATGAAAACGGCGACGATGATGATGATGAGAATGATGACGATGATGATGATGATGATGATGATGATGGTGATGGTGGTGGTGGTGGCGGTGGCGGTGGCGGTGGCGGTGGCGGTGGCGGTGATGGTGATGATGATGATGATGATGATGATGATGATGATGATGATGACAGCAGCGATAATGATGTCGGTGATGTTGATTAGAGCTGATTACACTGATGATAAAATTCACCAATGCTGCAGACGATGACAACACCCACTGCGATTATGTCGAGTGTAATTTCTTACACGATAGTAGTTTTAGGACACATAATTATAATTTATACATGTCTGTGTGTCTGTGTCTTCAGAATATTAGCAGAAATCATGCCATAGCTTATTAAAGATCTTGGTAGCTCCTGGTAGCTCTGGGTAGGAGTCCTAATGGGTTTGGTAACTCTTTCGTTTTACGTGCATAGGGTGAAGACGGACAGCCTGGACCACCTGGACCTACTGGGCACGACGGCTCAAGGGTAGGAACTTCTACAATATTTCGTATGGAGTAATAGAAATATCGAGATCTATCCATGTAGTAATAAATGATGGGTAGCGAGATCAGATAGGCATTGAAGTCTGACCGACTCATTGTGCAACGCTCCCCGGTGGGGAAGGCGACAAATTTCTATCAGGCCTATTATTATTATTATTATTATTATTATTATTGTTATTATTATTATTATTATTATTATTATTATTATTATTGTTGTTGTTGTTGTTGTTGTTGTTGTTGTTATTATTATTATTATATCCATGTAGCGGAAGGGTTCATGCTTTAACTGATTTCTCCATTAGTCTATTTCTAGGAAATTGCTTTTATTATCGTCATTCTGGTACTTTCCAAACTGTCGGCATACATATAAAAGAAATTTAATCATACTAGGGTAAAATCTTAGAGCTCATAATCACAGTACAAAAAACGGCTTCCATTTGCTATGATCCATCCAATCTACTGCCATACGGTTTCTCTCAATCTGATCGTGGGCCAGCATATAACAGCTTTCCTGCATCATTTCATATTTAGTTCGAGATAATCGAACCTTACTTTTTCTCTTGTCAAACTCCTCTGGCTTGATTGACACAGTGCCCATGAACAAGTTGGTAGCCTATACTCTATACCATGCACTTAGATATTAGATAGTAAGTAGATTTTAAAAGAAATTTGTCAAATTTACAAATAAGAATCTACAGTAAATTGCATTCACTTGTTAATCGATAATTAATTAATTTAAATACGTTGGCCGCTGATTTGCTGTGTTAAATGACTCAATGGGGGACGTGTTCTCGACCAACGTGAGTAAAGTGTAGTAGGCCTAGTATTTCAACGTGGCCTACACGTTTAACCTGCCGTCTTTATCTTCCTTGCCCTACAGGGTGAACCAGGTCAGTCCGGATCTCCTGGCTCTTCGGGTAACGATGGTCTTCCAGGACGGGTAGGACCACCGGTGAGTCAATTCTACCCTGTTTAAGATCGAGCTAGATGACTTCCATATTGGCTACGGGCTGAATAAGAGTTTGAGTTATTGTCTGCAAACTACTAGAAATAAATGTTTGGTTACGCGTAGCACTAATCTGATTTAATTTAATTTAATTTAATTAATTTTTACGAGCGTTGGGAATGTGGGAGTTGCTTAGCGTGGAAACGATATCTTTTAATACTTCAGATTAAACTCGAGTGGGTTTAATCGGATCGGATCCGTTTAAACTATAAGCCTACTCGATTAGATCAGATAAACATAGATAGGCAGACTGGCTTCTACTTTCTACATGTATATGTGCAGTATTTTATTTTTATTTTTTAGGGTTCCAAAGGACCGACTGGCCCCAGTGGACGACCTGTGAGTTACGCTAACCTTCATTAATTTGTTCACTCTTTATTTCTTTCTTTCTTACTTTCTTTCTTGCATCCATGCATCCATCCATCCACCCATTCATCCATTTGTCCTAAACATCCATTGATCCATTCCAAGCACAAGCCTATGTATAAAAGAATACCGGCCTTTTCAAATCACGCGTTTCTCTACAGCCTTGTCTCCTCTCTGTATCTCTGTCACTCTGTCTTTCTGTATCTCTTTCCCTCTGTCGCTCTGGCTATAGCCATCTAGTCTGTCTGCCAGTTCAGTTCACGAGAGAATGTTTTGGCACAGACTTTTATTCCAATAACATATGCCTTCAGTTTTTGTCCGCTTTCAGCTCATTTTATTTGGAATGCTACAATGCAACCCTCTTAAGGCTCTGACATACATAATGTACATGTAGCTGTGTCTGATTTGTGTTTCAGGGTCCTCCTGGTCCTCCTGGACCTCCAGGCAATGGAGTAAGTAGCCATAGGAATAGGCCTACCGTGCATAGGCAACCGAATTGTAATCACAATTAGAAATCTAGTCAGCATCACTTCAAGAGGAATCTAATCAAAAAGCCTGCTTTCTTCTCCAGCATATAACTATTATATTACATGGACTTTAGGTATGTATGTAGACAATTGTGTAGCTACTTCTATCAAAAGTCACTAGAACAAGGTTATCTAGTGCACAAATCTAGACATTAAAAATGACGTCTTTGAGTAAGCCTATACGTTACATTTTTTAAAGAACTGTCCTATAATTAATTTGTATTAAATATAGTTCATCTCTAGGTTAATAGGGTACATAGGTTAATGTAGAATAGCCTACGCCTCAAAATATACAATGCTACATTGTTGTTTCGTAACATGTGACAATTTTGTGCTGCAGAATGGAAATGGATACGGTGGAGCCTATCGCCCAAGCTGGCCACAGCAGTTCCAACGACCAAAGGGACCAGATCCACTTTTGGTAACTAAGATACATTACATATGCACCTACACATATGTTTGCATACGATATACACATAGGGGCCTGTAGTCTGTTCAGTATGGTAGTTATATTAATGCAATAGACCTTATGATAGCATAAATTTAAAATACATGGAGTTAGTTTACTGCAAGCAACTTCTCTCGTTGCGCAAGGTTATGGCAATATGGCATGATGATTAATGTTGATTTGTTGTTAGATAGCCCTGTAGTAGTCGCGTGTAAAGAAAGAAATGACGACGATGATGGTGGTGGTGATGATGATGATGATGATGATGATGATGATGATGACGACGACGACGACGATGATGATGATGATGATGATGATGATGATGATGATGATGATGATGATGATGATGATGATGATGATGATGATGATGATGATGATGATGATGATGATGATGATGATGATGATGATGATGATGATGATGATGATGATGATGATGATGATGATGATGATGATGATGATGATGATGATGATGATGATGATGATGATGATGATGATGATGATGATGATGATGATGATGATGATGATGATGATGATGATGATGATGATGATGATGATGATGATGATGATGATGATGATGATGATGATGATGATGATGATGATGATGATGATGATGATGATGATGATGATGATGATGATGATGATGATGATGATGATGATGATGATGATGATGATGACGACGACGACGACGACGACGACGACGATGAAGGTGATGATGATGATGATGATGATGATGATGATGATGATGACGACGATGAAGGTGATGACGATGACGGTGATAACAGCGACGATGGTGCTGGTTATGCTAAGGAAGCTGATGAGCAAAAGGATAGCGTCGATCAACATGATGAGGACGAGAATGATGACAGAGATTATGCTGATAGCAAATAGCAGTAGTGGTGGTGGTTGAGGTGGTGGTGGTGATGGTGTACGGTCGTGGTAGTAGTAATACTACTAAGCTATGATGATAGCTAGAACAATGATACAAATAATGATAGGGGCCTAAATGTTATTTTCGTCAATTTTTAGGGCGACGATCCGGAGGCGGGTGGTTCTCCCTCAGATGAAGAAATCAGAGCGATGAGAGTGCGTATCTTCATATCTCTCCTTTCTACTTTTTAAAGTCTTTATATTCAAATTGTTTCATATAAGCATGTATTGTGTGAAAGAAGGTTAAATTAGAGCAATGAGAGTGCGTATCTTCATATCTCTCATTTCCTTTTTTGAAGTCTTTATATTCAAATTGTTTCGGATGAGCATGTAGGCTATAATGCGTGAAAGAAGGTTCATTTGGATGTGAATCGTAACCGGAACACGATTTTTTTAGCTGGCATTTCAACTCTTTTCGATAACCAATTTCATGTTTCTAATAGCGGATCTAAAATCCGAGGTGCTAGACCTCAGATCCAACGGGATGCGAGCTGAACGTAGCCACTGCATGTTGGTCTTTGACCGTCTTTCCCTATGGTTGCGATGGTTGTGGATTAACTGCTGTTTCTTATCGTCTGCAGGAATCGTTCCAGGTGGCAAGGAAGCTGACGCAGGTTGTTGAGTCCATCAAGGACCATCGAGGCACCAAGGAATCGCCGGCCAGGACCTGCAGAGATCTTGCACAAGCGCATGCTGACTATGAAAGCGGTACGAACCGTAAAAGCGCTAAATAAATGCATAGTTTTTCTAATTGCACAATTATACACAGCCTTTACTGCTTGAAAACTTTGCTTTGTGGAAAAGAACGATAATGACGTAAACGGGTGGTGTTGACTCTAGCTGCGTCTAGCAGTTTCTGCTTCTCTGACTACGTTACGGAGGATGAACATTGGACAAGTAAGGCGAGATCAAGAACGTGTTATGTGTTGCCATGTAGAATGAGCTCCTATAAGTTGAGGTAGGCTAAGCTTCAGTTACATGTATGTTATTTTGTGTAAGTTCACGTATATAGGTATGTACAGTATTAGACACACATGTTATTATTTAATTATACTCGTCTCTTTTATAGAGTTAGCCTATATTGCGCCTCTCTTCTCGGTCGTTTGAAGACACTGGCACACTGCAAAGATATAACCTGCATGCAACTTCCATGTGATGAAAAAAATTTGTCTGTTTTTGTGGCAGGCACCTACTGGATTGATCCGAATCAGGGATCGACTTCTGACGCCTTTGAGGCTTACTGCAACATGAAGACAATGGAGACTTGTATTCATGCCGCTCCCAACCAGGTAACCCTCATCCTTTGTCTCATGCAGGTAACCCTCATCCTTTGTTTCAGGTAACCCTCATCCTTTGTATCGGGTAACCCTCATCCTTTGTCTCAGGTCACCCTCATCCTTTGTCTCAGGTAGCCCTCATTTTTTGTATCAGGTAACCCTCATTCTTTGTCACAGATTGCAAGTTCAACTCTTCTATTATTATTATACTGCATCATCTGACAGTTATTAGCACGAGACCAAAGTCCACATCTATCAAGCCATGATGCGCTGAAAACGATAACATAAGAGACAAATTAAGATAAATCTCCGCTGTCTCTTATGTTATCGTTTTCAGTGCATCATGGCTTGATAAAATTATGTGGACTTTTGTCTCATGCTATTATAACTGTTCATCACTTAGTTAACAGAGCCCCGATCGATCTATACTGTGGCTATAATTATATAAATATGAAATGCCAGATTAATATACATTATTCATAACATGTTAGATAGGCCCATAGTTATAGGAGTTTATATAGCCTACATTACAAATTGAGTGCCATGCATATTTATTGGACTTTTACACGGTGACATAACATGACATGCAATTTACAGTATATTATGACAGTTTAAGACAGAACTTTAGATTTCTTAAGAGGTTCAGCAGATATGTACTAAAAACTAAACATGCACTGATTGGACTATTCAGCCAATGACTCTACCCAACTATTGAATGCGGTATTCGTTACTGATAATTAAGCGAACCATGCGAATCTCTTCTGATAAAGGTTAGTTGGGATTGAGACGCACATAACCACCCAACTCTGTTTCAGCTGACTCTTGTTCTTGATGCAGGTTCCGAAGGCGACGTGGCACGTCGGTCCAAAGAGGAGGATGTGGTTCGGCGAGGAGATGAAGAACGGATTTGTGGTAATAATAATTTTATTATATCGATGTTTCTTTATCTCTTTCTATCTGCCTGACCATTTCTATGCGCGTCTCTGTCTGCGTCGCTGTCTGTATATATTCCTATTGCTTCTGGCTATATTGGTCTGTATGTCTATATGTCTGCCTGTTGATATGCTTGTCTCATAGTCTGACGATAGATAATTTTGTCGAGGCACACCTGGCATTTTAAAACAATCGCCTTGCACTGACATTCGATGACGTTAGAAAAGCATTCGTTCGATAAAAACAGCACTGATATATTAATTGATTATTTTTATTAGCTCGGCGTTACATCACAGTATTTAGTCTAATATAATTATATAATATATAATATATATAAGCATATAGCATCATCACTCTTTCCAACGATAGGTCTATTCCATTGCACGTATCATGCAATGGCTAAAACGCGAGTCTTTGCACTTATTGGCCCTGCACTGTGGAACCAGCTTTCTCCTTCGATGTGTTCCTCCTTATTAATTGGTATCCTAAGTGGTTTTTTCGTTGTCTCGAGATCATTTTTTTTATATCTCTCTTGGTCTCACGCACTGCACTGGGAGTGCCTCTGATTGGTTTGCAGTGTGCACTCTGAGAGGCGTTATTTTTGCAAATTTATAGCTACAATGGAATAGGGCCTACAATACAATAACTTGAAATTTCAAGATTCTGCATTCACCGACATCACAGCACATTAACGTTACAACCCAAATAACCTGGATGGATACTAGGTAACAGCGCACCAGGCTAGACTGGAGAGCTCTCTCCATTGAATTTCCATTAATGACGTTTTCCTCGGTTTTGCGTGACCTTTGAGTACTTCTTTGAGTACTCCTTTGAGTACTCCTTGACTCAAAACTCACACATGCTCCTCACATTATGGATCAGTTGTGCCGCAGCTGCTACTACCACTTTCGGCGTGTCACAGTCATTGCACGTTCTACTAAAGCTGCAGTCTTCCTTGTTCACGTGCTTCTGCTGCCTCCAGCTTTGCTGGTCTTCAGCTTTGCTGGTCTTCAGCTTTGCTGGTCTTCAGCTTTGCTGGTCTTCAGCTTTGCTGGTCTTAAGCTTTGCTGGTCTTAAGCTTTGCTGGTCTTCAGCTTTGCTGGTCTTCAGCTTTGCTGGTCTTCAGCTTTGCTGGTCTTCAGCTTTGCTGGTCTTCAGCTTTGCTGGTCTTCAGCTTTGCTGGTCTTCAGCTTTGCTGGTCTTCAGCTTTGCTGGTCTTCAGCTTTGCTGGTCTTAAGCTTTGCTGGTCTTCAGCTTTGCTGGTCTTCAGCTTTGCTGGTCTTCAGCTTTGCTGGTCTTCAGCTTTGCTGGTCTTCAGCTTTGCTGGTCTTAAGCTTTGCTGGTCTTAAGCTTTGCTGGTCTTCAGCTTTGCTGGTCTTCAGCTTTGCTGGTCTTCAGCTTTGCTGGTCTTCAGCTTTGCTGGTCTTCAGCTTTGCTGGTCTTCAGCTTTGCTGGTCTTCAGCTTTGCTGGTCTTCAGCTTTGCTGGTCTTCAGCTTTGCTGGTCTTAAGCTTTGCTGGTCTTCAGCTTTGCTGGTCTTCAGCTTTGCTGGTCTTCAGCTTTGCTGGTCTTCAGCTTTGCTGGTCCTCAGCTTTGCTGGTCTTCAGCTTTCCTGGTCTTCAGCTTTGCTGGTCTTCAGCATTGCTGGTCTTCAGCTTTGCTGGTCTTCAGCTTTGCTGGTCTTCAGCTTTGCACCCCTTTTCTTTTCCACCCCTTTCCTCTTGCACAGGCCACCGCGCATTGCGATCGTCTGTCCAAGGTGACTCAGTGGTCCCATTCACCAGCTTTGCTGGTCTTCAGCTTTGCTGGTCTTCAGCGGGTTGGATCGAGAAGTTGGATCGAGAGCTGCGGCGCCACTTACTGGCGGATTCGCTAAGTCCGGCCGCATATAACCATAACCATAACCATAACCATAGCCATAAATTTTATTGAAACCCAATTAACAGTATTGATATCGAAAAAGCACAAGTTTAGTACAAAACAAACTGTCTATGTCCGAGTATGTACGGGAGAGGTCCTGCACTGACTTCTTTTGCCACAACGCATCTCATACAGGATCGCATCCTTGGTGTGGTATAGTGCTTATCAGGCTAGGCATCCTCCTGCCTGCTTGAGCTTTGCCACCCCTTTTCTCCTGCACAGGCCACCGTGTATACTGCGATCATCTGTCCATGGTGGATTATAATTATAATTATTGGTCCCATATGCCCGCTTTGCAACAATGCAGAGCCGTTCAGGGCTTTTTAGCGTGCAGTTCTACACAAAATGTGCAGTTCTAAATGGATTTGTGCAGTTGTAGAAGCACTTCCGTGCAGTTGAAGCTAGTAAAAACAGGCCATTTCCCTCCGATTGGAAGTCATTTACCATGGAGGATGGGACAGAAAATAAGGGGTTGTGCAGTTATAAAAATTCCTTAAAACAGCCCTGGAGCCGTTCCTTCTATGTGGCTAGTCCAACAACATAGAACAGACTTTTCTTGACTATACAACACCTCCCAAACCGTTCTCAGTTTCACCAACTGTTGAAGACCGCTTTTTTTCGCTTGGCCTGGGTTGGGAAAGCCTCTAAGTTGGAATCTTAAGATGCGCTTTATAAATTCAGATTGATTGATTGATTGATTGATTGATTGATTGAGCACCGTTACGATTCGTTACAGTTTACGTATACGACGGACGTGGCTCAGTTCCAGTTCCTGCACATGTTGAGTTCATCGGCAACACAGAACATAACGTTCCTCTGCCGTAACACCGTTGCTCACTACGACGCCGGAGCCAAGTCATTCAAGAAGGCGGCCATCTTCTCGTCAATGGACGACCAGGAAATCGGAACAGCATCAAGGCGTAACAACCAATACACTGTACCCATTGACGACTGCAAGGTATGTGCACGCGTATATGTATGCACGTACGTACGTACGTACGTACACGCACGCACGCGCGTACGTACGTATAATGTAGGTATTGTGCATGTATGTATGTAAGTATATGGATATGCAATATATATTATTGTATAAGCTTACATGCTATAGATAACTGGACAGTATCTTTATAATGTGTTTTGACTCTAATCGTTTGAACGATCGTCTTGTGCTGTATGCTATAGTTTTGGTTTTCAATTGTTTCATTAAAGTATTTTTCACTATTATTATTTCTGTATCTGTTGCACTAGTCTTTATTTCTGTACCTATTATATATTTTTTGGCTCCATCACTGTCTGTGCCTCTGTTGTTTTATGTACCTGCCTAATACCTATAACTACCCATCTTTGTACATGTATCTGTCTAGTGAGTCTGCGTGCGTGTCGGTCTTTAGCTCATAATAGTAGCAGCTGTAAACGTGTGTGTCTGTTTCTCTAGTACCGGAAGCAGGTCTGGAGCAGGACCGTCTTCTCATTCAAGACGGACAAAACGACTCGACTTCCGATCGAGGACATCGCAATCGCCGACGTCGGAGCGGCGAACCAGGGTTTCGGACTGGACATCGGTCCAGTCTGCTTCTCCTAGACGCATGCCACGCTCCTCCATTCACACTCCCTTCTACGTCTGACTCTGCTGCTGGCTAGCATCTTCATCATCATCTCGCAGTCGACAGGGAGCCAGAGACTGACGTAGCAGCAGCAGCAGCAGCAGCAGTAGCAACGCAGAAGGGAAGACAATCCATAGCGATGAGATGATGTTGGTTGGACGTGCGGACACGTGTCGTGTTAGATGTGTATGTAAAAGTGATGCGGCTGTGACGTTGGTCTGCTCTTAAGATATGTAGAAACTTGACATTTAACGACACGTTGATTGCAGTCAATGATTTATTATTCTCCCCTCTTTGCTGTCCATTTATTTGCTGAAGGTTCTCCTAATTTTAGAGGATCGAACGCGAAACATCGAATCTAGATATACACACTGCCATAATCGCAAATGCAAGCTGGTCAGCAAGTTTTTAGTTGAGATTAGTTGAAACACTGTTACAACGCTATGCTCCAAAGTGATTAGTATGAACTAAATTAGAATGGTCGATCATTATGTACTGCATCGTATCCCAATGACACATTTATGCAGCTTATTGTTTTGGGAAATTACTTTTGCTCATTAAAAATAATCCACGGTTGCTGTCAAGTCTTTGGAGAGGTTATCAGACGGCGCTATATAAATGCTCAGATAGGAATGAGACGAAAGATGCCACCATATTACGGTGTATTTGAACTGAAGGAACTGTAGTGCTCTTTTGTGATATTCGAAATGCTCATGAGTATTCAAAATGCGTCCACAGATATCCAAGGATATCCAAGTTTGTTCAAAGGTCTAAATGTATCCAACGATGCTAAAGGTGCCTAAGGATATCTAAGGATGCACATTGCACAACGGTGTCGAGGGTTGCCTATACGAATGTCCAATGGTGTGGAAGGGCGTCTGAGAACAGCCTACCCAAAGGAGGTTGTACACATAAAACGGTGTCCAAGAGTGACCAACGGTGTTCAAAAGATATCCTGTGGTGCCAAAAAATGCATGAGAATTTTCAAGGATGTTGAGGATGTATAGGAATATCTGAAGCTGCTCAAGGGTGCCCAGAGCTTAAAGTGCTGAAGAATGTCTATGCCAGTGTATGCAGGAGTGTCCAACGTTTTGAGAACGCTTGAGTCTGTTTGCTTCCTATTGAGGGCGTTTATACAGCGCCATCGGGACTTTAAGGATTGTAAGGATAGCTACCAATCCCATATACCACATCAATTTCAGCAGACATAGGATGTCAAAGCTGTTTTAAACAGGTTTTAAGGACCAATTAAAGGACCAAATGCAATTAAACTACCGTGAAATAAGTATAGCTTATCGCAAACACTGCCACTTTCGGGGCTTCGAAAACTCTGAAGTCTTCCGGCAACTTAAAATGCTTCAAACGCACTGTTTAGAACAGTTTTAACTCTTTTCCGACCAAAATGTAATAAATGGTTTGGGGAATCCAACACCATTGGTCGGTAAAGGGTTACCGGGACAGACTATGCAAACAGACATTGCAAACTATCCTCGAATCGTAACTGCCATGAATCCAACACTGCCACGATCGTCCATCAAAAGTATTTATTTCAGGTTATAAATAATGCATTTACATTGACTTATCATAGCTGTTAATTGATTATTACTTCTATTAATGCATTATTGCGATTATAATTAATCTCTGCCGACCGATGTTAATTAGTTGTAAGCTGTTGAATGTATTATTGTGCCTTAGTAAAAGAGTTTCATGGTTATGATTATGGTTAATCAACGTTGCTAATCAAGTGATCTTATGATTATAATATTATAATACAGTGCGCTTGTGCCGTAGACTATTCGGTTGGTAAGAAAATCTACTATAGAAGGTAATGACTGTTGTGTTTAATTCTATAGGGCCTAATTATGTACAGAAGAAACAGATTGGTATCGTTGATAATGCTTGCTGTCGGTTCTGTACCAAACAGGTGATTACAAGTATTCGGCCGGGTACGAATAGAATAGGCTTACGAATAGTGTACAAGATATACATGTAGGTCTACCAACAGCATTCAGTCACTGTACACATGGAGCGAGACTACTGACACTGCGATACCGCGGTCCAGGCAGTAGGCTCTTTGTTTTTGCCTTTGACTGCCTGTCTCTCTGTCTCTGTTTCTGTCTCTGTCTCTGTATCTCTCCGTCTCTGTCTCTGTCTCTGTCTCTCTCTCTCTCACTGTGTCTCTCTGTCTCTGCCTTTCTCTTTGTCTCTGTCTTTAAATGTCTGTCTCTCTGTCTCTGTCTCTCTCCGTTTCTCTCTCTCTCTCTCTCTTTCTCTCTCTCTCTCTCTCTCTCTCTCTCTCTCTCTCTCTCTCTCTCTCTCTCTCTCTCTCTCTCTCTCAATTTCAATTCAATGTCCATTCCTCTTCGTTTACTTCCTTCCCTCCATTGTTTTCATGTCATATATATGGAAGTCGATGGCTGAAAAAAAACGCGCTTCCATTCTCTTCTTCATCCTCTTTGCATAAAGACTAGGATTAGATTTTTAAGTGGAGAAGGAACCTAGATTTAGAAGACGAGAGCCAGTCCTGGGAAATATCAATAACTATAGTCTATGCAGGAACATTAAATATGAACTGAAAAATCAATCATTTGCAGCAGGGCAACGACTTTAAAGAGAAACGAGAAACGATTAAATTTTTTGGATGCTATTGAAACATTGTACGAAAATACAAGTGCGCTGGCATAATGAAACCGATGCTATAGATCTACTATAAAACGCGATTAATTATTCACTATAAATAGCTGTGAGACTAATCAGACATATTCTGTCGTCTTTTGCCGGGTTCTCTTGTATCTTTACTGCTTACTTTTCCGTTTACTTTTTTATATCTAACTATATTCAGCTATAGACAAGTGCACATATGCATCCTAGCAATTGAGACTGCAGTGGAAATTAAATGCCGAAATAGTCAATAGAATCTAAAATGTGGGAAAATAAGAACGTTTGATGCGAATGATTTAATTGTCCTATTTTTTCACAACTGGAGATTCTTTGGTGCAGTGATATTTCCATTTCCAGATTTATCCGACATGGTGCAATACTCCGTGATTGGATTCCACAGGACACATCTCAAGTATGCCTTACATTGTAATTACCTCTGTAAAATCCTTACCACCCGAAACATCGTGTAGTTAACTTAATCTGCCGACCTCGAATATTTCCAGTGCAAGTGTAGCCTACATGTACATGTAATATGTATGATGTAATATGTACATGTATGCATATCCTTCAAATCCATCTCAGAAACGCAGAGAAACACGTAGACCTATAATACATTGTCGTCTTCCATCCATTTTATTGTCAACATTAAAGACAAATAGAACATTAACACAAGTGTCTAAACATACATTACATAGTTAAGGGCAGGCATTCCAACAGAGCCAAGTTCAACCGCTTCTACATGTATGACGCATGTGGCACCTCATGCCTGTGATTTGCTTTTCTGTGTCATCATTCAATTTAATTTTTTTTATTTGCATTTCATTTTCCTTGCAAATTTGGCCAACTCTGAGGAATTCAGCTTCCACAACTTTACTTATTTTTGTTGTCATCACCGTTTCCAATCCCCATCCTTATTAATTATTTTCATCTCGTAGTCATCCATCCTACTTCTCGTTCTTCGATCTTTTCATCCACTTATCCTTCTCATCTCCTTATATAATAGCCTCATCCCCAGGGGCGTAAAGCCAATGAACCTGCCTTCGGAAAGAGAATCATAATAATAATAATCACCATCATCATCATTATCATCTTCATCATCATCATCATCGTCGTCGTCGTCGTCGTCGTTGTCGTCGTCGTCGTCATCATCATCATCATCATCATCATCCTCATCATCATCATCATCATCATCATCATCATCATCATCATCATCATCATCATCATCATCATCATCATAGGCTAGCCATCCTCCTTCACCTCCTCTTATTCTTGTTCACCCTCCTCCTCCTCCTACTTCTTATCCTCATCTTCATAATCTCTCATATTTTTCTCTTCTACAGATAATCCTCCATCTCATAATACTGTCGATGCCTGCTCTTCCCTCCCATCCTTCCCCTCCCTCTACCATAATCCATCCACGACCTCTTCTTCTTCCGTGCCATTTCTCGCTTCCTGCGCTTCCTAATCTACCCCTCCGATTCCTTCTTTTCTTCCAGTGCTGCACTTCTTCTCGTCCTCTTCACCATGGTTATACATGTCCTTATTCTCGCGCTGAACAGGTGAAACGGTGCCGCTGTTCTTTGATTGGACGAGGGCCATCGGTCAGGTATCGTCTGCTCTACGACTACATCGTCTGAAAACGAGGTCTTCTTCCCTGAACATAATTCTCATGCGCATGCGGTTTTGAGGCAGGTTCAAGCAGAAACACATCGACATACAGACAGACAGACAAAGAAAGAGTCAGAGACAGACAGACAAAGACAGGGAGATAGAGAGGCAGACAGACAAAAGACAGAGACAGACAGACAGACAGACAAAGACAGAGAGAGGCAGACAGACAAAGACAAAGAGATAAAGAGGGAGACAGAGACAGAGTCAGAGACAGACAGACAGACAGATAGACGGACATATAGACAGACAGACAAAAACAGAGAGAGGCAGACAGACAAAGACAGAGACAGAGACAGAGTCAGATACATGCAGACAGACAGAAAGACAGACGAAAATACAGACAGAGGGAGTAAAAACTTAAAGGTCAATTGGACTGACTACACCCGCCATTCATTTTGGTTCGGTGCGTGATAGCCAAAAGCAATTTCGGAAGTTAAAAAGTTTGGTCGTGCTGTGTCTGTCCATCTAGCCATTCAACCATCCATTCGTCCGACCATCCATTCATCCATCCATCCATCATTCATCCATTCTTCCATTCATTCATCCATTCATCTATTCATCCATCCATCTCTTCATCCATCCATCCATCCATCCATTCAGCCATCCATCCATTCTCCTCCCATCTTTCCATCTATCCTTCCGTCCATAGGCGTACTGGAGATTTCAGCAGTGGGGGGTCACAAATTTTGCTTCTGCCCGAAAAATAAATCTCGTGGTGGGAAATACTATGTTTCCCAGACAAAAAATTGAAATATACATGTCGTGAAAAATGCCATTTTCCCACTATTTTCCGGGTCTGCTTGCCCGAAAAAACAGACTTGCCCGAAATTTGGGGGGCATTTGCCCCCCTGGACCCTCGCTTCGTACGCCCATGCTTCCGTCTGTCTATCTGTGCTCATGTCCGTCCTATCGTCCCTCCATTCTGATGCCTTTCCGTTGTTTCGTTGAGGTGCATGTTGTCAATCGGGATTGTCGTTTGTGGATAGGCAAAGTACAAATAGGAAGACATGGGGAATGATATCTATCATATCTACAGTCAAAGAAAGGTACGACTGAAAGAGAGAAACAAAGATAGTCAGAGGGACAGAGGTAATAGACATAGAAAGATATAATAACGGAAACGTAAAGACATGGATAGACAGAATGTCTGAGGGCAGCAGGGGGGAAAGATGGAGAAGTAGGCAGAGAAAGAGATGCAGGCAGCGAAAGCGAAGGAAATGGGCAAGAAGCAGATGGAGTTTTTAAAAACCGAAACAGGTAGGAGAGACAGAGACATAGAGACTGATACGCAGTCAGAGGTTGGGAATGATACTAAGACCAATGATGAGAGAAAGAGAAAGAGAGACAGACAGAGACAGACAGACAGACAGAGACAGACAGACAGAGAGCCAGAAGCCTAAGGCTGAGAGAGAGAAACCGATAGTATCTGAGTATCTTTGCACACGTTCAATCTTCTTTTATTGCATCCGATCATAAAAGATGACGGTAGACAGCAGCAGCAGCAGCAGCACCAGCAGCAGCCGAGCATCAATAGAGAAGAGGAGCCGAGTTGCTGTTACTGTCATCCATCTCCATCAGATGAAGCAGCAGCAGCAGCAGCAGCAGAGACGGAGGCTGGCACCACTCCATCCTCTCTGCAGTCCACTTGCACCTGTCAACGGTGGATATTGATGCCACCGCAGGAGTGAAACACGACGCAAAGATTCTCACGTGTTGGGTGTCTG